>JAUIMM010000129.1:5000-522500 GCA_031769625.1 Taudactylus pleione
TTAAAACCATTATATAATATAATTATATTGACCCAAGTAGACAATAAGTAGAATGTTTACTGGCTACTACTGTGGAATGTAGGGATATCAGACAGGATTATGTAAGGTATGAAGTAGCTCTTAACATCTAGAACAAACTGTTAACATTTTTTCATTCATGTATTTATTTTCCAGTAAGAGTCCCCTATTGCTAGCATGGTCAGTGTAACCTGGGTCTCACAGCAGCCAACAAGTCTCGGGTCTCCCCTTGTCATCAGCACTGACATAGCTCCATTATGGCACACAGGGCTTCCCCTCACCCAGGAACAGTACTAGAACATCTCCATAGAGCTGTACATAGCGCTCACTCAGAGCAAGGTGTAAATAAACCGCGCCATCTTGAAAACCATAAGGCGTGGTTCTTGCCCAATTCATTGAAACCTGAAGCAATAATTGAAAGCCCGGTTGAAACTCTTGGGCTACGTTCTCTAGTGGACAATTTTAAATAATGTTACCTAGGAGCAATGCACGCTCCCTTGGAAAGTAAATCAAGATAGCAGCAGTGAATGGGTTAATGCTACCCTTGTCCAACTGGAAATGTCAATGAGAAGCATCATGCAAAAATGAGTGTGTTATGGTAAAACTCACCTTTGTTAACTCTCTTTCTTCAAAGTCCATAGGGTCCACAGGGAAACCTTGGGGTGTAGGTGGTGGTTGAAGACTGGGCTCCACGCATTTCAAGCTTTCAGCTCCCAGGATGCATCGGTCCATCCCCCTATACTCCGCCCCCCAGCCAGAGGCACCTCAGTTAGTTAGTGACAAGCCAAAGGCCGGAGGATGCGAAGAGAGAAGGAAGACTGGTACACACAAAAATCACGCTCTCACAGAGGAGACGGGAAACCGGTGACCAGAAACATAGTCCATATGAAACCAAGTGCGTCAGGGTGGGTGCACTGTGGACCCTATGGACTTCGAAGAAAGAGAGTCAAGAAAGGTGAGTTTTACCAGAACTGTCATCTTTTTCTTCAGGGTCCATAAGGCTCCACATGGAGACCTTGGGGATGTCCCAAAGCAGTCATTTAAGGGTGGGGACGCTCCTGTGCTGAGAGGAGAATCCGGCACCCAAATGAAGCATCCTGAGAGGCAACTGTATCAAAGTCATAAAACCTCAGAAAATGTATGGCCAGATGACCACGTGGCCGCCTTACAAAGCTGCTCAGCTGAGGCGCCACAGCGAGCTGCCCGCGAAGGACCCACAGAGCGAGTAAAGTGAGTAACAGTAGCCGGTACAGGAAGGCCTGCCTGCGTGTAAGCCTGTAAGAAAGTCATGCAAAGCCATCTAGCCAATTTCTGTTTGTTGGCTGGCCATCCCTTCTTGTTAAATCCATAGAGCACAAATAAGGAGTCTGGTCTCTGAAGGGAACCGATACGGTCCACGTATATATGTCCTGAGGGCACGGACCACATCCAAGAAGGCCTCACCTGCCGATAGGTCTGGTGATTGAAAGGCCGGGACTACAATTTCCTCATTAATGTGGAAACTAGTAACAACTTTGAAAGGAAACCAGGGCGAGTCCGAAGTACAGCCCTGTCCTGATGGAATATCAGAAATGGGGAGCGACAGGAGAGCGCCCCTAAATCTGACATCCTTCTGGTGGACGCCACAGCCAGAAGAGAAAGTATTCGCTGTGAGCCACTTGAGTTCCGCAGAATCCAGGGGTTCAAATGGAAGACCCTGGAGGGCACGAAGCACTACTGATAAATCCAATGGAGCCACTGGAGGGACAAAGGAAGGTTGTATACGGAGAACACCCTGTAGGAAGGTGTGGACATCCGGAAGTGGAGCAAATCTACTCTGGAATGAAATGGATAGAGCAGAGACATGCACTTTCAGTGAGGCCAGGCGGAGTCCAAGGTCCAATCCAGCTTGAAGGAAGGCCAGGACTCTGGAAATCTTAAACACTTGGGGGTTGTAGCTTCTGGTACGAAACCATTGGAAATATGTAAGCCACACTCTGTGGTAGATCAGAGCAGAGGCTGGCTTACACGCTCTGAGCATAGTTTTGACTACAGAGCTAGAGAATCCTTTGGACCTCAGGAGGGATGTCTCAAGAGCCACGCCCTCAAAGACAGATGATCCAGGTCCGGGAAAAGGCAAGGACCCTGAGACAACAGGTCCGGTCGTTGAGGTAGCAGGAACGGAGTGTCAATGGAGAGACTCCAAAATATCTGAGTACCAATGACGTCTGGGCCAAGCTGGAGCCACCAGCAGGACAGTGCCTCAGTCTTGTTTGAACTTCCGAAGAACTCGAGGAAGAAGGAAGACTGGAGGAAATAGGTAAGCAAACTAAAAGCTCCACTTCACTGATAATGCATCTACAAAAGTTGCCTCGGCATCTCTTGTTCTGGACCCATACACCGGCAGTTTGTGATTGTGTCAGGAGGCCATGAGGTCCACCTATGGGAGGCCCCATCTGCTAACTAGGAGTTGAAAAACCTCTTGGTGAAGAGACCATTCCCCGGGATGCACATCATGACTGCTGAGGAAGTCTGCTTCTCAATTGAGAACTCCCAGAATGAACACCGCAGAGATGGCCGGGAGGTGACCCTTGGCCCATGTCAGAATGCGTGACACTTCTGTGATTGCTGCCCGACTTCGAGTTCCTCCTTGATGGTTGATGTATGCCACTGTCGGACTGTAGCTGTACAGGTTTCCGTGAAGCATGTTCTGGGCCAGTATGAAAGCGCTGTAGACAGCTCGAAGTTACAATATGTTGATTGGCATGGTTGATTCGACCAATGTCCAGCGGCACTGAAAGGAGTGTGGACCGGTCACTGAGCCCCAATCCCGTAGACTGACGTTCGTTGTTAGGAGTAGCCAGTCCGGGATCCAAAAGGGGCGACCCTTGGTTAGATGAGATGTCTGTAGCCACCAAGAGAGGGACAGAAGCACCTCCGGAGAGTGTACCATTGTCTGAGCTTTGATCAGATGGGGTAACCCGTTCCATCTGGGAGAGGATCAGCCTTTGCAAAGGCCTGGAGTGGAACTGAGCACTCTCCACCATGTCAAGGTGGACACTATGGATCCCAGAACCCGCATTGCTGAGTGGATCGACACCAGGCGACTGTGGAGACATCTGCGCACTCGTAGTTGAAGTGTGGAGATCTTGTCTGATGTCAGAAAGATTCTCTGATCATAAGAATCCAGCAGGGCTCCCAGATAAATCACTCTCTGTGAGGGATTCAGGGAGGACTTTTTCCAGTTCATTAACCACCGCAGATGGCTGTGAAGCACTTTTTGGGATCCTGCTAACATATGGTAACAGTCGGACACCCTGACCACGCAGGTGGCCCGCCATGAAATTGGAAGTGTTGCTGTAGTATAGCAAACCGGAGATATCGCTGATTTGAGCACGCTATAGGTACATGTAGGTACGCGTCCTGAATATCCAGAGATACCATAAAGTCCCCAGGCTCCATAGCTAGGATGATGAGGCGTAGGGTTTCCATCCTGAACCTGGGTACACTGAGGAATTTGTACAGGGATTTGAGATTGAGGATAGGCCGATGAGACCCATTCGGCTTTTGAACCAGAAAGAGAGTAGAATAATAACCAGTCCGCCACTAAGATAGCGGGACTGGCACAATTACCCCTGCCTGCAGCAAGAACTGTATGGCTTTCTGGATTTGTAGGGCCTTGTTCGGGTCTGAAGGAGGGCCTGTGTAGAAAAACTGGTGGGGAGGCCGTCAAAGAAATGAGAGGGCGTACCTGTGAGAGACCACTTCTCTTACCCAAGCACCCGTGGTGCTTTGACACCAGCATTGCGCAAACTTAAGAAGTCTGCCTCCCACTTTGGGATCCCCCAGGGGGTGGCCCGTCCCGTCAGGCTGAGGGCTTATCCTCCGGTTTTGAAGCAGGGCATCTGGTGGTCCAGGCCTGCTTGGTGGCCCTAGTGGAAGCCGACTGCCTAGGAAAGGACTGATTTTTAGGCTTTCCGTGAGGATGAAAGGACCAAAGCTTTGTAGCAGTAGTTGCTGAAGGCAGAAATGCAGTTTTTGATGCCGCCAACGTAGTTACAATCTTGTCCAGGTTTGGGCCAAACAAGATCTCCCCATTGTAGGGTAACACACCTAGGCCCTTCTTGGAATTCGCATCTGCCTTCCATGAGCGTAGCCACATGGTACGGCAGGCAGACACTGCCGCAGCCGAGACTAGGAGACTGGCATCCAACGTCGCTTCTCTGCATCTCGTATGTGAGCAATGAAAAACATATGATCCCTAGAAGCATATGAGGAAAAAAAAAAAAGAGTCTTCAAGTGCGTCAGCCCAGCTCTCTATAGCTTTAGCCACCCATGCAATAGCCATGGTTGGGCGGGCCACAGCCCCTGAGAGTATATCGATTTAAGGCAAGATTATACCTTTCTATCCATAGGATCCTTCAAACAGGTTACTGTAGGGATAGGTAATGTGGCGCTTTTAATTAAACGCGTAACATGTGAATCTACCACAGGGAGGACTTTCCCATTTTGAACAATAGCCACAGGAAATGGATAAGAGGAGGTCAGACGTTTTTGGGACTGAAACCTCTTACCAGGCATCTGCCAGGTTGCAGTCATGTGCTCAGCTAGTTGATCCAAAAGAGGGAACTCTGCTGGAGCCACTTTCTATTGTTTAAATAGTGGGTGCTTAGATTTAGGGACTGGCTTGTCATCGTCTATGAGAAAGATGGATCTAACAAGGCAGGAGTATTAATTTTAGTGTTAAAGAGACTCAGCATCTTCTGCCTCCTCAGATGACACTTCAGAATCTGAGAGTTGTGTGGACTGTGGTGATAACACAGGACGATTAGGAGGCTTACTGGGTAGGGGCTTCTCACCCTGCAACAAGGTAGAGGTAGCCACCAGACTCTGTACTGAGCTAGAGAGTAGGTCAACCCATGGAGGGGGCACCTGTATCGCCTGAACCTGTTGTGGAAACCCCATAGGGGGAATTACAGCCTGTTGTAGTAACCCCATAGGGGGAATTACAGTTGGTACCGCTAGCCGCTCCGCTATAGTAGCCAACACCTGAGAAATGGAAGCCCAGGTGAGCTCTTGTGCAGGAGCTGGTGGGTCTGATGGGCCTGGTGGAGTAGAACACTTAGCACATAACCCATCTTGTATCAAATCCTGCAGCACATAATTTGCATGATAGCAGTATGGGTGCAGATGCTTGCTTGCTACTCTTGCCTTTGCTAGACATAGCTGTAGAGTAGTATAGCACACAATATGGAACTGGGTATAATGCAACCACTGGGTATGTAGGATAAAAGTAGGAATGCAATATACTGATCCTGTCTTAGGCTTGGGCAAGCTGCAGGAGCGCACAGCACAAATATGGCACTGTGCACTAACCAACTGCATGTGACAACCCTCACCAATACATTCATTGTAGAGATGTGAGGCACTGGAAAAACCCTGAATACACCTGTATGTTAAAGCAAAGTCAGAAAAAAAGGGAAAGATATATACTGAGAGTATAGAGAAATAAACAGACAGGCAGCGCTAGCATAAGTTACATACAATGCAGAAATACCATATAACTGCAGAAGTGCACTACAATCAACTACACAGATTCTGTGGTCAGTGACTCAACATCTGGTAGGCTATAGCGCTACATAACCTGACTCTAGGGAGAGGTATGTAGGGGGACCGGACACTGCGTTTCCGTGAGAGAATTACGGTTGAGCCTGTAGAAAATGGCCTCCGGAGACTTCTGAGGGGCACGGTGTCAGAGGAGAGCAGTTCAGGAAAGAGAGACCTCAGAGGAATGGCGCTCTGAGCTGAGGGGGGTGGGGCGCTTTAATGGGGAAAGCTGACCTCCCCATGCTGATTTTTAACCACTGGCATGCTGGATTCCCGCTCCATCTGTACCCTGGTGGTCTAGTGGATCACTTTGGACAAAGCCTGTTTTCACTCTCATCGCTTCCGGTCCATTCCCTGAGACCGGAAGTATGACTGCCAATCTGCGGGTCACCGCAAGTGATGACCCGCATTACCTGTCCCCTTTGCGGACCCCTGTGGACCCCAATGGCCCCTGAAGAAAAATAGATTTCTGACAATTCATACTGTGCATCTCTTACTATAATAATGCTGTTACAGTTCAAGGACCACTAAGCTAAACATAAAAGCTGCCTTATATAGCAGAGCTGCCAAAAAACATTACAAAATGTATACAAGTTTCAGGAGTTTATAAGAATCTGAAAAAGCTGTGAATGTGGGGGGATATCACCATGCACAGTACATACAGATTACCCACACAGAAGTCAATCCTGCTGCTCCATCTGACCACCGAGAAACCAGAAACTTGTCAGGTGTTGAATTCTCCCCATATCTCAACCAAATTTACACTTTACGGACATAAATGTTGATTGGGATCAGAGGCAATTGTCGGCCCATGCAACCCATGATTTGTTATTAATACGGTCTAATATAGCCTAATTGGTTCACAAACACACAGCATGTATGTAGGGAAGCCAATCACGGACGTTTTTGAGTCTGAAAAATACCTGGGATTATAATCATTAATTATTATGGGAGTCAAAACACACTGGGCCGGGGGGAAGTGGGATAATACTTAACTTCTTGGTTCCGGTCCTCTCAGGCTCTCCCAGTTGCCCGCGGAATAGATGGGACTCCCATGATGCAGCTGCTCTCAGTCAATCAGTGACTGAGAGCAGCCCCAACACAGATTACCCCCCTACTGCCTGGTGAACAATGATCGGAAGACAATAATTCACTCAGTGCTCTCTGCTTTCTTTTTCAAGATAACACAAATGGGGCGGGATTGGCCTCCCTACCTGTATGGACACCTTTACTGTAAGCCTTATTTTTTCCCTATTTCTAAATGGTTGATAACCAAACAATAACTTATCTTCACAGCATATGTATGTAACTACAATTACAAATATCTCGAGTTCTTTCAATTTCATGAAACATTTACACACATTTGTGAAGGTTATTAGTCACGGTTTCCAGCAGGGCAATATGTATAGATTAGATTTAATATAGATGCAGATGTGTGTCATACTTACTTTTACAAGGTGGGGGCGCACCAAAGTGAGGATGGAGGTGTATCTCTCCATGATAGGGGGGAAGCCCACTTCCAGCTGTGCTTTTGCATATCCTGTGCGTTTGGAGATAACTGCAGACTTTTTACACCAAGGGACGAACAGTTTGTATTCTTCCACATTGGACACCACTTCGTACATCTCCTGCATGGAGTACCTGAAGATAATGTGACATTTAGTGACAGGCAGAACATCTTTACACTAGAGCATTTCAGAAAGCCAATTTAAATAAATAGAAGTTAAAAAAATATATATATTAGACTGTTTCTAGCCAACTTTTTCTAGTGTTATTTAGTAATACCCCTTTTCCAATAGCCTCAAAATCCCGGGTTATTGCACAAGAGCGCGCATCAACCCGGGATTTTGGTAAGTGAAAATGACTCCAACCGGGTCTAGTCACCCAGGAAGCCAACTCTGCGAGCGAGCAGGGTTATTCCCAGGAAGGACCCGGGTAAGGTTCAGCGTAAACGGGTAACCCGGGTCATCCGACCTGGGACCCGTTTACAATACGGGGAGAGCTGCCTTCTGGAGCAAGGAAATTATGTCATCTCCAGGCGCCGGCACTTCATGCGCGTGCAGTGTGAATGGTGCCAATTCGGAAATAACCCGGATCGTCGCCACAGTGGAAAAAGGGATCTGTCCTGGGTCTGACCCAGTTCGGAGCTATGTTCCACATCTCGGGTCGGACTCGAGACTTAAGTATAAAAGCGGTATTAATGAGCGCTGACTGCCTGCCATTAGTTTTCCTGTGCACCCACTTGCCTTGCTCCATCTGGAATTACTTTTAAAAACTCCACTCGCACAATTATTCTTTAGAAGAAAAAAAACGTAACAAATTTAATATACCCTGCAAGAGATATAGTATATATTATATAGAAGGTGGTTTTGATTAAATAGGTATGCAATATGATATAATTGCTTTTCTAACATGTATTAGATTCGGTTTACTGACAACACTATCGGATGCACATAATAGTAACCTTTCTAGGGAGCGCCATGCAGGAACTAGCACACAATTATACCAAATACCGTATTTCCCAGGGGTATTAGTGCTTTTACCATATAAAGTGCTTTGTGTTTTATACCATATTGCGGTTTTGCAATGAAAAATAATGATATTAAGCTAGGGCTGGCATTACATAATATTGTACTACTGGTGCAGATATGAAGACAGCTGATAACATGATGAGACCTGTGAGAAATTATATATGTAGCAGCCATTAGTGGGTTTATGACAAGAGAGCAGTGGAAGTGAATGCTGGCAGGTTTGATACAATTTTCAGAACCTTGGGAACAAATTTCAAGTAATCCTTATGTGAAGTAAATTTTCATTTAGTGCTTTTTCTGGTTTCTAGAAAGAATTTACAGTGCTAAGCAAAGGATTGCAGTAAATCAATTTAACATTCAGGTAGTGAACATAAAACATAAATGAAAACATCTAAGTAAATAAGGATTATCAAGAATATTGAAAGCAAGGGCTTTACTCATACAGGTGTGTCTCATGCAGTAAATCAGAAAACATCCCAGCACGGTCAGGGTTATGTGAAAACTGACGAACAGCCTGATTGCCTAGGCTTACAGCTAGTACAGCTGCAATGCCTCAGTGACTGACATAGAGATGATTGGTGGGGGAGAGTTTGGCAGGAGATATTGTGACTACAGCTCAACTTACTAATGAGCAATGATGTCTAAGGTAATGTCAGCATGGAAGTCTGAGGGAGAACATCAGCAGTACAAAGCAGCATCATTGTGATGTCTGTGCATTCATTTGCAATGCAAAAAAGGCAGCTGCAGTTCAAGTGACTGCAATATTTCAACCTGTAGAGCAAGCAGCCAGTTTCATCAAGAATGGTCCTGTCAGAACTCCATAGGGCAGGGTATTATACTCAGGTTGCAGTGCTTAAAGCACTTATCATAACTGGGTTGACATTAACAAGATCAGTGGTGTAAAGAGCACAGACAATGGAATATGAAAAAGTACAGGAAGGTGATGGGGTCAGTTGTTGCATGTATACTGTAGAGTCAACACTAAAAGATTCTTGCCGTTAAGTAATGTCATAGGTCATTCCTTAGAAGTCAATGGCATACGTACGTACACACAAACACACACACACACCCCTAACCTAGTGGTTCCCAAACTTTTTTGAACCATGGCACCCTAGAGTATCAGCATTGTTTTCATGGCACCCGTAAGCCAAAAGCTTGTTATTGAGAAATGTAGTAAAGTAGTAAAGTGTGCTTACATGTCATCCTTAAGTTGAGTTATGTGGTGGTGGACAGATTTCACGCTTCTGTTTGTCCACATATTTACATTACATTGATCATAAATAATTGGATCACCAACCTGAGGCACCCCTGCAAGTGTCCTGAGGCACCCCAGGGTGCCATTTTGCACAGTTTGGGAACCACTGACCTAACCCCATCATAAGCAGTAGAAAAGTTTTTTTAACATAAAACAAAAAACACATTTGTAATTAGATTCGCTTAAATAAAAACAAAATATACAGCAGATCTTGCCTATGAAAGAAAGTGGCAAAAAAAAAAAAGAAAAGAAAAATGTGCTCACAAAATCATTTTGTATATGCACCATCAATAAAGAAAAGTACTTATGAGCTTTAGAGGTATATTTACTAAAGTGCGGGTTTTTAGAAGTGGAGATGTTGCCCATAGCAACCAATCAGATTCTACTTAACATTTATCTAGCACCTTATCTAGAAAATAATAGCTAGAATCTGATTGGTTGCTGATTGACAACATCTCCACATCTAAAAACCCACACTTTAGTAAATATACCCCTTAGAATTAAATCTGCAATTACAGGATCAGCAGTGACTAGCACTAGCAACAGTCATCATCGCCACTGTCATTGCACCAGCTCAGACACAAGTGATACAGCTACTGACAAGTGTATATGTAGTGTTCCTTCTAGTGTGGGCAGGACGGCTGTCGTTGAAGGGCACTGTCTGCGTGTGCTTCACAAAGGTGCGTGGTCATATGAAAAGGGGGCGTGCCCAGCACTCACGGAGATGCTGAACTGCACCCAAGCTCTCCCCGCAATGGGAATAGATTCCGTGCGCATGAAATTTCCCCCACCACGGGACACTGCAGCCTGCGGGTGGGCACAGCTGCACAGGGTTTCACAGGGACGCCGCTATAAAAAGACAGGATGCATTTCAGAGGCTACAAATCGGGAAGGGCATGGCGCCCCGCTGAAACAGTCTAGCTGGAGCACTTAGTCTAGCAGCACAAAAATAGGAGATATGGTAAGAACTTACCTTTGTTATCTCTATTTCTACGAAGTCCATAGGGTTCCACAGGATACCTTGGGGTATAGGTGATGACGTCAGGCATCGGGCACCATAGAGTTAAGTTTTCAGCCTCCCAGGATGTACTAGGGTCCCCCTCCTATACCCCGCCCCTGAGCCAAGGCATCTCAGTTACATACCAAGCCATAGGCCGGAGGAGGAGAAGGAAGAGAGAGAAAAAAAAGATCTGGACACACACAAGAATCACATTCTCACCAGAGGGAGACGGAAAAACCGGTGACCAGAGTAAAGCCCATCTCCAGCACAGGTGCGACAGTCCTGTTGAACCCTATGGACTTCGTAGAAATAGTGATAACAAAGGTAAGTTCTTACCATATCTCCTATTTTCTACAACAGGGTCCATAGGGTATCCACAGGATACCTTGGGGATGTCCCAAAGCAGTATCCTTTAAGGGTGGGGACGCTCCTGTGCTGAAAGGAGAATCCGCCGCTCGAAGGAAGCATCCTGAGAGGGAAAGGTGTCAAACGCGTAATACCTCACAAAAGGTATGGACCGAGGACCATGTGGCAGCCTTGAAGAACTGGACTGCAGAGGCACCACGTCGAGCAGCCCACGAAGGACTCACAGACCTAGTGGAATGAGCCCTCACAGACGAAGGAACCGGAAGGCCTTCATGAAGATAAGCTTCTGAAATGGCCATACGAATCCAGCCTGCCAAAGTCTGCTTTGAAGCAGGCCAACCCTTTTTATGGAAGCCATAGAGGACAAACAAGGCGTCCGACTTCCTAAACGAAGAAGTGCGGTAATCCTTAAGGCCCGCACAACATCCAAAGTGGCCTCACCCACTGAAAGATCAGGTGAGTTAAAAGCCGGCACAACAATTTCCTCGTTGATGTGAAAACTGGAAACAACTTTAGGAAGGAAACCAGGACGAGTGCGCAGCACCGCCCTGTTCCTATGAAAAATCAGAAAAGGGGGTCTACAGGAGAGAGCCCCTAAGTCAGAAACACGTCTGGCCGAAGCAATGGCCAGAAGGAAAATAGTTTTAGCTGTCAGCCATTTGAGGTCCACTGAGCCCAGTGGTTTAAACGGCGGTCCCTGGAGAGCCCTCAGGACCACAGCTAAATCCCAAGGCGCCACCGGTGGAACGAAAAGTGGCTGAATTCTGAGAACACCTTGCATAAAGGTGCGCACATCAGGGATTGCAGCAATCCTACAATGGAACCAGACGGACAGGGAAGACACCTGCACCTTCAGAGACGCAAGGCTAAGCCCATGGTCCAGTCCCGCCTGTAGGAAAGCTAATACTCTAGACAGACGGAACTCCCGAGGAGCATAACCTCTCGGCCGACACCACTGGAAGAACGTATGCCACACACGATGGTATATCCTTGCAGAGGATGGTTTCCGAGCCCTTAGCATTGTTTGCACTACAGAGCTGGAAAACCCCCTGGACCTTAACATGGCCGTCTCAACAGCCACGCCGTCAAAGACAGCCGAGTCAGGTCCGGGTGAAGACAAGGACCCTGTGACAGGAGGTCCGGACGTAACGGCAACCGCAAAGGAATGTCCACGGACAGTCCCTGGAGGTCTGAGAACCAGTGCCTCCAGGGCCACGCGGGAGCTATCAACAGGAGCGTCCCTCCTTCCTGTTTGAATTTCCGGATTACCCGTGGAAGAAGGGAAAACTGAGGAAACAGATAAGCAAACCGGAACGTCCACCGGACGGACAGAGCATCCACCAGAGACACCTTTTCGTCTCTTGTGCGAGACCCGTACACCGGCAACTTGTTGTTGTGCCGTGACGCCATGAAGTCGATCTCTGGAAGACCCCACCTGTCCACCAGAAGTTGAAAGACGTCCTGGTGCAGAGACCATTCCACCGGATGAACGTCCTGGCGACTGAGAAAGTCCGCCTCCCAGTTTAGGACTCCCGGGATGAAGACTGCTGATATGGCCGGGAGATTGCGCTCCGCCCAAACCAGGACTCGGGACACCTCTACGAGAGCAGCCCGACTTCGGGTTCCTCCTTGCCGATTTATGTAGGCCACGGTGGTAGCGTTGTCCGATTGGACCTGCACTGGGTGACCTTGGCGAACCCGATGTGCCTGCTGGAGAGAATTGAATCCCGCTCGGAGCTCCAAGATGTTTAGTGGAAGCTCTGTTTCCGCACGAGTCCACCTGCCCTGGAACAAGTGTGGGCCAGTGACTGCTCCCCAGCCTCGCAGACTGGCGTCCGTTGTCAACAGGACCCAATTCACCACCCAGAACGGATGACCCCTGTTGAGATGGGTCGTCTGCAACCACCAGGCTAGGGACAGGTGAACTTCCGGAGTGAGCACCATCGTCTGGGATTTTAGACTCTGAGGCAGTCCATTCCATTTGGACAGGATCAATTGCTGCAGAGGTCTGGAGTGAAACTGGGCAAATTCCACCATGTCAAATACCGACACCATGGAGCCCAGTAACCTCATCGCCGAGTGCAGAGACACACGGCGATTCTGCAGATAACTGCGCACCCTCAACTGCAAGGCAGAGATCTTTTCCCCCATCACAAAGATCCTTTGCTGACTGGAGTCCAATAAGGCTCCGAGGTGCAGAATCCTCTGAGACGGGATCAGGGTGGACTTCTGCCAGTTTATCAACCACCCGTGCCATTGCAGTACCGTAATGGTCAGGTCCAAGTGGCGTAGAAGGAGCGATGGAGATCCTGCCACCAACAGAAGGTCGTCCAAGTACGGTAACATGCGGACTCCCTGCAGCCCCAGGGAGGCCGCCATGACCGCCATCACCTTGGTGAATACACGTGGTGCTGTCGCCAGCCCAAAAGGTAACGCCCGGAACTGAAAGTGGTCGTTGCGAATTGCAAACCTGAGGAACTGTTGATGGCGTAGAAGAATAGGGACATGCAGGTAAGCGTCCTGTATGTCCAACGACACCATGTAATCCCCAGGTTCCAGCACCAGAATGATGGACCGTAGGGTCTCCATCCGAAACCTCGGCACCCACAAAGACTTGTTGAGTTGCTTTGAGGTTGAGGATCGGACGATACGACCCATTGGGTTTCTGCACCAAAAACAGATTGGAATAGAAACCCTGGCCCCTCTGGAACAGGCACTATAACGCCAGCCTGGAGCATAGTGTGCAAAACCTTCCGCAGTTCCACGGCTTTGTTCCAGTCTGTTGGAAGACCCGTGGTGAAGAACCGAGACGGGGGCCTGTGCCGAAAGGAGAGGGCGTACCCGTGAGAAACCACCTCGAGAACCCAAGTGTCTGTCGTGGTAACCGACCAACACTGGGCGAACTGCAGCAGACGGCCTGCCACTTTGGGATCCCCCAAAGGGAGGCCCGGACCATCAGGCCGCAGGCTTGTCATCGGGCTTAGGGGCCGGACGTCTGGTACTCCAGGCATGTTTCCAGGGCTTGGTCGATTTTTGGGGGCCAGCCTGTCTGGGAAAAGACTGCGTACTAGACCTACCCTGGGCCCTGTAAGGCCGAAAGGACGATGTACCTGAACCGGAAGGAACCGCAGCAGACGGAAAACATGCCGATTTGGCTGCCGCCAGTGTGGCTACGATTTTGTCCAGATCCAGACCAAAGAGGACTTCTCCATTGAAAGGCAAAGCTTCCAAGCCCTTCTAGGAATCAGCGTCCGCCTTCCAAGATCGCAACCATAAGGTGCGACGAGCAGCGACAGCCGCCGAAGACATCTGAGACGCTAGGGTACTGATATCCAAGGTCGCCTCATTGATATAAGTGGCCGAGTCCCGGAGATTGCCTATCAACTCGGTCTGTTCAGCCTAACAGTCGGAATCGAAAGACGCCTACAAATTAGCAGCCCAGCACTCCATAGCTCTGGCTACCCAACAAATGGCCATAACCGGCCTAGCTGCCCCCCCCGCAAGGGAATAAACGGACTTTAGGCAAATCTCTACCTTACGGTCCGTAGCATCCTTCAAGGAAGACATGGAGGGCATGGGCAATGTGGCACTGCGGACTAGGCGTGTCACATGGGAATCCACCTGTGGAGGGGATTCCCACTTAGAAAAATAATTATCCGCAAACGCATAAGCCACCGCCAAGGGCCTCTGAGGCTGATACCGTTTGCCCGGATGTTTTCACGCCTCCTCTAAATGGTCCACTAACTGACCCGAAAGAGGAAACACTGTGGCGTCACCCTTAATATCCTTAAAAAAGGCATATTTAGATTTTGACACCTGAGGATTTTCATATCCTCAATCACTAAAGCTGTGCGGACTGCCCGAATAAGTCCAGGAATATAAACCTTGGACCTAGCGTCCGACTCTTTAGTACGGAGAGGTTCCTTGTCCGAAAGATGCAGAATCTCCCCATCATCAGACGTCACGTCGTCATCCTCATAAGGAGCGGACAGAGACGCCACCGACTGCTTATGCGGCCTCAACACAGACTCCCCTTGTAACATGTCCGACAAGTTCTGTACAGAACTTGTCAGAATTAACCCACGCAGGCTCCTGAGAGACTTGGGGAGGGGAAATAGGGAGACTGTGTGGTACCATCAATTGTCTCGGGAAACCCTGCATGGGCGACGACAACACCGACTGCTGGGACAAACCCATCTGTGAGAACGCTGGCTGCGGAGCTAACTGACCCACGAGGGTTGTAAGCGCTTTGGCGAAACAAGCCCAGGGCGGCTCCTGTACCGGTGCCGTGACAGTAAGTGGCCACGCCAATAAATAACACTGCCGATATAGCCCCTCCGCGCTACCTTCCCCCTCCGCTATAGGTACCTTGCACGTAGTACACAAAAGCTGGAGAGGAAAGTAACTCTCAGACATGATGGTAAGTATGTGACCCCTCTCACTGATACTCGTAGTATAGTGTGAGACCACCCTGCAATCACCGCACCGCAAGGGCTTTAGCAGAAAAAGATCAGGGACAGTGAAAAGGTTGACAGTAGAAAATGAAAGTACAGGCAGCAGCGCTAGCAGAAGTCACATACAATGCAAAGAAAATCAATTCCTGCACTAACAGCGCTGATAATCAACTACGCAGACACAGAGCCTGGTAGGACACAGCGCTGCATACACAGACCTGAAACAAACGGAGGAGAGGTATGCTGGGGAACCCAGACCGCGATGCCACCGCTTCCAAGCTTCCAGCAGCGTTCACCATGCGCCGGCTGTGCTACAGGGAAGGCGCGCTCCCCTGGCATGCAATTAACCCCTGGGACGCCGCAGCGCTACTGCTCAGCCGCGGTCCGCTGTCCCAGGGGGGTAGTGGAAGCGCAGGTTAGATACCTGGCTCCACGCTGCAGCCAGTCCCCAGGGAGCCCCCTGCCTGGGGACTCTGGACCATGTTTCAGCAGGGTCCCACCGCGGGACCCCGCTGCTTACCCGCTGCCCCCTTGGATCCAGCCATGGTCCCAAACATCTGGGGTCACCGCTAGCTGTGACCCCAGATGCTTACCAGCATCCCCGGATCGGTACCTGCGTTCAGGTACCTGCGGGGGTGTAGGGAATGCAGCATGGACGTCAGCACTGACTGTCCATGCTGTACTTCCAGATGTGCAGCCACAGCTGCATTGAAGAAACTTCAGGGGCTATTCTTAGCCCCCTCTAACACGTGCATCCGACTCCGGCCGGGTACCAAACGAAACTGATATGCCTTGGCTCGGGGGCGGGGTATAGGAGGGGGACCCTAGTGCACCCTGGGAGGCTGAAAACTTAACTCTATGGTGCCCGATGCCTAACGTCATCACCTATACCCCAAGGTATCCTGTGGATACCCTATGGACCCTGATGTAGAAATGTGCATATATTTATGCTAAGCAAATGGGCATATAGCCAACCCTGCAAAAGCCACCTAGTATTTGCTGACTGAGGTGGTTGTGGTTTCTGTTTGATCAGTAGCTTCATTTACAGGATGTTTGACTAAATAACACCCGATACACACTAGTCAGGCAACAAGGGAATGCTAACCAACAGCCGATTGGCCACAGCTGTCACATTTTTTCTCGCAACGTGTGAAAAGTCCTTGGTTTAGATGCCTTAGTTTAGTAAATATACTCCTTAGAGTAAAATCTGCAATCATTGGATCTGAAGTGGCTAGCACTAGCAACAGTCATCATTGCCACTGTCTTTGCATCAGCCATTCAGACGCCAATTAGCGCAGAAGTCACATTTTTTGTCGCAGCGTGTGACGTGTCCTTAGTTTAGACGCCCAAACGATAGTTTGGACACCTAACCAAAATTTTAGATGGGGTTAGCCACTTTTCACGTCTAAACCCCGTCCTTTTGGGTGTGTAAAATACTAATGGGCGTCTCATCAGAGCAACAATTGAATTGCTCCAATAGACTCCCATTAGTCATCCAGCGCTAACAATTGAATTCTACCCTTAAATACTACTGAGATAAGCTTATGAGGTGAAGCATATGTAATAGTCAGCAAGTACTGCATCACTATATTAATACTAGCTACCCTCCCCAGCATTTCCTGGGGGTTTCTCCCTTTCACAATTATCGTTTCTAATGTTTACAGACATATCAAATATCTGTTCTATCTGGGACATTTCAGCAATTATAATAAATTATAGATTGTAATATTTTTGTGCATATATAAGAAAATGTTTTATCACTCACATCAGTCCCTGCTCCACAGTCTAAAGCAGGAGTCTTCAAACTTGGCCCTCCAGCTGCTGTGGAACTACACATCCCAGCATGCACTGCCACCTTTTTGATATAACAGCATGCTAAAACTATGTGCAGTGCATGCTGGGATGTGTAGTTCCACAGCATCTGGAGGGCCAAGTTTGAAGACCCCTGGTCTAAAGTGTCTACACACACATACACAACCTACCAGTATGTTTTAGACTGAGGGAGGAAACTGGAGCACCCAGAAGTAACACAGACACGGGGAGAACATACAAACTCCTCGCAGTCAGTGCCCTGGTTGGAACAGAATTTATGGTTGTTAGTAGTTAATTAAATCTAAAAACTCTTTACATTTTTTTTTTGTAGTAAATTAACCACAATTTTAATTCAGATCTCTTGCTGGATATTAGGTCAGATTACAAAAAACATAAACAGGTCTGAGGCAGTGCATCATTTAAATATGGCCTCTTACCCAATGATTCTCCTCTCAGAGTATTCCTTCCTCTTGTTAGTGAGTGGTCCAGTGAAACCCAAGAAGCCTCGACAGTGCTGGACACAAGGGTTGCTGATGTCTTGCAAAACCCCTTTTGATGTTCTTGTCATGAGAATGCCACAGGAAGACAGATGCCTGCAAGACACAGAGAACCAGTCAGCAGAGTTCAACATCATGGCATTAGTGTGGACACAAGAACTGTTCATCATGCTCATTGGCTGAATCCTGGGACAATGTATTTCTCAAGTAAGTTGTGGGCTATGGAAATCTAAAGTTCAGTCACTGGCTAAAGCCAATGACATCTATTTTCAATTGTTGTATTATGCCCTATGCTTCCATCAGATTATTATAATTCCTATATATTCAGGCCTGATCAGAGATGGACGGAATTGCAGAGTCTCACACAAGCGGCTGTGCAATTCTATCCATCTAAAATGCTAATATAGCAGGTGTCTGTAGGAAACAGACACCTCTTTGCTGCATCTGCGATCCCAGCCTGGGATCACCATCTGTAGCGATGGTTGCTCCTTTGGCCAGGCTGCGGAAGCTGGAGCTTACCGAAGCCTGACTGTGTCTGGTCACTTGCGAGGACAGGAAATCTGCGTCCACCAACGCAAACCGTGACCTGGTCCCTCCAAGAAAACTGGGTGCGCAACGCCCCCGTTTCCAGGAAAGTTGCCAGCCACGCCCCCGCATGTTAATCATGCTGCTGCTTGGGGGGGCCTGCAAGTGAGACCCCAAAACATTGGAGATATATACGATAACCCTCAGGTTAGCATACATTTCTAAATCAGGCCCCCAATCTGTATTCCTCATTTATCCTTAAAGCCCGTAGCGCAATACCATATAATTGAAGTATACATTATACATACAGTGACAGTCATTCCCCTCAGTTACTGTTTACAGAAATAAAATGACATAATTAGAAATAATTTAAAAAAAAGTATTTTTGTTTTATGCAAAATAATGTTTTATTATTTAAATGTAATTTTTTTTTTACAATTGGAACTGCTGCAAGCCAAGATTTGAGCTTCAGTTCCGCTGCACATGCACAGACCAGCTAGCCAACTCATACATACATACATACATACATACATAGATCTGCAGAGACTGGCCCAGCAAAGCAGTAAATGAACACTTACTTTTCCGGGCACCACTTTTACCTGGGATTCAATTAAGCTTTCCTCTGAGTTAAAGGGGTAAATTTACTACACATTAATTTTAAATAGATGTGTTTCAGGGGTTAAATTGTACATTTACTAACAGACAATTTGTATATTGATCTTTAAATGTTAGTAAATGTGCAATTTAGCCCATGAAACACAACATAAAATTTTATCAAAATCAACCTTTAGTAAATTTACCCCCAAGTCTTCAGCTCTGTAAATCTAAGCATGTTGAGCAGCTTTGACAAGTGCAGTTCCTTACATATACGTCCAACGCATCACTTCTCTGTCACTGCCACAGTGGTCCTCTCCTATCAGCCAATGTAGAGAATACTGGGCACCTGGGTCTGTCTGGCATTCTTATACATGAAGCCACTATATGCATCCTTCAAATTACTCAACTGCTTCCTTTATTTTGATTATTGCCTGTACATTGCCCAAATCAACTCCTATGTCTTATAAATACAAGTGTAGAATAAAGAGAGTGGAGCAAGGGACTATCCTACCAGCTACTCAAACCCCGGCCAAGCATCAGTGTTCACAGTAGGTTGGAGTTTTTTTTGTGTTAGCCATGTGATGTATCTGGACACCAAACATTTGTGATGCAGTCATTAAGAGTTAGCACGCAATGACAGCCATAGCCCAGAGCCAATAACCTCTGAGTGCTCACTCTCATGCATAGTAGCAGGATCCGTGGCCACTGCAAGGTGACTGCAAGGGACTGGGACTGTAAGGTGACCATAATCAAGAAATCTGAGATGCCTAAAGCTGCGTACACACGTTCAGATAAAGTGACCGATTTAAATGATAATGATTTTATCGTTATCGCTCAAATCGTTCACTTTAATGCTCCTGCAAACGACCAAACGATGGTCGATGCGCGGGCACGAATGGTCGTTATCGACCATCGTCCGTCACCCGGGAAAACCGGCATACATGGCCAATTTCGACCATGTTAGCCTGTTTACTATAGGGACCCGCGATCGTTAATCGCGGGTCATTATAGGTTAATGCATGTGTTGGATGATCGTTATCGAACATCCAACACATGCAGAACGCTGTCAAATCAGATACCCTGCGGGCAGAGGAGATAGGGAGGAGAAAGAGCATCTTCACTGTCAGCCACTTGAGTTCTACCGAATACAGAGGTTCAAGCAGAGGAGCCTGTAGAGCCCACAGAACCAAGGACGAATCCCACGGAGCCACCGGAGGGACAAAAGGAGGGTGAATGCGGTGAACACCTTCAAAGAATGTTCTAACATCAGGCAGGGGAGCAATCCTTCGCTGGAACCAGATTGACAGAGCAGAAACCTGAACTCTAAGGGAGGCCAGGCGGAGGCCGAGGTCTAACCCAGCCTGGAGAAAGGCAAGCACCCAGGGGATCCTAAAAACTGTAGGGTCATAGCCTCTCGGGGAGCACCATTGGAAGTAAGAGTGCCAAACTCTGTAATAGATGCGGGCTGAGGCAGGCTTACGCGCCCTGAGCATCGTCTGGACACAGAGTGAGAAAAACCTTTGGCTCTTAAGAGGGATGACTCAAGAGCCACGCTGTCAAAGACAGACGAGGTAGGTCCAGGTGCAGACAAGGGCCCTGCGCTAACAGATCCTGCCGTAGAGGAAGTGGAAAAGGAATGTCTATGGAGAGACTGCGTAGGTCTGTGAACCAATGTCATCTGGGCCAGGCTGGAGCTATTAGTATCAGTGTCGCCTTCTTGCTCGAACTTTCGGAGAACCCTCAAGAGGAGGAAAGAGTTATGCAAGATTAAATGCCCCACCTCACTGTCAGAGCATCCACGAAGGCAGCTGAGGGGCCTCTGGCCCTGGACCCGTACCTGGGGACCTTGTGGTTGTGACGTGAGGCCATGAGGTCTGCCAGGCCCCATTTGTCCACCAGGAGTTGAAAGACATCCGGGTGGAGAGCCCATTCTCCAGCGTGTATGTCCTGATGGCTTAGGAAGTCCGCTTCCCAATTGAGGACTCCGGGAATGAACACTGCCGATATTGCAGAGAGATGACCTTCGGCCTGGTCCAGATTGTTTGCCACTTCCCACATGGCTGCCTGACTCCACGTGCCTCCCCGACATAAAATTAAAGCTTGGGGCTGTCTAAGCAGTGCCTCTGTCTAAAGGGGCGACCGGTCCTGCCGGCACCAAACGAAAAACTGCCTGTGGCTGGAGTATATGTGGAGGAGGACCAGTGCATCCTGGGAGCTAAAGCTTTAACTGTTTGGTGCCCGGACCTCTGACCACACACACCCCATGGTATCCTTGTGGATCCCCCATGGACCCTGAAAAAGAAATGAGCACAGCAGTATCTCCACCTCCTATTTCACATGGTTACTGCAGGAGCAGAACTGCACAGTGCTGTGTAGCCCCGCCCTCTACTCAGCTTCACAGCTGTAACTCATCTCATCTCCCAGCGCCGGCTCATCACGTGATGCCGGGCCGCCTGTCTGACAGGGGTCTAATCCCGGGAGCGACCCAGGAATCTAGTGGAAAGGGGGTATTAATGGTTCCGTGGCACAGGACATCTTCCCCATCTGATCCTCCCCCAGTTCAGCTCTGCTGAGTTTCCTATAGCACGCGTGTGGTGATTGTGATGTCTAATAGATTCATGAGGATATTTAGATATACATTTTTTTTTCTTTGATAATGTATCTTATTTCAGAAATAAGATGTAATGATTATGTCCCAGAGGATTACATTAATAGGTTCTAGTGTTCGCTCTAGCTGCTTGATCGGACAGGGCGCCGACCATGAAAGAGCACACATCTACGTGTGGCCTCACAGCCTGCCCCCCTTTCCATCACTTTGGGGGGCATGCCCAACACTTACGGAGATGCTGGGCTGCCCCCAAGCCCTCGCCACACTGAACAGATGCTGTGTGCATAGCATCTATTCATCCAGCAGTGTGTTCATCCACAACATATACCCCCTTGCGCTGGGCGGACAGGAAGAGGCGCAGCGGCACAGTGGGGGTTGGAGCACCATGGGCCCAGTGATGTCAGCCTGTGAAAAACAGGGAGCAGGTAAGTGTCTGCTACACCACAAGGGATGGTTTGTCAACATTCTATCATATCCACATTATGAATGTTGAACTTAGATACGACACATCATATTTTGCACTTGTGCCTTGAGCTAGGTACACATTTGTACAATCATCAGACATTTTTTTTCTATTTCTGATCCGTTCAGGAGATACCTGAAGAGCGTGTAAGCACCTTCGATCAGAACACTGATCATATCTGAAGATCAGGTTTTTTATGGACTTCCTAATATTCATCAGGTGCGATGGTATAACAGATAAAATTTTAGTGTGTACACACGACCATTCTGTCTGATGCTACTGCCGATGATCCCCCAGCAGCAGTGCCATCTTTGTGGTTGTGCATAATTAAATCTTTAATGTGGATTGCAGAGGGATAAAGGGAAGGAAGGAACAGACACTGTACACCATTTTTATCAGCACTGAGAAATAGGTAATTGGTTTGGCGTCTCTAAGTTGTGACACATGCAGGCAGCGTCTGTCTTGGTTGTGACACACACACACAAAGAGCATCTCTGTGTATTATGACATATGAAAGAAGTGTCTATATATTGTGACATCAAACAGGCGGTGCCCGCTATGGCTGGTCTGAGACCCCCAACCATGGCTCCCATCTTAGATCCAGTTAGGCTGAAAAGAGAGACCCATGGTAGGAGGACAGATCAAGAGAGATAAAGGAAAGGGAGGGAAAACAGAGCGAGAGAGCGCGAGACACACAGTGTGTTGGTTGGTTAGGGAGGAGAGCGAGAAAAGCAGGTGACGAAAAAACAGTCCGGGGCCAACATCTAGAGGAATGTATTCTACAATAGCAAAATACTTCCACACATTAAAGTGAATAACAAATATCACCAGCGGTCTACATAGGCAGGGTATTTAAAGAGTGTGACTGGAGTATTTTGTACAGTAACTATAACCATATTCACAATTGCATTAGCAACAGTGCAAGCAGCACGGTTAGCATTACTGCCTCACAGCACTGAGGTCTTCAGTGATCGCGTTGAACGTAAATTTTAAAAAAATTGGGGTCCTACATGACCATTTCTGGGTTTCATCATAATTTATGCTTTAGAACTCCCCACATGCTCCTCAGAGCTTCCCACATGGCACCACACATCCCCACATACACCTAGATTGCCCATCTGCTACCCACACATAGCATCAGACCTCCCCACATGCCCCTTAAACGCATGTTTCACACATCCACCGTTCTACATTTAATATGACAAGTCTTAAGGAATTAGGCATATTTATCAAAGAAACTTTGCGGTATATCCCCGAAAAACAACCATATTTTGGGGGTGGAAAACAATAAAGAACCACCCGGATGTATGTACTGGAGACCACAACAGATATTGGAGATACAGATGTGTCCTCCTACCTCTAGCCTCAATATGCCACGCAGCACGACATGCCTGGGGTGAGAGACACCCGGTCCCGCGCATTAGTGCTACCGTCGGGAGTCTTTTTTGCAGACAATGCATCTAAGCCACAATGCGATGCAAATAGGACACACACGAAAGACTGTGCTGAGTCATTTGATATGCGACACTTGTATATCTGTGTGCGACTGTAAACGGAACTTGGCATGGAAAAAAGCTGCAGCCGTGACATTGTAGCACTTCGCATGCAGATTTAGAGACTCAGTTGCACCCAGATATAAAAGTGTTGCATATCAAATTAGCACAGTGCATCCTAGTCGCATTGCAACTTAAGCGCATTATCAGCAAAAAATACACAAAAATACGCCCGGTGCTAGCAGAGTCTTATGGGACCTGGCACGATTGCAGCAAAGATATGCGAGGACACATCTGTATATGCTGCAATCCCCCATTTCCAACCTCAGAAGCAGCCCTCAGATTTTTCCAGGCATACATCACATACGCCTATGCTCACGTTTTTATCCATTTGCTTTCCCTGTGAAACACACTATTAGGCGGAAAATAAAACAGCATAAATAAAAAAAACATAATTAAAATAAATTTTCAAGGGGGTCAAAAAGGGGCAATATGTGCCATTCTCTTTTGGGTGCTCAACACGATAAATAGGCCCAAAACACGCTAAGAAAACTGGCATATTACATAGGAATAGCAGCCTTAAGCCACCAGGGCAGTATGCTCTAATCTAGCTAACCACCTTATATCTGGTGCACTACGTATAGACTAGCAGCTATTTACATCGCACCCAGGTATGGGGTGCCTGAGGTAGAGACTCCCTGCTGCTTGCAGTACATGTTAGCCCAGGACAGATCCGTAGTGCAGACTGTGGCACCTAGGGCTGACTGTATGTGGCCATAGCTCAGCCCTGCCCGGAGGTGCAGCATCAGTACATGTTGCATGGATGTGGTTGGGTGTTGGAGTGGGCAATCTCCCCGATTGCCCACGTGGATCCACCACCCCCTGGAGATGGAATGCGGGTGAGATTCGATTCTCCGTTACGCAAGGCTTGTTGCAGGCTGGGAAGGTGATCTCCTCTTCTTCGTCTGTCAAGTGGTCTGGAAGGTTGCGTCCTGTCTGTGGATCGGGCTGGTCACATTTGGTCCCAGGCACTCTTCATGGAGGAAGCGCCCACCGTGGGAATGTATGATGCTGAGCCTGTCACTGCGAGGAGAGGGAATGGATACAGGGGAGACAATACAAAATCACTATTGGCACGGCCAAGTCAGATTTTGCAAGAGAGCATGACCCGCTCATTTTTCAAACTGGGTCCCTTGTCGCCGATAGCGTGTAAAGGACGAGCTATAGCACATAGCTGCGATCACTGGTCTTGGGTTGGATTTCCCCCACAGCCTAACTGTGTGGAGTTTGTATATTCTCCCCATTCTTGCATGGGTCTCCGCCAGGTACTACAGCTTCCTTCCACAATCCAAAAATATACAGGTAGGTTAATTGGCTCCTAACAAAAATTGTCTGTAGTGTGCACATGTAATAAGGAATATAGATTGTAAGCTCCACTCTGGCAGGGACTGATGTGACTGGCTAAATATTATCTGTAAAGCGCTGTGGAATGTGTGCGCTATATAGATAACTGGTAAATACAACATTAGGACAGATGCAAATCACAACATTTTAGGTGTCTACATACTAGACAATGTGCTCACGATGCGTTATCATGAGCAATTTCCTTTGAACTCTCCCCGGCAGCTCCCAGGCTCTCCAGGACAAGATATGGTGCTAAAAAGAGTCCAATCTGACTAAGATCTATCTTGCACAAAATTTATCTATTGCACCAAATTGTGTATGAGATTGGCAAATCTTACCTGCAGCAGTCAATATCTGAAAATGCTATGTACGACCAGCGGCATCGTGGACACATTTTACACGATTTGTCGTTCCGATGAGTAGAAATCGGGAGAATCGTGTAAAATATGGTCTAGTGTGTAGGCATCTTTATTTTGTTGAGTTTATAGTTGTACTTGCTGTAAGATTTTACTAATGCGCCTCTCTTCCTGAAGATGAAACCTCAGAGGGCTACATGTAACCATTTTTTTTGGTCTTCTCGCTAAAACGAGTGTGGGGTGCTCACCACACCTCCACCAGTTTAAAGTGGAGGATAGAGGTCTGCCAGTTCTGTATTACAAAATAAGTGACGTCCAGGAAAACGCTGCACAGTGCTCTTTCCAGTGCTCTGACTAATGCAGGTTACTCATTTTACAGTAGGTGATACAGATTAATGCCGATAGTTGAAGAACAATGCAAGTAATACATTTGCTTTGTGTCAGTTTTAAACTGCTTGTAATGGTCACAAGCATTAGCACTCTGTAGAACAGTGGTTCCCAAACTATTGTGAATCACGGCACCCTAGAGTATCAGCATTTTTTTCCTCTGCACCCCTAGGCCAAAAGTTTCTCATTAAGAAACTCAGGAAAAATGATTAAAATAAGCAAATTATGCTCAGCGTTCTTTCTTAGGTTCAGTTATGTGGTGGTAGACAATGTCGCACTGCTCTTTGTCCACATATTTTATGATTGAAAGCTACCAGTACTGGTTTTGCCTTTTTCATTGACCAAAAATCATTTTATTTGGTCCTGGACCACCAACCCATGGAACTCCTGCAAGTAGTCCGTGGCATCCAGTTTGGGAACCACTGCTGTAGAATATAATCTAGCTCTATGGCAGCGCTCATTAAGTACACAGTAATGGTGCATACATACGGTCAGATTTTCCTTCAGATCTGTACAATAACTATTTTAAAAATTGTTCATATCTGAAGGAAAATCTGACATATCTGACATATCTGACATGTTTGTCAGATGAACAATGCGCGTTCCCGCTTGTCAGATAACGATATCTGACATCTGATGTGTTTGCAGTCAGATTTGGACGATTCCATTCATTTTAATTCAGTAAGAAATCGTTCAAATTGTTGGTAAAATCGTTCAATCATTCATCTGACCGTGTGTATGCACCATAAGACTTGTATCAAACCTACTAAAGAGATTGCGTGGAGACAATGCCCAAAGCAACCAATCAACTTGTAGCTTTCATTTATCTAGTACATTCTATAAAATGATAGGTAAAATATGATAGGTTGCTATGGGCAAAGTCACTTGACCTCTCTAAAAGGTTTGCTACATCTCCCCACAGTGCACTATGCTGCAGGAAAGCTCTGAGAACACTCTTCGAATATTGTTAAAAGTTAGAACAAACTACAAGATTGCACTTTTTCAACACCAGTGTGTATGATCTCCAAGACCTATAACTAAGGAACCATTAATTCATGTAAACATAACATTTACATAACAAACACTTGGAAAGAAAATGAACAGTGAATAAAAACTATGCAGTAACAAGCAAACATTAACATAATGTGAAGTTTAAGAAAGGGAATTGCGTAATATGGCGTAGAAGCAGCACCTCAGATCAGGTCACCTTGAGACGACTCAAAACTTTGATTATTAGCACAAAGGAACTGTGAGGGCATACTGCCAGGGCCGGATTAAGGGCCACATGTGCCTAGGGCTGAAAATGGTCAAGGACCTATAGTGAGAAGGGGAGGAGCTGTGATCAGTGCCATGTGGGCATCTACCCTCCTATACTATTAGACCCAATGTGTCCCTAAATACATAATAGAAAATTTTGAAGAATGTTATGTGAGAAAACTAAAAATATAATTTGAATATTTAGCATGTGTGGCCAACTGTGTAGACAGCTAGGCAGATTGTCATAATCATCAATCTGCCATAATGATGGGCCTATTTGTAGGTGGAGGCCTGGAGCATTGTTAATCTAGGCTGGAATACTGCAGACTAATATATGCTGGAGTGTCCTCTGAAACACAGCCTGTCACCTTGTAATGGCAGCCATGATAGCAGCAAATAATACAAATTTACCAAACGTATTATGGTCTCTGCCATCCACACAGATTAAGTGGCAAGTTGGCAGTGGTTGACGACGCACGGTTTCAAAGGAGCACTGCCATAGAACTCAATTCTATTCTACAGAATTGTCATGCTTGTGACCATTACAAGTAAAACTGGCTCAAAGCAACTTTTTGCTTACATTTGTTTTTTTCAACTCTCAGCATTAATCCAGGCTTAATAGGCTTCAGATCGCACAATAAACACTTACAATGAATTATATATAAAACAATGCGGTCCTAATATTTCGCTTCTGTGAGAATGTGCTGCTGTATGAGGGGGAAGAGAAAAACTAAAATAAAAAAACGGACAAAGGCCAGACTTGTACTTTACCATATAAGAACGTTAATATTTTAATTTCCTCCCAAAATCCAATTGCACAGAGTAGTAGTAATTTTATTAAATAGTACTAGAAGAGAGGTTCTCCAGCTAAACACATTACAGATGATGAATGACCCTGCCACCACATTTGTGTCCCTTTTGCTAGTGTACTCTCATAATTGCTCTGTCTGCCAGCCAAGGACTGCATGTCCTCACTATCCTACACCTCTACATGTAATGTATGATACTGTACAACACTAAAGCTGGGTACACACCTATGCTATTGTCAGGCCGTTCCTTCGATATCGAGAGAACGGCCGTTTGACTGTATAGGTGTGTACATTGAGTGTTAGCCTATAATGCTCCTGCAAAGACGGGAACGGGTGATTGGATCTCGTGCTGACCACCCGATCCCATACAGTTCTGTACACACTGAGAGCTATGTCTGCACAGTGTCTACGCGGCTCACAGGCAGCTGACAGGGGGTCACACTGCACAACCAATCAGGAGAGTTTTACCTGATCAGCCGCTGATTATACAGGTGTGTACCCAGCTTAATACTTACACACATACTAAACTGTCCTATTACAAATGTTTGGGTGAGTTTATATACAAATTTCTTTATGGGTATACACTGAAATTTTCACAGTAACTTAGGGGACAATTCAATTGAACACAATGTTGAATAGCGCCGGAAAGGAGTTTCCGGAGCTATGCGATTCGCCGAGCTGTTAAACCCGACTAAGATTTATGCTCGCACCCTCCAGAGATGCAATCAGAACTCTGACTAAACTACGACTACAATGCTAGTTTCGGGCTTAGTGTGTGCCCAAATAGCATTGCAGCCGGCACCGAAGTCTGAGAATGCAGGTTACCGCGACTAACACCCGGCTTTAGGCGCCTTAACCTGCATCTCCTGACTTAAGATGGCCACACATCTAAAGATTATCTGTCCAACCAGCCAACTAGTTGATTGGTTGGACAGATAATCTTTAGATGAGTGGCCAGCTTTAGGTGCAGGGCGCGATGGGGACAATTAATAGCTCCGGAACTCCTTCCCGGTGTTATTATCCTTTATTTATATGGCGCCAGAAATGTTCCACAGCGCCTTACAAAGTACATAAATAAGTGAACAAGAAACCAGTGACTTACAGTACAGTACAATACAGGACAAGGATTATATACATTGCTGCATTAGCGATCTTAACACTCAAATAAGCAACAGGACATAAGCAACCACATATTAGACGCCCAAGTGGGGAGTGAGGCGTAGATAAAGGTATAAGTAATGGGAAGAACCAGGACCGGATCAGAGGCCAGTTCTGGTTGCTTCTACGTCGTTTGTCCCCCGTATTTTGGCAACCAGGGCTGGTTCTGTCCGGCGCTGGTTGTACTTGATACGGGGGAGCCCTACATAATTTGTCCCCGTAATGTTGCCCAACCAGCACTGGGTCACTAAAACCTGGAGGTGGCGGGCTGCTCTTTGGGGGGGAAACCATCCCTGCATCTGTGTTTATTTTATTAAAGACAAATGCATGCATCACGGATCTCCCAATGCATCAGTCTTTTGTTTTTTGGGGTTTTTTTTTTACAAATGACGCCGCTCAAGACGACGGACGCACGATGCATCGGATCATGTGATCGTATGTCAGTGTGTGTCAATCGTGTGGCCGGGACTGCCAGGGAGTTCAGGGGAAAAAGTAAGCTGAATCTCATGTTATGCTGGTCGTAAATCCAACCCCTTCCTTTTGTTTATTATATTGATCTCTCTGATAATTATCAAAATCTCATTATCTTGTACTGTGCTTATCCCCCTTCTCCTATTTTCTTTTCTGCACCCTCCCCCCATACCGGTTTATCTTTTGAATTTAAGAAAATTCAATATAGTTATAACAAAAAGTATGTATCTATTATATATGTATAAATAAAAACAACATATGATTTAGGTAGCTAAAAAAAAAAATTGTTAGAAAAATTTCAAAGAAAAGGGGCTTAGTTCATAGATTTTTGTAACCGAAAACCCTATTGTGGGAATCCAGTAAGATACCAAGGAGCACGATTCATATTTTGTCCATGTCCACATATCAATACCAGTTGTAATTGCATGTTCACGTCTTGTTTGGTAAGGTCACAAAGCCATTCATATCAAAATATAAATGAACAAATTGCTTAGAAATTCCTGCATTTGTATAACTCAGATTAGAAAAAATGAATAGGAATGGTTCACACACAACCAGTTTACCCTAGAAACAAACATATAATACAATGCATATGACTCAATTGGAACTCTGCTAGAATTTGTTTTCTCTGATTATTTCCTGCATTTTGGCATTATTATAGTCCTACGTCAGAAATATGAATTTGCCTCCAATGTGTCTCATCTCCTGCCTCATAATCACTATAAAACAGCTGACCGAAGGATTCCTGGCTGCACATGATGCCTCTGCTTTAATGAAGGCTGGTCCGCTATTAGATAACACTACCTAATTTCCAGTTGCATACCGTTAATACATGCCTTGTCTCAATAGGCTATTCAGCTACATGCCTACACTTCACACCCCCTTGGCTCATTGCATGGCCAAGGTACAGATGTCACAATTGGTTCTTTATGATGCAAAGTGCTACTGTTTATAAAGGGGATCTTTGCATTACAAAAAGTCTTCCCCAGTACAATATAAGGCGGCTTCAGCTACTACTGGACTGTAAACAAAGAGATACAATTGAAGAGTAATAGCATGGTTTCACACACCGTGTGATTATTGTAATAGGGAAAGATCCTACCTGTCTGCATACATGGGAATTAGAGCAGCAGATTAATGCTACAGTTCTTATAGCTGTATAGCCCTACAGCAAACATTACTCTTCCCTCACTGCTAAGGTTTATGTGAACACTCTAGTCGTAGCCATGTAGTAGTAATGGCTATGCCTCACTGCAGGCGTAGTAGAGAGGTGGAGGAGGGTAACTGGAAAAATCCAGACAATAATAGCCCTAGGCGGCAGGCCTGAAACTGAGAATATAAGTATCAAAAGGACTCTTGGTAGCGTCTGTGCCATACACACACATATATCTATATACACTCATAGACTTGTCATAACACAGACTATCCCTGCTACTATCACCGGCCCCGCACACAGTGACTGTGGCGCCCGGACTTTTATCACACCACTCCGGCTGGTTCCCCTCACGGCCGGGTCACTACTATTGCGCTCCACGATTCACGTGACAAAAACCCCGAGAGGCCCCGCCCTGTACCCGCGCGCACCCCACAAATACTCTCACCTGATTGGGTGCCGTTGCGCTCGCGTCCGGCAGCCCCGGAGCCCCTGGAATGTCGCGAGCCCGACAAAGTCGCTCAGGGAGCGCGCGCCCACTCCGGTGAGGCGGCTCGCGCACTTAGCGGCCATTCCTAGAAGGAAGGGGGTCGAGATGCACCGATGTGAGCGGAGTGTAGATTGGCTGGGAGGAGCCGCTGCTCGGCCAGACTCCTAGGTCGTCTGACCTCGGAAAGATGCCGGTTCAGATCACCACAGTCCCCTGACTCCTACGTCATCACGTTACCATAGCGACCCACGGTGACGTTTTCTCGAGAGATCAGTAGTGACGTTGGCTGCATTGAATGTCGGGACATGTAGTTCTGTTTTAGTCTTGCCCCTAAATTATTACATTAGGATAAGGTATCTCTCACTCTCACTGGCTGGCAGCTGGTTGGGTTGCTTGCTGACTTGCTCTTAAAACCGCCAAAATAGATTATCTGACAGCCTGAAAAAGAAATAGTGAAGTTCTGTAGTGTAATCCAAAGTCACCTCAACACTGTTCCATGTAATTATAATCTCTGATTACCTATATGCAGTTTGTCTTAAATTTAGGGAGCATAGATATGGGTACTTCTTGCAATGAAACTATTATGTATATTTTAGATGGTTTATGCCAGGAACTATTATGTATATTTAAAACGAGGCTGAAGTTGGCTTCTTATTAATTTCTTATTCACTTCTTATTCATTTTCCAGCTTCTTATTCAGAAAATGTTACATTAAAACATTTAAATAAAGTTAGATCACTAAACTAACACTATGTAAACAAAGAATTGTGTCCCTTACACAGTTTACAATTATTTCCTGGCACAATAAGGATTTGGGCATGAAAAGGGCAGTAAAGCGGGCACATGCACCTGGTTTATCTCATTTTGAATAAGAAGCTGTAGTTGTGCAGGGGTTAACTAGCTTCGATCATCAAATGTTATACTTGAAACCCACAGAGGGTGGTCAGGTACATATAACCCACTTGTCATTTGCCTTGACCAACAAGGATTTTGGCATGAATAGGGCAGTAAAGTGGGCACAGGCTCCATAATTTGTCATTTTGAATAAGAAGCTGTAGTTGTGCAGGGGTTAACTAGCTCCGGTCATCACATTTTACACTTGAAACCCACAGAGGGTGGTATGGTACATATGACCCACTTGTCATTTGCCTTGACCAACAAGGATTTTGGCATGAATAGGGCAGTAAAGCGGGCACAGGCACTAAATTGTCTCATTTTGAATAAGAAGCTGTAGTTGTGCAGGGGTTAACTAGCTTCGGTCATCAAATGTTACACTTGAAACCCACAGAGGGTGGTCAGGTACAAATCACCCACTTGTCATTTGCCTTGACCAACAAGGATTTTGGCATGAATAGGGAAGTAAAGCGGGCACAGGCACCATATTTTGTCATTTTGAATAAGAAGCTGTAGTTGTGCAGGGGTTAAATAGCTTCGGTCATCAAATGTTACACTTGAAACCCACAGAGGGTGGTCAGGTACATATGACCCACTTGTCATTTGCCTTGACCAACAAGGATTTTGGCATGAATAGGGCAGTAAAGTGGGCATAGGCACCACATTTTGTAATTTTGAATAAGAAGCTGTAGTTGTGCAGGGGTTAACTAGCTTCGGTCATCAAATGTTACACTTGAAACCCACAGAGGGTGGTCTGGTACATATGACCAACTTGTCATTTGCCTTGACCAACAATGATTTTGGCATGAATAGGGCAGTAAAGCTGGCATAGGCACCACATTTTATCATTTTGAATAAGAAGCTGTAGTTGTGCAGGGGTTAACTAGCTTTGGTCATCAAATGTTACACTTGAAACCCACAGAGGGTGGTCAGGTACATATCACCCACTTGTCATTTGCCTTGACCAACAAGGATTTTGCCATGAATAGGGTAGTAAAGCGGGCACAGGCACCACATTTTGGCATTTTGAATAAGAAGCTGTAGTTGTTCAGGGGTCTAACCCCATATATCTAGGGCTGGTTACGGGATCGCGATGGTTGGGTTGCTGCCGGTCAGAGGCCCTGATTCAGAGCCGGACGCTCTGACAGAGCACTCGCTCTGAGGGCCTGATTCAGAGCCAGACGCTATTTGCGGACGGTCGTTCCAAAAAAGGGGCCGGCTATTTAAATTGAGCGCTCGCTCTTTGTGGTTTGTTGACGCCTCTATGTCTGAGCGAGCGAACGAAAATTGCGCTCGCTATTTTGTAAAGACGCCCATTTGCCGTTCGCATCACACGTCGTCTCCAGTATTAGATTAATCGGGTACATCGAAATGCATCTGAACTGCTCGCAGTGCTTGTAGTAGGTTTCTCTTACCGCTATCACTGCGAGCAGTTCAGGCTAAAAGACGACCAAGTGACGTGGTCGATGACGTTCCTTTATTAATTATGCACTCCCATTTGCGAGCGCACGATTTTCGACCGCAATGACTGGTTTGCGCATGCGCATTATGACCCATACGCATGCGAAGTTGTGCCAACATCGCTCAGAGCGAACGAGCGGCCGCTTACGAGCGGCTCTGAATCAGGGCCGGCCTTCTTGTTTTTTAGAATGGCCTCCTGGCCGCTCGCATAGCTGTGGGTGACCACCCACAGCTATAGCGAGCAGCCAGGAAGATGGTCAAGACCATCGCGACCATCGGGCTTGCGACGAGACCCTTGCGGTAGGGTCTCGTTGCCGCAAGCCCCAGAGAGATTTTCGGCTCTAACAGAGCCGAAATCTCTCCCACTGACATCACTCGTGATGTCAGTGGTGCTGCCCCAAAACGGAGGCGTTCACATGGGAACGCCTCCGTCTGGGCAGCCACCCCCCCGGCTTGCCCACCAAAGGGGGCGTGCTGTCACTCAACATCGACAGCACGCCCCCTTTGTAGCGAGACCCGGAGCGACGGCTTGCCCGTCGCTATCCGGGTCTCGCGCATGCGCACGACAGAGCCGCCTCCGTCTTGTGCATGCGCACTGGGCCAACATCGACCAGCTTGCGAGCGCTCATCGCTCGCTAGCGGGTCTGAATCAGGCCCTCAGGACACTGCCAGGACCCCCACTCTGCCAACACTGGCGGAACTTCCGCAATGAGGACACCAATGGCACTCTCGCATTGAGGACACCATCAACACCCCGCACAGCCGACACTGCTGTCACAGTAAGCCTTTGAAAGGCTGGTATTAAGACATATTCAATCTTTCCCAGCAGATTTTGATCCTTTTCAGTTTGCATATATGAAAAATCGTTGCACTGATGATACGGTACTTACAGTACTTCACTTTATTTTAGCTCATTTGGAAGCGAGGGATTCTTATGTTCGGATACTTTTTGTCGATTTTAGTTCTGCTTTTAACACGGTTATTCCCGTCTCACTAACATCTAAGTTGTTAGACTTGGGGTTAAGTGAGTTTATTTGTAATTGGATTTAAAAAATTTTAACTGACAGACCACAAGTAGTTAGAATTGGAGGAGCTGTGTCAGGGGAAGTGTTGATTAAGACTGGTGTTCCCCAGGGTTGTGTTCTCAGCCCCCTATGAATGATGAGTCCCATTATAGAAAAGAGATAAAAAAATTGGTTTCTTGGAGTGGTGATAATCACTTGCTCCTAAATGGTGATAAGACAAAAGAACTGGTAATTGATTTTTGTAGGAGATGTTTAGAGCAGAAATTGCCAGTGTCTATTAGCAATCAGGATGTTGAGACAGTTGAGTCTTTTAAATGTTTGGGTATCCAGGTGGCGTCAAATTTGACATGGTCTTTAAACACACTGTCCCTAATTAAAACGTCGCAACACCGCTTGTTTTTCCTAAGACGTTTGAGGGCTTCAGGAGTTAGTAAAGTAACCATGTTAAACTTTTACAGATGCTCAATTGAGAGCATTCTGAAGTTTGGTATTATTATCTGGTATGGCAACTGCACAGCTAGTGAAAGGAGTGCACTGGAACGGGTTGTTAGGACTGCTAGCAAAATTATTGGCGTGCAGTTGCCAACTATCCATGATGTTTATGGGCTTAGGGTTCTAAAGAGAACCAAGAGTATCATATTGCATCCAAGCCATCCATTTCATGAATTTTTTGATAAGCTTCTGTCTTTAAAGCGGATCAGAGTACTACGGGCACGTACGAGTCGCTTGAGGGTTAGTTTGCTTCCATCTGCTGTGCGCATGCTGAATGCTATGAATGCTATGAATGTATCTCTTAGTTAATTTAACATCATTATTTTATGTAACTGTCTGTAATAACCTCTACCATGGATTGCTATTACACTGTTTTTTAGCGTGCTTTTGTGCAACGTAATTTCGTCTGTCAAACTTGTTTTGCTGATGATAACAAAAATAAATACAAAGTCACCATTGATGTATCCGACCCATACTGTATAATACACTGTATCAGTGTTCCGCCTGCCGGAGTCAGGATTCCGACCGCCAGACTCTCGACTGGTGTTCATTTGTACTGGTTCCAGGGGAGGGTTAGGGTGTGGGGAGAGGTAGGTTAGGTAAAGACACTAGGAGAGGAGGTTAGGGTTAGGCACCGGGGAGGGTGGGTAGTGTTAGGCTACTTACATTATATTGTCAGGATTCTCACAGTGCGGATGCTGCTGTCGATACTCTGACCGGCGGCAACCCGACCATCGCGATCCCATAACCAGCCCTAGATAAATAGGGTTAGACCCCTGCACAACTACAGCTTCTTATTCAAAATGACAAAATATGGTGCCTGTGCCCGCTTTACTGCCCTATTCATGCCAAAATCCTTGTTGGTCAAGGTAAATGAAAAGTGGGTGATATGTAACTGACCACCCTCTGTGGGTTTCAAGTGTAACATTTGATGACCAAAGCTAGTTAACCCCTGCACAACTACAGCTTCTTATTCAAAATGACAAAATGTGGTGCCTGTGCCCGCTTTACTGCCCTATTCATGCCAAAATCCTTATTGTGCCAGGAAAATAATAATTGTAAACTGTGTAAGGGACACAATTCTTTGTTTACATAGTGTTAGATTAGTGATCTAACTTATTTTTTAAATGTTTTAATGTAACATTTTCTGAATAAGAAGCTGGAAAATGAATAAGAAGTGAATAAGAAGCTGGAGCTTGAATAAGAAGTGAATAAGAAATGAATGAGAAGCCAACTTCAGCCTCGTATATTTAAGATGGTTTATGCCAGGAACTATTATGTATATTTAAGTAGGTATATACCAGGAACTATTATGTATATTAAGATGGTATATACCAGGAACTATTATGTATATTTAAGATGGTTTATACCAGGAACTATTATGTATATTTAAGACGGTATATACCAGGAACTATTATGTATATTAAGATGGTATATACCAGGAACTATTATGTATATTTAAGATGGTATATACCAGGAACTATTATGTATATTTAAGATGGTATATACCAGGAACTATTATGTATATTAAGATGGTATATACCAGGAACTATTATGTATATTTAAGATGGTATATACCAGGAACTATTATGTATATTAAGATGGTATATACCAGGAACTATTATGTATATTTAAGATGGTTTATGCCAGGAACTATTATGTATATTTAAGATGGTTTATGCCAGGAACTATTATGTATATTTAAGATGGTTTATGCCAGGAACTATTATGTATATTTAAGATGGTTTATGCCAGGAACTATTATGTATATTTAAGATGGTATATACGAGGAACTATTATGTATATTTAAGATGGTATATACCAGGAACTATTATGTATATTAAGATGGTATATACCAGGAACTATTATGTATATTTAAAATGGTTTATACCAGAAACTGTTATTTATATTTAAGATGGTTTATACCAGGAACTATTATGTATATTTAAGATGGTATATACCAGGAACTATTATGTATATTTTAGATGGTTTATGCCAGGAACTATTATGTATATTTTAGATGGTTTATACCAGGAACTATTATGTATATTTAAGATGGTATATGCCAGGAACTATTATGTATATTTAAGATGGTATATACCAGGAACTATTATGTATATTTCAAATGGTTTATACCAGGAACTATTATGTATATTTAAGATGGTATATGCCAGGAACTATTATGTATATTTTAGACGGTATATACCAGGAACTATTATGTATATTTCAAATGGTTTATACCAGGAACTATTATGTATATTTAAGATGCTTTATACCAGGAACTATTATGTATATTTAAGATGGTATATGCCGGGAACTATTATGTATATTTAAGATGGTATATACCAGGAACTATTATGAATGTTTAGGTTGGTATAAGCCAGGAACTATTATGTATATTTAGGTTGGTATAAGCCAGGAACTATTATGTAGATTTAGGTTGGTGTAAGCCAGGAACTATTATGTAGATTTAAGGTGGTCGCGATGAGCACAAATTCATTGTTAGTTTGTGAAAATGGGAACAGGGGTAGGAAGACTCATTTCAACACATATTGTCTTTACAAAATACACAATATATGTTGAAACGCGTCAAAAATCACCTCTGTAGCTTTTAAAAATGTGACCATGACATCAGTGTGGTTTCTAGCAACGTAACACTCACTTTAAACATTGTGTAGGTCATCAGAGGGCAAGAACCAAATTGACTGGTTCTTGCCCCTTCAGGGCACTCTTGGGCTGTCACTGATAGCCTGTGTTCATCGATTACCAGCTGCAGTAAACATGTAAGTCTACTTTCGCTGGTAAGGCATGGTTAAGAAACTAAAGATAAAAGTTATATGCTGACTGTGAATAATTTCCCTGAATATTTGTATTAGTTTTTAAAGCACCACGGAACAGGGCCTGGCCACATAGCTGTCCTATTTTCATAAAAAAAAACCTATAGAATGTTTGCATAACATTGCCAAGTAATAAGTTTTAAACCTGTTAACCTGGAGACCGTTTTTTAAAGTGTGGTTGAAAGAACAGTCAGAGCAGAGCAAGAGTAAATATTTACTGTCACAATTTGTTTGTAACAACAATTATTTATTATTTTAAAACTTAAATAATTGGGCTCATGGCCAAGCTGAGGAACTGAATGGTCATCTTTATCTTCAGCTATGCACCACAAACAATGCTATGTGATTTGTTTTGTTTATTATCGAGGAAAAACCCTGATAAATAAACAATAGGTGGGTACACACTGCACAGATATATCTGCAGGTGATGGTCATTCATACACACTGAACGACCATCATCTGCTTCTGGCCGGGGGGCGTGTCCCGCTCCCCTCCCCGCAGCCTCTGCTTCATGACCACCCGTACACACTGCCCAATGGACAGATATGTCTGTGAACAGCTTAAGACTTAGGACAATACTCAGCCAAGACCTCCAGTACTTTATTGCAAAAAAGCAACAATGGGTCTGATTCAGAGTGGTACGCAATTAGCATCACTGCTGCGTCTTTGGACGCAGCAGCGATGCAAAAATATTCTAATGCCGTAGAAGGCGTCTGAAGAAAAAAGACGCGTTCTGTCAGCATCATAGATCTGAATACTGCATTCCAAGATGCAGCATCAGATCACCATCAGTCACAATGGCCGCAGTCATCGCCCATCTGATTAAGTCTAAGCTTATTCAGAATGGGTGACAGAACTCCTCTGCCGGGGCCAGGAAATCTGCATTGGAAGACGCAGCCCCTGACCTAGTCATACATACAAAACGGTCCCTGTGGCTACCCCCTCTCAGCACCGAAATGTCTGCAGCCTGTCAATCAGGCTGCGGATTAGGGGACACTGCATGTGGCAATGCAGGGCCCATACTGCATGCGCAGCCCTCCCATATCCTTATCCCCAATGCTCAACTCTGTTCTCTCCTCCTTGTTTCTCTTTCCTGCCCTGACCAAGCTGTTTCCCTATACAATGTTTCCCTTATGTCTGCCATAGACTCTATTGCTCCGACGGTAACTACCCACCTTCGCAGATTCATGCCTCAACCTTGGCATTGTAAATGCACCTGCAATCGTTTTCATGAACCGCTTAGCAACGGTGGAGGAAATTGCGCTCCAGTGCAGACTTCCTCCACTTCATATTTATGCTCTCGACCTACAGTGCTGCCCTCTCCCTCTCTAAACAGTTTCAAGACCCTTATCTCTTCCCCGCATACTTTGCTCCACAAGTGATTAACACCTTTCCACCCAACTGATTACTTCCTCCCACTTCAAGATTTTGCCCATTCTGCTCACTACCACTGGAACTCTCTCCCTCTCAGATTCTCCCCCTCTGTACAAAACTTCAAACAGGCTCCTAAGAGCCACTACTTTATTAAAAACTTCCAGCTCTTATTCTAACCCACTGCTTCATGCTCCTTGTCACTGTCTCTCCCCTGTGTCACCCCCTGTTTGTCTCCTATTTCCCTATAGACTGTAAGCTGTCACGAGCAGAACCCTCTTTCCTTATGTGCTTTTCCTTCCCTCACTTATACCATAATCTCTTCCCCACTACCTACAACATCACAAAACCTTTGGATTCTGCCACCCTGCTGCTTATTTGGGTCTTATGACTATGTTCTGCTATGTTTTGTACTAAGTCACTTTTTATTGTGTTGTTCATACTGTTTCTGTCTACGTACTTTGAATGGCGGTGCAGACCCCTTGTGGCACCATATAAATAAAGGATAATACTTTAGCACACTGCTTAAAAACCCAACTATTCTGTGCCTTAGTTGTCCATGTACTAGCTTTGTAAAGCTAGATTCCCTATTTACCATGTTGTTATGTTTCATATGCATGTTTATGTTATGCTTTTCTTGTGGTCTTAGCTTTTTTTCCTCCCATCATTCTAATACAGCTATGTTTGTCACCATTCATTTCCCATCAGTTTTCTTCAACGGGATGCAATCGGGAAGCCGGCTGACATTATACCGACAGCCGGCTTCCCGACTGTCATATCCCGGCGAGGGTGAAATGCCCGGCTTTTAGATGTAGACGCCACTCATTTCACTGACGCCGGGAGTCCGGCACCCGGCATCCCGATCGAAGGGATGGCGGGAGCCGCGAGCTGACAGCCGCTTAGGTTTAGCACACCCGGGGGGGGACTTAGGGTTAGGTACCCCCCCGGGAGGTTTAGGGTTAGGCTAGGGGGAGGGTGGGTTAGGGTTAGGCACCCCCCCTGGGGGACTTAGTTTTAGGCAGTGGGGAAGGGGGGGTTAGGGTTAGGCACTTACAGGGGGGATTAGGGTTAGGCACTTGGGGGAGAGGTTAGGGTTAGGCACCCCTAAGGAGGGTTAGGTTAGTCATTACTTACCTTACGACGATAGGGATTTCCAGCGCTGTCGGGCTGCCGCTGCCGGGATCTGTTCCAGTGTCGGGCTGCTGCTGCCGGGAATCGAACCATGTGGCCGGCGGTATTTCATACCGATTCCTTCTTCCACCTTAATTTTTCCCAGTTTTGCAGATTCATCATTCAACCTCTGTGCCAACCCATGGACATTATGCCATTACTGACTTATCAGTGCTCCACTACATCCCCTCCCTCACCAGCACTTTAATCCACTTCCTCAAATACTATTTGGCCTTACCATAACCTTCCGAGCTTTTCCATAAACATTTCCTTCAACCTTAATGGTCCGGCAAAAAGTCTCACATACAGTAATGTCAAGATGCTTTAACTATTCTTAGAAAAAAAAAAACCATTTCTCCCAAAGCCTTCACCCAAATACACTCTAGGGGTAAATTTACTAAGAATTGTGTTTGGACGAGATTGCATTCTCATGCGTGTTTTGTCTGTTTTTCTGACACGCAAATTTACTAAAGGCAAACACATGCGAATTTGCAGGAAACGAACAGGCGATTTTTTTACAGGTTTTAAAATTGCATTTGTCCGACACGAAAATACACTTGCACCCATTTTAACGTACCCTCTATTTACGTGGAACAGTGATTCCTGGAAAAAATAGCTTTCTGAGTTTTTTTCTCTTGCCCAAAATTTGCGCTGCCGTTTTTCGCCAAAGTACGCAACTTACAATTTTTTTTTCTGGTAATTTATCATGAGGAGGGGTGGGTTCGGGAAGAAATCCCCACATTTTTAGGCAAAAATAGGAATTTTGCTTTTTTTTTTTTTTTCCTACTGGTCTGGGATGGAGTAAAGTTTTTTTTCGTCTGTTGCCGTTTTCGCCTGTTTTGGGGCGAAAATGTAGCCTTTTTTGCCGAAAAACATCCGTTTTCGCCACTGGCGAAAAAAAAACGTCAGTTTTTCGCCGCTAATTGAATACAGCCTATAATGTAACTTGTTGAATGCTACCAAAATTTCAATGGTGATTGCACAAATGAAGGGAACAAAAATATCCCTGCATTCTGTAATTTCTAACATAAGGAGGCAACATTTATTGCTATTTTGGCCAAGAGATTGGTATACAGGACTCTGAGGTCTGTCAGGAATACACCTCTCATAACAAGTTAGTCCAGAATAACAAACATATGGTAGGATCTGGTCAAACGCATTCTCTGAATGAATAAGGTCTATTGTTTACCTGTTGTTATCTCAGGCCAGACTGACAGGAGAAAATCCCACCTGATCAATATGGATAATGTGGGGGAGGGCCAGGTAAATTCTGGAGGCTAGAATCTTCATAAAGAGCTTTATGTCATATAGGCACTCAGGGCCGGATTAAAGGCAGCGCGACAGGGGCGGTCGTCCAGGGGCCCCCACACATAGGGGGCCCCCACACACTGTCCCCGACCCCTGGCCACATGCCTCAGGTCAAGTCCGGCTAAGGTTGGTCGCGATCTACTAGAAGCTTGCGGAGCTCCTGCATGTAGATCGTGACCAACTAACTGAGAACGCTGGCCTCTGATCGCTTCAGAGGCCAGCGTTCCCAGTGATTCATTGCGCGGGTGACGTTATGACGGCACCCGCGCGATGAGAGGAGCCTGCTCGCCTTTACTGGATCTAGTTAGATCCAGCAGGCAGCGGCAGCCGCGACGGCGGGACCCGGGAGCCCTGACAGGTAAGTTTTTCACAGGTGTGTGGGCGCGGAGGGGGAATTAATACTGGGGGCACTACTTTAGGGTACACGACTACAGGGGGCATTGCAGGGGGCACAACTACTGGGAGCATCGGACAAGTGGCACAACTACAGGGAGCATTGAATAAGAGATACAACTATTGGGGGCATTGCAGGAGGCACAACTACTGGGGGCATTAGAGAAGGGACAACTACAGGGAGCATTGAAGAAGAGGCACAACTACTGGGGGCATTGCAGGGGGCACAATTACTGTGGGTATCGGACATGGGGCACAACTACAGGGTGCATTGAATAAGAGGCACAACTACTGGGGGCATTGCAGGGGGCACAACTACTGGGGGCATTAGAGAAGGGGCACAACTATTGGGGCATTGGAGAAGGGGCACAACTTCAGGGGGCATTGCAGAAGGGATACTATATGTGTGTATATATGTATATATATATATATATATATATTTATATAGATATATATATAACCTTTATTGATAGGGGGCCCCACATGTTTGTTGCCCAGGGGCCCCCACAGAGCTTAATCCGGCCCTGTAGGCACTGGCATAACTACCGTAGGTGCAGGGGGTGCGGCTGCTATGGGGCCCAAACCGCCTTCGGGGCCTGACCCTCCCCCTGCACCTACGGTGCCAGGCCAGCCGTGGTCGCATTCTCCAGCAGTGTGCTGCACAAGGCAGGCACATCTGCCCTTCCGGTCTGCTCTGCCTCCGGCTTTCCTCATTGACTGATACTGGGTGGAGGCGTGGGCGCCTCCTCCCAGCATCATTCAGTGAGGAGAGATGGAGCTGACCGGGAGAGGAGGTGTGCCTGCCCTGCGCAGCACACGCTGAAGGAGGACGCGACCACCAGAGGTAAGTCAAGGAGAGGCGAGGGTTCTGGGTACCTGTGAAAATGTTGCTATGGGGCCCCCCTAGGTCTAATTACGCCCCTACATATAGGGGCATATTTATTAAATACTGTTTGTGGGATATCCCGTGAAAACAACCTTTTCCGGGGCTACCTGCAAATATTAAGCATCCCCCGAATGTACCCTGGAGGGACCGCAGCAGATAACTCTATCTCCCACGGTCCCTCCATTTCTGACAGCAGAACCAGCCCCCATTGTTTTCTATGGGGGCTGGTGGGCTGTCAGGTTTACCATGCTCTGATATGCTTTGGTCCTGGCAGCTAACGCCATCATCAGATTACATTCCATAGGACCTTATTCTGATTCGACTTGCATTTTGAGAAGTGGTATGGGGGGCGTGCATGTTCAGTACGGTAGGGGAGTGATGAGGTGTATCATTTGACTAATCCTTGGTTTTAAGATTCATGACGATGATGAGGATGACATGATTATTTAATGCTTAAAATAAGATTTGCCTCCTTCCCCCAAATTGGTAACCTATACCTGTACTAAAGCAGGGAAATAATGAGCATTGAATCTTCCTGCAGTAACCAGCACTAAGCTTTATAGCATGTTGTAATCATCATGTACTAGAAAAATGGACATGTACGGTCCTCCTTAGAGAGCCATCGGTAGGTTAACCATTGTTGGTACCATCAGTGATTTACATCGATGGCATGAAACTATTGATGGGGAATCATCAATGATTTGCACCCATCAATGGACATCACTGCAAAGGACAATGGCAGACAGCGGTCCAATCACAGAAGGGGGCAGGGCTTAGAGGTGCTGCCAGGGGTGGGGCTAAGCTCTGTTCCCCTGCTCTGAGGAAAAAATAGGAAACCCTGCAGGCTCTCTGCCATCGATGGTAAAGAACCTGTTATCAAACCATCAATGGTTACGGCAAACCATCAATGGTTTATGGCCATCCCTAGTCCTTCTCTCCTCTTTTGGTCTGTCCCATCTCTGTCGCTGAAGTGGGAGCCATTTGCGGGAAGGCGTGCTCGCCCAGATCTCACTGTGCATGACAGAGATGGGACAGATCACCATAAGTTATTATATAGATTTATTTTTTCTCTGTGCCTCCTCAAACCCCCTTCTCTTTCTCTCTATCTTTATCCCTCCCTGCACTTTTTCTCCACCCTACCCCCTTCCTGAGACTTTCTGCCATCTCTCTTTTCCCACCGCAACACTTTCTTTACACCTTCACTTTTCTCCAGGGCTGGATTGAGGGCCACATTGTGAGAAGTGGAGGAGGTGTGACCAGTGCTGTATGGGTGTGGCCAATGCCATGTCTATTAGTCCCATTGTCTCCCTAAAAACCTAAATGTAGCATAATTTTGTGAGGAAAATAGAAATACAAAATGTTATTTAATAGATTTTGAAGGTGTATATGAGATCCCACCTTGGTATCCTCGGTTTACTTTAATTATTTCAATGTTTAAAGCAGAATATTTAATATATACAGTCAGGTGCATAAATATTGGGACATTGATAGCATTTTCATATTTTGGCCTCTATTCACCACCACAATGGCTTTGAAATTAAACAAACAAGATGTGATTTAACTGCAGACTTTCAGATTTAATTTGAGGGTAATTACATCCAAATCAGGTGAACGGTGTAGGAATTACAGCGGTTTCTATATGTGCTTCCCACTTTTTAAGGGGCCGAAAGTAATGGGACAAACTAAACAATCCTAAATCTAACTTTTACTTTTTAATACTTTGTTGCAAATCCTTTGCAGGCAATTACAGCCTGAAGTCTGGAACGCATAGACATCACCAGATGCTGGGTTTCATCCCTGGTGATGCTCTGCCAGGCCTCTACTGCAAATGTCTTCAGTTCCTGCTTGTTCTTGGGGCATTTTCCCTTCAGTTTTGTCTTCATCAAGTGAAATGCATGCTCAATCGGATTCCGGTCAGGGGATTGACTTGGCCATTGCATAACATTCCACTTTTTAGCCTTAGTCACACTATGACATGGGCACCCTCAGTGTGGGTTTCCCCAGTTATAGTGGGACACATAGCCCACTGTTCTGTATGGGGCTGAATCACCTAAAGGAATTGGCCCCTCAAAAAATACCTCTGTCCTTGCAGCTTCATAGAACTTGGAACTCCTCCCAAAACCCCAAGTCGGTGGGTGTTCGGGGTAATAATTGTTACATTATTAAAATATATTTCAATATAGACACTATCGGAAACACCATACCTGGCAGACATAAATGTACATACTGTATGTAAACCCAAATTTTACCAAGAGGCTTTTTTATGAGGCACAAATTAGCTTACATCCCACTCTAAATATCTCGCTTTTATTTTATTTTCTTAGATTTGTTTTATCAACCAGAAGATTTTTAATTTATTCAGTAACAAATAGGTTTAATTCATCGGTTCAAGTATGATTTTCCATGTGACTGATGATTTCCAGCTTCAGTGTTTACTGATTAGCGGATGCCACGGTGTCTGGGCAGAATGGTGTATGGTCTGGTGGATCAGGACTATGACCAAATTTTTATTGTTTTTTATATTCACAATGACCCCGCAGCTTTACGCTTAGAAATCGCAGCAATTTATAATAGGTAAGTCCTTGATAAATTAATTAGTGTGTCAGTATTAGAGATGTTAGGGACCCACCTGTATAAGGTTCACCGTGACGTGGTAGGTGGGCAAACATCTTTGGCCAAACATGTACTAAGAAACCTTACATTTAAAACCATGTTAATTATTGCAGTCTATTATAGATATTTTGATCATTTGTATTCTTAGTGCTTATAGTGTGCACCTGTTCCTTCCCCCCCCCTATCCTTTTTGCTGTAGAACTACTGGTCTCAGCATGGTAGCACCTATTATCATGTTTAATATTAGGATGTGCAGCCCAGCCCCTCCCAAATCACAGCAATACAAAGTTCCATTGGTTGAAAACGATTTTACAGTTGTACTAGCAGAAGCTGTGCGGTGTCACTGTGAAAGTGCTGATGCTTCACTGCTTTAAATCAAGGGTGGCTTAATTGGTTGAAAGCACCTTTGGTTTCTATTAGACAGAAAACTCCTCAAATGAATTGAATGATATTGCAGAGCTTACTCTCCACAGACTCTACTCATTAGCCTGTGTTCTAATCTCTTCTAATCAGGAGAGAACACTAGCCATAAATTAGAGGGAGTTAATATAGGGGGAAGTCCTGAGACTGGCATGTTGCTACTGAGCAGTGGTGGGCATTAGGTTATGCTAGGTATCCTATGCAGTGGTCAGGTCATGTTGGGAATATGTTGTATCCTATATCAGTAAAAAGTGACACATAATTGTATTGGGATCATGTACAATGGACATATTGGATAGGTATGGTATTCTATGTATGTGTAGAGTGTAATGCTGGCTGTATACACTGCAATATTGCACTTTATATCAGATAATAAGCTTTTATAGACAAAAATTGCCCTGATGTCCAATAATGATCTTATCAAAATCAATAGAATAAATATTGGCCATGTTTGTAAATGCGGTTGTAAGATGGCTACATACAACCCCAATTCGCACTAACTGGTCCAATTGATGCTAGAAGTGATACATGGGTGGCAAAACTCATGCAGGCAATTAATGTGGGGGCCAATGTTTGTGCAATTAATGTGGGGGCCACTGTTTGTGCTTTTTTCCCGTGAGGGACTGATGGTGTGCCTTAGCAATTTTAAATTTGTTCGGTGTGCCACGAGTTGAAAAAGGTTGACGATCACTGGTCTACTTGCATCAGTTTTACTTCAGCTACAGTAGACATTACATTCCCAGCCCCACCACAGCCCCTCCACATGAAATCTGTAACAGAAACAATCCTGTGCCAGCTTTATTTTGTTTCATTCATTTAAAAATTTTAAAAACATAATTAAACAAATGGTTATGGATCCCGAAACATTATCAATGAAGTAGGAAACATTTAAATGTTTGATTCATATAGCTAATTCACATGTATTCATACTTCTCAACATTTGAAGGTACTAAAGTGGAACCATGGGTCTATGGGCCTGATTCAGACCCGCTCGGAAGCGGATCGATGGTGGCCCAGTGCGCATGCGCGAGACCCGGATAGCGACGGGCAAGCCGTCGCTCCGGGTCTTGTACCAAAGCGGGCGTGCTGTCGATGTTGAGTGACAGCACGCCCCCTTTGGTGGGCGGGCCGGGGGAGTGGCTGCTCAAACGGCGGCGTTCCCATGTGAACGCCTCCGTTTGGGGGTGGCCCCACTGACATCACGAGTGATGTCAGTGGGAGAGATTTCGTCTCTGTGAGAGCCGAAATCTCTTGGGCTTACGGCAATGAGACCCTACCACAAGGGTCTCATCGCAAGCCCGATGGTCAAGATGGTCACCCACAGCTATGCGAGCGGCCAGGAGGCCGCCCTAAAAAACAAGGAGGCCGGCCCTGATTCAGAGCAAGCGCTTTGTCAGAGCGTCCGGCTCTGAATCAGGGCCTATGTCATAATGGGCTGGTTCTGACCCTCAGGGCATGTCTAGCATCAATGAATCTGAAGTCTCCCGCACCCTCTACATCCCTAAAACTCCTGCCTCTGATGTTGGTAAATATGTCCCAAGTTCTGGCAAGTTGAGAAAAATGTGCCGACCGCAGGCCTGTGAGACAGTGTCCGTGGTATGTTGGGAGGCGTAGCTTCCTGATTATAGTAATTGCACCTAGTTTTGGCCTTTATTTTTCTACTGACCTCAGTGAGCATGCTTCAAAAGGTGAACCTCCTCCCCATTGCCATGCCTCGTTCTCCCTTGTCATTGTGTACTCCCCACTCTTTGCTCCAGCTGGGGAAACCAAGATGTCTCTCCCCAAATCAGCCTGAAACACAGTGGTTCCCATTGGGGACCACCATGCACTGCGGTCTGCTGCTCCTCTGCTGTGAGAGAGTAGTCCAGGTGAGAAACAGTGGCAGATGCGCACCATGCATATTATTTCCAACATGCATGTATGCCCAATGTGGTGATCTAATTTTTATCAGTGGTCATCTTTATTACTTAGGTATAAAGGGGATGCAGTCACTATGTCAACAATAACAGTGTAGACAGTCATAGTGTCAACAATACTATGTAGACCGTTAATATGTCGACATTGATAATATGTCAACACTGGCAGGATGTCAACATGTCATCTGAAATGTCGAAATTCTGCAGATTGCTGACATTAGGGTTAGGCTGTGGGACCAGAGGGCTATGGTTAGGTACTAGGGGGAGGGTAAGCTGCGGGAGAGGAATATTAAGGTTAAACACTGGAGGTAAGGGTAGGATTAGGATACAGGAGCAGAGCATTAGAATTTGGCTGCAGTAGCAGAGGGATTGGGTTATGCATTAAAGGAAGAGTTTGGGTTAGGCTGTGGGAGGGAAGGTTTAGGTACTAGAGGAAGAGTTGGGGTTAGCTTGCGGGCAGGGGCATATTTATAATGGGTGCATGGTGTGCGGTGCACACAGGCTCCTGGGTCCGGGGGGGGCCCCACACCAAACAACCTGCAGCCATATGTTTTATCACTTACCCCTCCAAAGTGCCGAATCGGGCTGTAGTGTTGAACAAAACACCTGAAAAATGGCCGCCGTGGCCATTTTTCCGGCGTTTTGCGCATGTGCACTAGGGAAATCACCGTGAAGATGGCGTGTTTACTGTCAAGAGTGTTTACTGCACAGAGTTTACTACTGCGGTGACGCGGCCGGCAGTCGGGAAGAGAGCAGGGGGCCCCGGACAGGGAATGCACACGGGCCCCCTCCTCTCTTAAGATGCCTCTGCCTGCAGGAGGGGAGGGTTAGGCACTAGAGGAGGAGTTAGAGTTAGGCTGTGGGAGAGGAGGGTTATTCACTAGGGGGAGAGTAAAGTTTAGGCTGCAGGAGGGGAGGGTTAGGCACTAGAGGAGGAGTTATAGTTAGGCTGTGGGAGAGGAGGGTTAGGCACTAGGGGGAGAGTTAAGGTTAGGCTGAGGGAGGGGAGGGTTAGGCATTAGAAGAGGAGTTACAGTTAGGCTGTGGGAGGGGAGAGTTAGGCATTAGAAGAGGAGTTACAGTTAGGCTGTGGGAGGGGAGAGTTAGGTACTAGTGGGAGAGCTAGGGTTAGGCTGCGGGAGGGGAGGGTTAGGCACTAGAGGAAGAGTTAGGGTTAGGCTGCAAGAGGGGAGGGTTAGGCACTAGGGGAAGAGTGAGGGTTAGGCTGCAGGAGGGGAGGGTTAGGCACTAGGGGAAGAGTGAGGGTTAGGGTGCGGAAGTGGAGGGGTAGGTACTAGGGGGAAGGTTAGGGTATTTAAGGTTTTTCGATCATTACAAATTGAGGTTGCATAAAATTAAGCTTCCATTTACAAAATATATTGTAAATCTTTAAGATCTACAAATGTATACTCATGTACTACATTTTGTACTATTAGGAATTATTTCTATGCTCTGTGTTCACTTCCATGCAGTATTATAAATGTAATACATCAAATTTAAAATACCAATATATTCTTTACAGTACAACATAAACAAATACTTATTTAGAGTACACATAAAATGCAAAAGTGAAAAATTGTTCTTATATAGGTATTGGATCTCATATGTGGACACCAAAAATCAGACAGATATCAAAAATGAAAAGTAAATTATTGCTGGGCAGGAGCACTGCTAAATAATTTAATGTGTGGAATATCAGGGATAGTGTGAAAAATTACAGGACTAATTGTTAAAGTAATTATAGTATATTTGATACATCACACTTCAAATTACAGAAACAAAATCCTTATCCAGAAATTCCTTAAGTTCTAACCATTATGGATAGTAGATTTTATACCTGTATAAAAGGTCAGCTTTAGTAGAGTGAATGCACAGGGGTACCAAGAAGGGAGTTTAGAACTTTTTGGAGGCCCAGTGGGTACTAGGACATACCTCCCAACTATGCCAATTCCAGCGGGACAGTCCCATTTTTCAGGCACTGTCCCACTGAGGCACCGCCACAGCTCTGCTCTGCTCAGCAGAGAGCAGTGGTGCCATGAAGCTGAGTTTATGCCAAACGCATGCACGCAGCATCAATTTAGTGCAGGTAGAGGGCTGGGGGCAGCCCAGCAACTGATGGAGTTCTGGGCTTGCCCCCAGCATAATTGAAAATGGGGGTGTAACTTGCAAACACGCCCCCAAAAGCGCATCTTACAGAGGGCGTGGCCTAGCAGGAACGAGGCTACGTGCCCTTGTCTCACCTCCTTTGGCGGCCAGCAGCTTCTGTGTATGGCCCACATATTTACAATTGGGCATGACCCCACCCCAGTGCTTGACCTCGACTCCATAGTGCTAAGGTCCAAAAACAGATCTCCTGGTGGCCCTGTGTATGCATAGTTGTGCTACTTTTATTGTATAATGTTTCTTAATAATTATTTTATGTTACATACTGAAAATATGAGGAAAAGGGTCTACTTTAATTAGTAAGAGGAGCAATGTGTGGAGGAAACAGGTAAAGTTAAGTGGACATTATGGATTGTGGCTAGGGAGGAGCTTATGTTTGGTTGCCAAAGATACTGGGGAGATGTATTAAGCTATGGAAAGTGATACTGGAGAGTGATAAACTACCAGCCACTCAGCTACTGTCATGTGACAGACTGTGGGCCTGATTTATTAAAGATCGCTATTGCTAAAGCGTACGCAGACAGCCGATTGTTATGTACTGCGCATGCATCGCAGTACATGTGCGCGAAGGCACCACTGCGATGGCATTGTGATCACACAGACCACAGAGAGCCATTGCAGAGTGACTGACAGGCAGTTAGCCTGTGGAGGTGGTGACAGGGAAGTGGTCGGAGAAACACAGGCGTGTCTGTCCGTTTGAATGCCGTTGCATAGGCGTGCATAAATTAGCCAGTGCGTTGGCATACGCAGCTTAAACGTGCTTACTGCGCGCAACGAGGTTAGCAATTGCTGAGTAAGGTCTGGGCTGCTGTAATTCTGCGTGAGGGGCCGATGGTACTCAATGTTACCAATGTTTATGAAGGCTTGTAAGGTATTACGGATGTGAAATAGCGGTAGTGAGAGGCAGTGGGCATCTCTATGCTGGCAGTGCAACGGCATTGCGATAGCATTAATTAGCATATTTTCACAACAGAACCGTGTGATTACGGAGATGCGATCACAATAGCGATCCTTAATGAATCAGGCCCTGTGTTTGAAAAATGACAGTTAGGAGCTGATTGGCTGGTATGATTATCACTCTCCAATTTATCACTTTCCAGAGCTTAGTACATCTGCCCCACTGGACCTAATGTCTCCAGTGACATAAATCCAGCCGTATACAGTATGTAGCTTAATTACAATTGACCTAAATGATTAGCAAAACAATCATATTGTAATGTATTGTTATGATTAATAAAAAGAAAGTACTTATTTGCTGATCTCTATCTCTCTTACCTCTTCTCTCTACAAGCAATGGTCTTATTATTTTTACAGATTTATAAAAAGTCAACTGTACAAGCACTGTACTAATAATATTATCTGAACATTATACAACATGGAGACACAGAATGAAAACACACATCTTCTCAGGGCATTATTAAAACGGCTGTTTCTGGGGGTATTTTCTTAGTTAAAGAGTAAACTAAAGAGTTCCTTGCCAGGTAGCATGCCATTAAGTTGTTATTTAAAACAATTGTTTTCCCATACATTTTCACATTTCATTTACAGGAGGGGAATCCTTTGTTCCTAATAAATAGCAAGCCTGAGCACAGACTTTGATCTGACACATTTCTGCTGGTTATCTCATTGTTACAAAAGTCTTTCTTTAGTCATTTGTCAGGCTTCATGTAGGGCACATTTCCCAATGTCCAGTCACTGATGGGTCCTTTTCGGTAAATACTAGGCTTTCTCAGGCTGTGGCTCTTCCGCTGCCTCTTGGCTTTTGTCTAGAAGACATCAGTAATACATATTATTTAATGTCACGTATGTACACCATAGCAGCCATGAAATGTACTTTGAATGTTTTAGCTGCTGCTAAACTTGATAGCATACTTAAGGGGCCTATCCATTACACAACTTTTGGAACGATCCGACCAAAACCAGGAGGTTTTGGTCGCATTGTTTACAAAGTTGTATAATGGATAGCCGGCAAGGACCATCGATGCGCATGCACGCTGGGTCCTTGCCGACCCCGACTATTTACGGAACATGCTGGTCAACCTGACGACGATCTTCAGGTTCCCTATGTTCCGAGATAGGAGGTCGGGATTCTGCACTGCAAGACGTTCAGTGAACGCTGTTCAGTGCGGGCACCGCACCCGGCGACCTGAAGGACTGAACGCTAGACGTTCAGTTTTTCAGGTCGCCAATGGATAGGCCCCTTTACCGACATTTGGGCAGCCCCCTCAGGGTGGGGGCTGCCAGGTTGCTGCAGCAGGGAGGGTGGGGGCGGTTTGAGCAGGTGGAGCGGGGGGCATGCCGGGCAGCACAGATGGTGTAATGGTTAGCATTACTGCCTCACAGCACTGAGGTTGTGGGTTCAATTCCCACCATGGCCCTAACTGTGCGGAGTTTGTATATTCTTCCTGTGCTTGCGTGGGTTTCCTCCGGGTACTCTGGTTTCCTCCCACACTCCAAAAATATACTGGTAGGTTAATTGGCTCCCAGCAAAAATTAACCCTAGTGTGTATGTGTCTGAGCGTGTGTTAGGGAATATAGATTGTAAGCTCCACTGGGGCAGGGACTGATGTGAATGGCCAAATATTCTCTGTAAAGCGCTGCGGAATATGTGTGTGCGCTATATAAATAACTGGTAATAATAATAATAATAAATAATGATTGCCTCATCGCATTATTACCAGCATTATAAAGCAGGGGGTGGGGCTACCTTGATGTGATTCAGCGCAAATCGCGTCATCGCACCCCAGGACCACCCACTTTCGTGGTGATCGCGGGGGGCCGGCTGCCATCCTGGGGTGGGCCGAAAAATTACTGGAATCAAAACGAATAGGGCTCCACTGTAATTTAGGAACCAGCACCTGGCTGCAGGGCCAGTGCTGGTTTTAAATATAAGGGAGAAAAAATTGCATAGGGGTCCCCTATTTTTAAAACCAGCACAAGACCCAAACCGACCGGGTTGTAATACCACAGCCAGGAGACCCTATTACCGGGTCTCCATGGCCAAAGCATTCTCACCCCAAGCCGAGGATCTCAGGGGTGGTGGGGATCCCCCAAAAAATGAGTCCCACCCTCTCTCGAAACCCCAGGCTTGGTCTGAAGCCCTGGGCTCTTCCCCGCACCCCTGGAGCGGTGGGTCCAGGGGTAATAAAGTGTAAAATAGAAGAAAACTATTGTATTTTACAGTGGAACTACAGGTGCCAGCATGCCTGCCCTCTGGCACTTGTGGAACTACAAGTGCCAGCAGGCTGCCGGAACCCGTACCCCACTGTAAAATAAATAGTTCAAAAACCACAGTACACACACACACTGTATCTAGTGAAACTTTATTCCATACACCTAACCCACTCAAACATACTTACCTGTACCAGCCGGTCGGTCCACTTCTCCCATGTAGAATCCACGTCTGTCCCTGGAAAAAAGATCTCATACTCACCTCCATCCTGGCGCCGCTCTCCGTAGCATCCACGATCTTGGCAAAACAAAAAAACGACCTACGTGAACCAAACGATGATGTGTAAGTATATGTTGTTACATATACTTATACCTCACGAAATGACAGATGGACGAAATCATCTGTTATTTCTCACGGGCCGCTAGCCAATCAGTGGCCGCTCATTGGCTGGTTCCACGTGGGTCCCTAATCTTCTAATCCATCTTCCCAGTGTCTTTCGACCTCGCAGTTGTCGGATACTGGTGTTACCAAACATTTCACGAGTTTGCTCCATCTGTTAGAACAACTACAATTTCTTCTCCCTGAAATTTTCCAAGATCTTTCTAAAGTTTCTAGTGCCACTGCTGCAATGCTGGGATAACAGGGTGATTACACTGCCCTCACTGACAGCAGAGAAAGTATCTTTTGTTCTATCACTGTGCCGCAGAACAGGGACACTCATTCCCAGTCCTATACAATAGTAAGACTGGCAACAGTACACAGGCACTATCTTTTTCATCTTCAGCTGTACTTATAGGGGACATGATAACTGAATTGTCTGCATAATGAGGGATGCCTCAAACTTATTTTCCAATTAAGAGATAGACTTTTCAAGTCCGTGGTGTTGCTGCATTTAATTACAGAGACTTGTGTATGAATCAATGACAAATTCTGTCAATATATGTTACATTTTCGCCATTGATTTTTATTTGTGTCTTACATCAATACAGGAGACCGAATTACAAGATTTACCTGAAATATTTATCCCCATTGTTTGTTATTCTTGATTTCACTACAAACATTTGTTCCTATGCATGAATTCTTTTATTTTTATATATTTCTTTGGCACTTAGCAATTAGAATTTTCTTGTTAGAGTAATCAATTTTGATGATTCTGCTTATGTTTATATTTAATTAAACGGACACCTTTTATGTGTGTTATAAAGAGGCGTGAAACAGTTTAGATGCATGAAAGTGGTGCCATGCACTGCAACTTTTCAACGGCACATGTGAATGCTGCAAATGCCATATATACTGGTAAGACATCTATGTCTTGACTCATATTCTGGCACAGTATTGACATTACATTAAGATCTATCTAAATAATGTCAAATTGCTGCACTACTTTGCACGTAGCACCTTAGTGGGTTTCTGATAAGATAATCATCCATTTGTGTATATATTACATGTGGTAACTGTACAGCTATATGCAATTGTTGTTGTCAATTATGTTTTGAGCATCACATAATGCTATTTTGGAATAACAATTGGCTTAATTACATAGGTACATTTATACTACAAAATTGTAGTTCTTCATATTTTTTAATTATATATATATATATATATATATATATATATATATATATAATTTCTTCATGCCTTCTTGTTTGCCCCCCTTTGTCTTTTGAATTTTTATATTTATTGATAAAAGTTCATTTTTAATAATCTGTTGATGACATAGTGTGCCCCACCTATGAGAGTTTGCTCTTTTTTATCCTCTCTCTCTTTGCCTTGGATAACTAACTCTCTGGGAGCATCTCTGTCAATGAATGTGACTACGGGGCCCTTTACATAAATTATCACATATACCACCATCATTTGAATTCCTTTATTGTGTAGATCACTATTTTGTTCCAGTGCTGCGTCTTCCCTCTTTCCCCATGCCCTTTATTTATTCAACTCCCAGGTACCCCCTGAGCACTCCTGTGCACTCATCACATACATTTCTAAGAAACACTGAAAATGGATACTAGGAGATTTGTGGAAAGACATACTACAGGCTATAAATACAGCATTATCTGGCACGCAGCCCTTAGTATTTGTTGTCATATCACCCCCATGGGCTTGAATGAGCTCTTCTTAAGGTGTTCCAGCTGATGACATCTTGTGTACACCCCATCCAGTGTGAACCCCGTCCTTTGGAATTCAGATAAGCTTTAAAGTTTTATTAATTTGGAAGCACTGGTTGCCACAATAATATTATCAGGTGCATGTCATATATATATATATATATATATATATATATATAGAGACAGTGCCTTGCCTATCAGGTGCATGTCTCTTTAACCTTTTTACACACACACACACACACACACACACACACACACACACACACACACACACACACATATACATATATATATATATATATATATATACACACACATACATACACAGAAAAAGCATTCATCCCCCTTGGCTTTTTACCTTTTTGTTACATTACAACCTGTCATTTATTTATTTTTTAATCTGAATTTTATGTGATGGATCTGCACAAAATAGTCTAATTTGGTGAAGTGAAATGAGAAAAATAATATATATATAAAAAAAAGAATCTTTATAAATAAAATTATGAAAATTGGCATGTGCATATGTAATCAGCCCCTTTGCTATGAAGCCCCTCAAAAGTTCTGGTGCAACCAATTACCTTCAGAAGTCTCAAATTCATATATATATATATATATATATATATATATATATAGTGAAATGAAGTCCACCTGTGTTGAAATTTAAGTGTCACATGATCTGTCAGTATAAACACACCTTTTCTGAAAGGCCCCAGAGGCTGCCACATCACTAAGCAAGAGGCATCACGCCATGAAGGCCAAGGAGTTCTCCATACAAGTCAGGGACAAAGTTGTTGAGAAGTGCAGTTCTGGGTTGGGTTATAAAAAAATATCCAAATCTTTGATGATCCCCCTGAGCACCATCAAATCCATCATCATCAAATGGAAAGAACATGGTACCACAACAAACCTGCCAAGAGAGGGCCGCCCACTAAAACTCACAGACCGGGCAAGGAGGGCATTAATCAGAGAGGCAGCACAGAGACCAAAGGTAACCCTGAAGGAGCTGCAGAGTTCCACAGCATAGACGTGTATCTGTGCATGTGACCACAATAAGCCGTACACTCCATAGAGCTGGGCTTTATGGAAGAGTGGCCAGAAAAAAGCCATTACTTAGTGATAAAAATAAGAAGACACAATTGTGAGTTTGCCAAAAGGCATGTGGGTAACTCCCCAAATGTATGGAGGAAGGTGCTCTGGTCAGATGAGACTAAAATGTTACTTTTCGGCCACCAAGGAAAACGCTATGTCTGGCGCAAACCCAGCACATCCCATCACCCCAAGAACACCATCCCCACAGTGACACATGGTGGTGGCAGCATCATGCTGTGGGATGCTTTTCAGCAGCAGGGATTGGGAAACTGATTCGAGTCGAGGGAAAGATGGATGGTGCTAAATACAGGGATATTCTTTTTTTTTTTTTTTTTTAAACATTTAATTTTTATTGTTTCAAAATTATAAGGGTAGGATCTGGGATACAGAAATAAAAAAAGGGATGGGATCAGGGAAACAGAAATAAAGAAATAGGTACAATATTTGCATAGAAACTAACAGATATAACCTGGTAATATTAATACAGTCCGGAACAGGCAACTGTTTTCATCAGTTAATATATAATCACGTTATTTTTATCTAGTAATCACACATTGCAAACAACTAAACTGACGAGATATAGACTACTAGCTATATTAATGTATTCCAGATGGTCAAAGCCATAGAAGGGACAAAGCAACTCTCCCCGTAACCTCCACTGATCCACTTAAGCCCGGTTATTTATCCAAAATTTAGTATTTTGGGTCTCTGGGTTTGGGTTTTGAGGACCAGTATTCAGACCAATTCAGCCACTGAATTAGCGGATTGGATGGTGCTGTGGAATAATTTACTCCAGCTGTTTCAAACTCAAAATGAGTTTGGACCTTTTTTTCTATATCTTCCAAAGTGGGGATTATAGAAGATCTCCAGCTTTGGGCCAACATTATTTTAGTGACGATCAGGACGTGTCCCATTAAATAACGGTCGTTAGAGGTCATATCGACTTTGTATATATGAAAGATAGCTATAACCGGGTGTGGAGGGACAGTGATCTTTACAATTTTTGATATTAAAATAAATACCTCTTTCCATAGCAAAGTGATAAAAGGGCAAGTCCAAAATATGTGGAGTAAAGAGCCGACATGGCCACAGTTCCGCCAACATAAATTGGAGTGGGATGATGAGATAGTATGCATTAGTTTAGGCGTGAAATATTGTCGGTGAAGCAACCGATAATATTGTTCCATATGCGATATACATTTTTAAACTTTATGACTAGTTTTATAAATTAGACAGCAGTCCTCTTAAGAGAAGATACAAGAGAGATCTGTTTCCCATTTCACAATTGTTGCAGGTTTGTTGAATTCTGTGGGAGTCGTTAATTGAGAGTACCACCATGTAATGGCTCCTTTGTTATTTACTTTATTTAGTTGATTTGCTAAAAGTTTAGGGAGATCTTTGATGATGTATGGGGGTGGAGTTATACTTTGTAGCCAATGTCTTATTTGTAAATATTTATAAAACTCTCTAAAAGAGGTGTGGAATTGTGCATTAATTTGGGTAAATGGCTGAAGAGTGCCGAGTGTAGTTATTTCTTTAAGGGAAAAAATACCCTGGGATTTCCAAGTCTCAAAGCTTAAATTTGGTATTAAAGCGGCCAGTCCTTCCAGTGAGAAACCCGTGGAAGGAAGACCAACTTCTGTTGACGCATTAACCATTTCTAACCAGGCTTTCCTGCTTGAGGATATCGTCGTACATTTTTCGATCCATGGGATCCTAACATGAGATGGTAACCAGAGACAATCTGTGAGTGGGAATGGAGTAGCATATCCCATTCCAGCTGGACCCATGGCATCAATTTCCCCTTTGAAAACCAAGGATTCACTTGTGCTAATAGGGATGCTATTTGGTACTTGCGAAGATTCGGGAATCCCATGCCTCCCCGTCTTAGGTAAGGACAGTATTTTCCTTGCTTGCCTAGGTTTCCTATCCTTCCAAATATAGGAAGTAAAAAGTTTTTGGATTTTAATGAGTACATATTGAGGGATTAATATGGGCAATGTTTGAAAAAAATATAATAACTTTGGTAGTACAACCATTTTTAAGGCAGAAAGTCTGCCCATCCATGATATATCGGACATCATCCAATCCTTAAATAATGACAGTTGTCGTATCAATGGTAGATAATTAGCTGCTATTAGACTATTAGTAGTGGCCGTTAAATGAATTCCTAAATATTTAATAGAATGATCCTGCCAAGCATATGTGTAATTCACTTTAAGGGATGCCAATAAGTGTTGTGGGAAATTAATAGGGAGAGCCTCCGTTTTGGAGCAGTTTAACTTATAGTAAGAGACCCCAGAGAATTCTCCCAACAGACTATGTAGAGCTGCTAGGGAGTTAATCGGATCTGTTATTGTCAGCAGGATGTCGTCAGCAAACAGGCTTGTTTTGTACATTTTGCCAAAGAGGATGAGTCCTGCAATGTTATGGTCCTGTCTGATGGCTTCTGCCAATGGTTCGATCGCCAGAGCAAACACCAGTGGAGACAAGGGACACCCTTGTCTCGTACCATTTGTAATCATAAATGGGGTGGAAAGTATGCCATTGACAAAGACTCTGGCCGAGGGGGAAGAATATAAAGCAAGTATTGACGTAAGAAAGCTGCCCTTTATTCCAAATTTAACCAATACTGCTTTTAAATATTTCCAATTCAGTCTGTCGAACGCTTTTTCTGCGTCTAATGATAGTAGTAGGAGAGGTTGGTCAAGACTGGAGAAAGATTCAATAATATTGATCACCTTTCTCGTATTATCAGGTCCCTGCCTCCCTGTCACAAATCCTACCTGATCTTGATGTATTAAAATCGGTAGCAGTGAATTAAATCTGTTTGCTAAGAGTTTGGCGAATATTTTAATATCCGTATTGAGAAGTGCAATTGGCCTGTAATTAGCCATGGAGGACAAATTTTTACCTGGTTTGGGGAATGCTACTATTCTCGCCTCTAGCATTTCTCTCGGGAAAGAGCCCCCTGATGAAACATCATTAAACATGTGTGCTAAGATGGGAGACAAAGTATCTTGAAAGCATTTAAAAAATTTATTTATATAACCGTCTGGTCCCGGAGCCTTATCCAAAGGAAGGGATTTGATAACTGATAAAGGACCTGATTCAGATAGGCACGCTATTTGCGCTCGCTGGGTCAGAAAAAGGGGCCGGCTATTTAAATTGAGCGCTCGCTCTTTGCGGTCTGTTGACTCCTCTATGTCTGAGCGAGCGAACGAAACATGCGCTCGTTATTTTGTAAAGACGCCCCCTGGCCGCTCGCATCCTACGTCATCTCCGCTATTTATTTGATTAATCGAGTACATCGAAAGGCATCTGAACTGCTCGTAGTGCTTGTGGTAGGTTTATCCTACCGCAATCATGCGAACAGTTCAGGCTAAGAAACAACCAAGTGACGTGGTCGATGACGCTGCTTTGTTAATTATGCACACCCTTAAAACGCCCGTTTTGACCGTTTGGCACGCCTGCGTTCGGATCTCCACTCCCCGTTTTCAAGCACCTTCCCCTGTTACCACCCACAAACGCCTCATCCTGTCACTCAAATTAGCAGGCACTCGCTATTTTGCGAGCGCTCGATTTCCGATCGCACTGACTGGTTGGTGCATGCGCATTATGACCCATATGCATGCGCAGTTGTGCGAACATCGCTCGGAGCGAACGAGCGGCCGCTTACGAGCGGCTCTGAATCAGGCCCAAAATTTCTTCCTTGGACCAGGGATCAGCTAGTGCAGTCAAAGCGTCAGCGTCCAGGGATGGAAGGTCCACTGTACTAAGAAAATCATCTATCTGGGTTAGTCAGGGTTGGGGCGTCATAGGGTCATCTTTCAGATTGTAAAGGGAGGAATAATACTGCGCAAAGGATTCCGCTATAGCATAGGGATCTGTAATTTTGGTACCTTTGATATTGGAAATCATTCTTATACTTTCTTTTGCTCTTTTCCCCCTTAACTTTCGTGCTAGCATTCGGCCTGCCCTGTCTCCTTGAATATAGAACTTTTGGCGTAGCTTAAACATTGTCTGATGGACTTTTTTAAGAGCCAAAGTGATCCATTCTGTTCTGACATTAAGTAGTTCCCTATAAATTGCATCGTCCTTCGGATTAAGTTTATGTTTAGCATCTAAATCTGCCAGTCGACATTCGATATTTACTTGTTGGAGAATAGACGCCTTATGTAAACGAGCCGCTGCCTGAATAGCTGAACCCCTAAGCACTGCTTTAAGCGAACACCAGAAGGTAAACGAGAAAGTATCCTCTGGTTTGTTGGTTTCCAGAATCAGGGATAGGGCATTGGATATTAATTGTTTAGATTCGGTATGGGTCAGAAGATATTCTCCCAAGCGCCAGGAGCCTGGGGGAGGCCTCAATCTATTGATATCCCAATCTATGGACAATGCTGCATGATCTGACCAGGCAACTGGTAGGATTGATGATTGTTTAATATACGGTAAGGACCATTTATCTGCCAAGGCCAGATCAATGCGGGAATAGGATTTGTGCACCTGAGAATAATAGGTGTAGTCCCTCTCACCTGGATGCCCTGCCCTCCATACGTCATACAACTCGTATTCACTAAGGATTCGTCTGAAGCTCTGAGAATGATTTTGAGAAGGTTGCGGATTAATTTTTGATTTGGATGAGGATTTATCCCACAGCGGATAGCTGAGCAATATTAAAATCTCCCAATAATAGCAAAATCCCTTTTTTATATGTTTGAAGAGCCGTGCAAAATTTCCTAATAAAGGATATTTGTTTCGTGTTTGGAGCATATATTGATGCAAGTGTCACTGGAACATTATCTAATTTACCTACAAGTATAAGATATCGGCCCTCCTTATCATTTATTTGTTTATCTAAGATAAAATTACTTGTATTAGAAAATAGAATTGCCACTCCAGCTTTTTTGCAAGGACCATTGGAGGTATAGCAAATGGGAAATTTCAAATTAGAAAATTGAGGGGGGGGCGAATTGTTGGAAATGGGTCTCTTGAATACCGATGATATGAGCCTTACATTTAGCAAAATATCACAGTGCGAGTCGTCTTTTATTGGGAGAGTTGAGTCCCTTAACGTTAATAGACAATATCTTAACCATTTGGAAATATTATAACATTGCTTAGCATTAATTGTTCTGAACCTAAGTGTACCAAAGATAAGAACGGATTGCTGGTTATATAAAGTACCTGAAAACTAGTTAAATTGGTGAAATATGAAAAAAGATAAGAAAACAGAGTAATAAGGAAAAATGAATAGTTCCATAAAGAAACTATCAGGGACCACCTTCTTAGGTGGTACATTGGGGTGAGTGGCCAATAGAACATTTAACCCTCGTCGCCCGGGGTCAGAACACTTTGCATTAAACTTGAGTATTCTATATAAAAGAAACAGAAAACACATACAACGACATATATCTATCACTTAAATAGAGAACACAGAAAAAGGTCTCAGATGTATATAGAGAAAAAGAAAACAAAAAGCAATAGGCACACACCCAGTGTTCCAAACTGTGAAATAAACGGTACATGAACATGACGCTCCATTTTGCGGCTTAAACTGAAAAGGCAGCACTATTCTATAATTTACTACCTCTATGCAAGTCGCCCTAATTATAAAGTGTCACAAAAAAAAAAAAAAAGGAGCATCATACAACGAATAGTCAGTTAGATATTGCAACACTAGGTGGGTACACCGCTATGAGAAAGGATACAGACATTCTGAAAACAGTTAAGACCATTCCTGGTTTATATGCACGTTGCTTGGTAACTTCTGTGAGATGTCTTCTAGATTCCAGGACACTAGAAGCTGGATACCGGCCGCTGGATCCGATACCACTGTGGTAGAGCCATTCCTATTGATTATCAATTTAGTGGGGAAGCCCCATCTATAATTGATGGAAGCCTTTTGTAGGGCTCTGGAGACTGGCAGAAATTATCTTCTTGATGCTAGCGTTGCAGCAGAGAGGTCACCAAAGATTTGGATTTTTCCCATAGTGGAAGCATCTGCTGACCTTGCTGCACGAAGGATTGCCTCTTTAGTGTGGAAAAAATGTACTCGCGTCAGAACATCCCTAGGAGCATCGGTAGGAGCATTACGGGCTTTAGGCAGTCTATGCACACGGTAGTAAAAAGTCTGATATCAGTGTAGTTGGTAGAAGTTTCGTAAATAAATCCATCACATGTGCTGTCAACTCTGAATTTGGAATTTTCTCCGGAATCCCACGAAGCTTCAGATTATTTCGCCTAGACCTATCTTCCAGGTCTGCGGTCTTAATCCTCAGGGATGTGGCCTCTGACTGTAACTCTTCATGAAGATTGATCAGTTCATTATGTGATTTTACGACCTCTTCCAACTTGTTCTCCAAATGGTCTGTGCGGGACCCCAACTCGTCCACCGAGCGTTGACAAGATTGCAAAGCTGATTTAAATTCAGAAGTAATATCGTCCTTAAAAGAAGCCAAGAGCATCCTCATGGAGCCCATTGTGAGTGGGGGATCATCTGCAACTTCCAGTTGTTTGGAGGAAGCTCGTGGGGCGTCGTCAGATGGGGTGCCTAAAGCAGACGGGTGTTTACTGCTTTTATTAGATTATGGGCCTGCTTTATCGGTTTGTGAGGAGGGAGACGCTTTGAAGAACGATACTTGTGGAACAGTCGAAGGCTTTGGGCGTTTAGGTGCCATCATGAAAGAGCTGTAGGCCTGCTGTTATGTGTTAGATATCAGATATGGAAGTTTATACTGTTACTCAATATATAGACGGGCGACGGAGGGTCCAGTTGGAATTAGCAGAGATGATCCAACATTTCGAAACAGTGGTATTTATTACTTGGAAGGTAGCCTATCAGTTTCATAGACGTAGTTCTGGCAGAAATGTATTATCTTTTGACAGTGTGCCAAGGTTCCTGAGCTGTTGGAAGCCGCTAATTCACAAAATGCAGGCGATGATGATGTCTAGGAAAGTGTCGTTAGCGTTTTCAACACAAGAAGCGGCTATGTAATATAGAGTGTCTCCATCTGGTAATTCCAGTCAACCAGGTGAGGTGTTAGGGTGGGTCAAGCCTCTATAACTCACGGTCTGTCCGATAATACCGGCCAGTTGACAGGGTTAAGGGCTATTTAATTATCCGGACTCAATACAGGGATATTCTTGAGCAAAACCTGTTTCAGTATGCCTGTGATTTGAGACTGAGACAGAGGTTCACCTTCCAGCAGGACAATGGCCCTCATTCAGAGCCGCTCGTTAGCGGCAGTACGCTCGTTCCGAGCGATGTTTTCACATCTGCGCATGCGTACGGTTTTTAGTACGCATGCGCGAACCAGTCAGTGCGGCCGAAAATCGTTTGTACGCTATATTGCGAGTGCCTGCTATTTTGAGTGACAGCATGAGGCGTATGTGGGTGGTAACAGGGGAAGGTGCTTGAAAATGGGGAGTGGAGATCCGAACGCAGGCGTGCTTAAAGGTCAAAACGGGCGTTTTATGGGTGTGTATATTTAAAACAGCAGCGTCATTGACAACGTCACTGGGTTATTTTAGAGCCAGAACTGCTCGCAAATTTGTGGTAGCAAACACCAACCACAAGAATAGCGAGCAGTTCATACGCTGGTCGATGTACTCGATTAATCTAATAAATAGCGGACATGACGTATGGTGCGAGCGGCCAGGGGGCGTTTTTAACAAAAAAACGAGCATATGTTTTGCTCGCTCGTTCAGACTTAGAGGTGTGAACAGACTGCAATGTGCGTACGGATCATTTGAATAGCCACCCCTTGTTTTTAAACGAACGACCGCAAATAGCGAACGGCTCTGAATGAGGACCAATGACCCGAAGCATACTGCTAAAGCAACACTCGAGTGGTTTAAGGGGAAACATTTAAATGTGTTGGAATGGCCTAGTCAAAGTCCAGATCTCAATCCAATTGAGAATCTGTGGTCAGTCTTGAAGATTGCTGTTCAGAAGCGGAAACCATCCAACATGAAGGAGCTGGAGCAGTTTTGCCTTAAGGAATGGGCAAAAATCCTAGGGGCAAGATGTGGCAAGCTCATAGAGACTTATCCAAAATGACTTGCAGCTGTAATTGCCACAAAAGGTGGCTCGACAAAGTACTGACTTTAGGGGGTGAATAGTTATACACGCTGAAGTTTTCTGTTATGTTGTCCTAAATGTTGTTTGATTCACAATATAAAAAAACTAGGGATGTGCAGGCTCGGATAGGTTCGAGTTTGCACGTGGAGTTCGGATTTTTCCCTCCAAAAAAACGGAACTCAGAACGAGGCAAAACGTCATCTTACATGGACGAACATCATCATTCCTGGACAAAAGACAAGGAATGATGATGTTCGTCCATGTAAGATGACGTTTTGCCTCGTTCTGAGTTCCGTTTTTTTGGAGGGAAAAATCCGAACTCCACGTGCAAACTCGAACCTATCCGAGCCTGCACATCCCTAAAAAAAACACAACTTCACAGTTGTAGGCATGTTCTGTATATGAAATGATGCACACCTTCAACCAAAGGGGGGGTGAATACTTTTGCAAGGCACTATATATATATATATATATATATATAGTATGTGCAGAAAATGTAATATATATATATTTATATATATTGTATGTGCAGAAAATGTAGGCGGCACTGCAGACGTGGTTTATTGTGCCACAATAAACCACGTTGATGTAAAGACCTGCAGTGCCGTCTACATTTTCTGCACATACTACCTATTGCGGAGGAGGGAACGCAGGCAGCACAAAACAAGGTACACGGGAGTGCCGGACCAATTGGACATATATATATATATATATATATATATATATATATGTATATGTGAGGGTTGGAAAAAACATGCGCCTGATAGTATAGTAATTTTTAAGTGAAGTGTACGTGCTCAAGTTATAAAATGTGCGTACCAAATAAAAAAACTTTTAGGCTTATATGTAGTACTTTACAGGCATTCCACGTGGTGGATATGGAGTACAACAAAGACTAACAACAAAGCATTTAAAAACAAATACAGTAATAAAGTGCTTATCTGCAGAATGGTCAGCAATATGGAGAGAGGCAGGAACAGGGCCACCAATGCGTTTCATCCAGTTGGACTTCTTCATATATATATATATACATATATATACACACAGCAACACATCATATTTATTTGGAATAATATGGCAAATGCACTGTAACTTACAAGTTTATGCAGGCTGAGGCAGCTGCCAGTCAATGTTACGCTGCCACATAGTTGGAACTGGAGTGGGTGTTTGCTGCTTGACATTGTGCATGGCGGCAGGCAATAGACAGTGGTTCACTTCCACCTCTTGCTAGGCTGCCTGTGTTCCACCCTGCTCCTCTCTTAGCAGTGGCACCCCCTTTATAGGGCGGACAGCACCAGTAACCCCTCTCCCCTATTAATGTGCTTAATTGGCATCCATCTCTTAATGGGAAAGCAGCCCTAGCAACCTCCACCCCACTGCCAGGCAGATATAGTACCCCTCTACCTCCTGCTAGCCAGACCTAGCTGCCAGCCAGACCTATAGTAGCACCAAGTTCCTGGCCACATCCACTCCTAGAGCCCTGGCACCACGTGCACTCCCGGGGAATCGCTGCCGCCGCTTCCTCCTCTGCTGGTGTCCCACTTCCACTTGTTCGCTTAGCAATAGAACATGGACGCCCCAGAGCACATCCATCCTTACCATTCAGACTGACTTTGGCCCCGCCCTCAGCTCCCCGCCAGGGCCTAACTTAGGAAAGGTCCTTCTGGCGTACGGGATCTAGCTGTTTCCACGGCGGTAGGGACAGACCAGGGAGGGCTGGCACAGCATCATGCCTGACCAGACCAGGTGATGGGGCTGGAGGAGGATAACTGCAGGGTGGCGCTTGATTTTTTATTTTTTAGTCTTTTTTTCTTAGTCTATTTGCGCTGCCCCCGATGGCCAGCCTTTAATTAATCAATTGAATTAAACTCAATTAGGCACCACTACCCCTCCGAACCTCAGGGCCCTCTGAGCCTTGGAGCCCTGGACGGGGGTACCATTTGTACTCCCCTGCCACTGGGCCTGGGTAAGGACTGGCGGGAGGTACTTTGGGCCTGCGTTCACTTGAATAGGATAGGCTGCATAGAGTGTGCACAGAACATACAGTGACATTGGTATGAGTAGTGATGATGAAGGCGCTGCTGCCACCAGTCTGTATAGGGCTGCCGGTCACATTGGCAGGGTCATTTCATTGTGGATGAAGCCGCAGGCAACAGGTAGTAAAATGATTTTCAAACTTTTATAACTTGCGGCTGTTACGATCCTCTAGCAATTGCTAGGACCGAGATGGAGGTATTGGAAATACAAGGCTCATCAAAGAACAGACAAAAGCAGTATATCAAAATCATGGCAGTGTACTTTGTAAGAAAAACGGCAGACCTGAAGGGCCAGTCCAACCACAACATGTCAAAGGTGCAATAAGGAGCTGATACAATTGAACAGTCAAATAGAATATAGATTTTCAGCCCAAAGTAAAGTTGCTGGATAGCCAGGAGGGCCTAGTTGACAGTGATGCTTGAAACGTGGTGTAGAAGCAGGATTACTGGATGGCCAGGAGGGCCGAATAGACAGCATTGCTTGCAACATGGTATGGAAGCAGGATTGCTGGAGGGCTGAGTAGACAGCGATGCTTGAAACGTGGCATAGAGGCAGGATTGCTGGAGGGCCTTGTAGACAGCGATGCTTGAAACAGGTATTGAAACAGGATTGCTGGATGGCCTGCAAACACCTAGCAGATAGCGATGCGGCTGATGCCGAGGAACGTGGGTCACTTAGAAGCCGGTGATCAGAGTACACGTTGCATGTACTGATTATAACTGGAAGTCTGGATGCACAGGAAGCAAGTAGTATACCCAAAAGTTCCACATGAAAACTCTATAGCCGACAGTACGGCGACAGTCAAGGAAGTTCAAAAAGGATCAGCTGCCAATCAGGCAGCACTAGGAGGAAACGTGAAATCCTCTGGCGTCTGGACATCCTAGCAACCGGCAACCTAGAAACACGGTCAAGAGCAGGAGGAATAGTGGCAGGAGACAAGTCCTGGACTGGACTTGTAACAGTGGCACACTAAACAAAATTTTAAGACTGTTAAGGCACACCATTAGTTTTTATTTCAAATATAATATATAACATATTTTTAATATATGTTGATATTTGTTATTATTTCTATTAAAATTAGTAGAAATTAAACACAATCACAATGGCTGCCACAGAAAAAACACACAATAACAGTGGCCCCCACAGAAAATAAACACAGTCACAATGGCTAACACAAAAAAAATAAAACACATTGGCCCCTACCTTTCAATAGCAGGGAAGATCACAGTAGTCCCTGTCCCTCAGCAGGAGTAGCTGAAGTACTGTGACAGGAGTGGAAAGAGCCCTGCTCAGTCACTCCAAGCAGAGCAGGGAGCACTGTGCGGGCGGGAGGGACAGAGACGCGGCGTGCATGACCTATGATGTCACGCCACCACGTCTCCATAGGTCAGGATTTAGGTCATGGCCTGGGCCGCATCTGAGCAATCCATAACAGCCCAGCGCTGCTCGGGACTGAAGTTTTAAGATAAAGTGGCGGCGGCAGATGCACACTGGCGGGCACATCTCCAGCGGCACGCCTGAGAACCGCTCACGGCACCCCAGTGTGCTGCGTCACAGTGGTTGAAAAACGCTGAGGTAGTATATATAAATCATCTTTATGTCAATTATGTTAAATGAAAAATAACATGCTAATATAAAGTGTACATTTTGATTGCAGATGGTGCTATTTACATATTAGAAGTATGGATATGCTATTTATTCAATTGTGATATTTGTCCTCTTTTTTTTTTTTCATTTGTCTGCTATTCTTTGTATGGATCTCACTTTTTTCCATTATTTGAGGAGATTGTACAATTGTATTGTATCATAGTTTAGAAGAGTATAGTTCAACGTTATATTTGTGATCTTTTGTTCTTTTGTTTTATTTCCTTTTGTTACTTTTCTCCAAAAATTTTAAATAAACTAAATAAAAAAATTAAATGTGGAGAAGCAACGTACAAATGTGTTTGTTTACCAGCTGCATACAATGGACCTTGCCATACTCTACTTTTTGATGCTCATTTTGTGCAGATATATAGGGCCCAATTTACAGTTAAACATAAAAATCTCCATTTGCCCATGAGCAAACGCGTGTCTGTTCACTTATGTTTCCATATATCTGTATTTTGGGTTCCTACTTCCTTCTCAACATATAGTTTTAGAATGTAAGCTCTTTCGAGCAGGGCCCTCTACCCTTTTGTGCTTCTCCCTACTGTATTTTCATTTATCTCTTATTCCCACTAACACTTGGCTGTTTATATTGGTGTAAAGGTCGCTAATATATAGCTATGTTTATTATCCATGTCTGTATCCTGTATTGTATTGTATTGTAAATCGCTGGTTACTAATTTGTTTATGTACTTTGTAAGGCGCTGCGGAACACTTGTGGCGCCATATAAATAAATGATAATAATAATAGTATAGTCAACAGCAAAACAAAAGAATATCTGCACAGACCCTTAAGGTGGGTACACACCCGACAGATATATCTGCAGATCGAGTAATCTATATAGTGATATATCTGCAGATGATGGTCGTTCATACACACTGAAAGGCCATCATCTGCTTGTGTGTGTGGTGGCTGTCCATCGGCTGTGCAGCACAGCCAATGCGATATGTTGGTGAACGTCGTCGCGGGTACACACTGGCCGATGTGCAGCAGATATATTGGCCGATCAATTGATCGGCCAATCTATCTGTCAGTGTGTAAGTTACAAATCGTCCTTCCCTGGTATACAAATTATAGTAAGATACATGACTAATTTAAGGGGAAGTGCACCCATAAATAAAGATAGATACAGTTAAATTTAAAATAACCTTTATTGAAATCTTAAAATAAGGTCAGCAAAATATTTAGATTTTTATTTTTGTTTTATTTAAAATTGTGTGTTCGTGAAATAAAAACTGGTGTTATCCACAATTATTGTTAATTTATTTTTCAATCATAAATGTATGCACCACACTTTTCAGTGATTAAATAAAATTGGATGTTTAGAATGTGATCAAATTATATAATCTCAGAGTCCCATTATTCTTGCTCACAGGCTACATGCCACTTGTTGAATGTTGATCACCAAATAATATGTACATATGCACCTCAACCTGATGTATGATTTCATATATTCATTCCTTTCTCTTAGGAGTTCAGTAAATCCCATATGTTGTTTGTTATACAGTGCATATATACTCAATAGTGAGGTGCATACATTTATGATTGAAAAATTCTATTACTATTACACAAATAAATAAAAATGTCTCTGGCTCATTATCTAAATCAGGGATGGGCAACCTCAGGTACGGGGGCTGTATAAGGCCCCGGCAATCATTTGGTCTGGCCCTCTGAGCTTTTTTCTGGTAGCCTCATCTGGCTAGCAGGGTGCCTGGAATGTCACACTGCAGCCAGAATCTATGCAGTAGTGCCGCCTGGAGCATCTTTAGGGCTCTTCAGATGGTCACACCGCTGCCCTTACAGCTCCCTGGAGCATCCTCAGGATGCTCCAGGCATTGCTGTAATCACCGGCGATTGTGGCCCTGTCCCCATGTGACGTCACGTGGCCCTGTCCCCATGCTGCGCTTACCCATGCCAAAGACAGGCACAAATACGCAAAAAGAGACACGTGACATCACAAAGAAAGAAATGGCTCCTGCGATGTGCTGCAGAATTCCACAATTTGTACGCCGGATCGTGTAGTGTGTATGCCAACGCAATGTATTGTTATATTGCATCGCATGGTCGCAACTTCGTATTGTGTGTGCCCAGCTCTAGTCCAGAGTTTGTTTGTTTTAAGAAAACATTCGGCCCACCAAGTTTTGATCAACCACCAAGTTATAAAACAACTAGCATTTGCCTGCAGCTTCGCTCACGTGGATGTCTGTTATTGCTCAGCGGAACTAATTTTACAAAGACAATGATAACATAAGCAGTGACTCTATGATATGTAGCATTTGTCTTGGTGTGCATTCTACTACATCAACATGTATACTGCAACTTCATGTGTCAAGATAAGCTGCCTGTTTAGTGCTTAATATATAGTTGGATTTTCCTGCGAAATAGATCTTGAGATATATATATATATATATATATCTATGTATTTCTATATGCATACATATTTAACTTTGCATTCAAGGTGTGCAATATATGAATATATTGTGTGTATGTATATGTGTGTATATATATATATATATATATATACATATAGTCATATATATGAATATATTGTTTGTGTGTGTGTATATATATATATATATATATATATACATATAGTCATTTTGAACTTGAGGAGCCTGTGCAAATTCCGATAATAATTTTTTGTCTGCATAGTTCATAAACCGTCCCTTAAAGTATATTTGTCCCCAAAAAATTATATTTATATATATCAAGTCATTTTTGGCTTGAGGATCCTGCACACTGCACGCGTCAAGCGTCTGGTTATTCCTTTATTACTCCTCTCCCTGATATCACATAGAGATAATACATATCTCAGTTTCTTTGTAGGTGACTAAGCTATACAATATTGAAAACGCAATCCAAATTCATCCCGTAGTTTTTGCGTGATGCCGGAATGAACAGGCAGTCAAACAAAAATTCAAAAAAAAAATATGTTGTTACCATAGTTCATACACAGTCCCAAGGAGTACAGACGCAACCATTACCACTCTATTATAAGTATAGATCTCCGAAAAAGAAGAAATATTCAAGCCAGAAAAGATAATTTCCCTAGCCCACCGTTACAACCCTCAGAAATGCAAAGTTTGACGAAGTAGATTGAAATAATATATGGCTCAATATCAGACCATAAAATAATACTTATTAGAATTGTCTCACCTGGCTCCTCCTCTGTGTCGCCTCCCTCTGCATTTTCTTCCTCTAATGCAGCTTGCTCTCTTTCCTTTCTCAGAGACTCTGGTAGCCATCGCAACTCGCCACTCTCTACATCAATTAAATCAGTTGGCTCCACCACAATGGAGGGCAGCCGTCCTCTCATCTTTACTGGTACTTCCTCTTCTTCACAAGGGTCTGGAAAGATCTTAATGAACGATAGTAATAGAGAGGAAAACACAGTTTATGAGAAAATTGGAAACAGTGTGATCATTTTACAGAGCTGGAAAGTGTGTTGTGGGGGATTATTTATGTCATGTGGGGATTTGTGTGGGTATATTAATGATCGATTAGAACTGGTGGCTATTAACATTATGTGAGGTCTGGGGAGATGTTAATGCTATATGGGGACTTGGAGTATAAATGTTAGTTCAGACTGGGGGTATATTATGTTGAGACTTTTTTGTAGGGGTATTAATGTTGTATAAGATCTTTGGGTTATTATTGTCATGTGGAGACTAGGAATGCTAATGTAATAGTTAGTTTGTAGAGGTTAGCTACTAGTTTAGCTATTAAGGTAATGTGGGGTAGGTAATAATAGACCTCAATTAAATTAATGCTATATATAGGCCTTTTTATTAATCATGAAAGTTATTAATTTGATGTTGGGGCTGGCTAGTGGGAAGAAGGGAAAATGATTAGATGTGGGCGGTGTTGATTTAATGTTGGGACTGGTGGGGGGAAGGTGGTCTAACTTTCCATAAACTTATTTCTTTTTTTTATTTAACATATTCATTATCAAGGCACTGTGCAGTAAACAGAGGGCCTCATCCAGAGATTTACACAAACCAGATGGTTTGCCTACCTCTTCCATGTGAGAAGATCAACGCTTGCCCAGGATCTGTACTGCACCTGCACCAGTCATCTGCTGCGAGATCTTTTGCAATTCCCCAAAGCCAAGGCCGGATTGACAGGCTGCAGATGTTCGGGGGCTGGGAGCGTGTGTCGCCCCCGATTTCTGGGAGTGACGAGGCCAGAGCCTGCGCCGGAAGATGCAGATTTCCTGGTCTCGGCTACGCAGGTAAGACGCTCATTCTGAGTAGCCTTTGGCTTTCAACCATTGTGACCGATGATCACGATGGTTATACAATGCATCTTCGGATGCAGCACTCTGATCTGCAATGCTGGTAGGAGGTATATTTTATTCTCAGACGCCTCCTGCTGCATTAGTATATTTCCACATTGCTGCTGCGTCTAAAGATGCGGCAGCGATGTGAACTGCGTCCATCTCTGAATCAGGCCCCAAGATTGACATAACAATGTTATAGGGAGTATAATGATCACATAATAAGACTATCCTATAAAATGTATCAAAGCAAATTAAAAAAAAAGTGACATAATGCAGTTGCCAGTCAGCTATCAGGAAAAGTAAACCATAACATGAACTAGGACAAGATTACCAAACTCATCTCCTAAACTATTATGTTCTCTTGCGAATATTTGGATGATCTATAAATCAATATATAGGATTAAATGTATATGTCTAAATTCTCTGTTTCAAATGTTATGTTCTATTGTAATAGGATTTTACCTTTGTCTGAAATAAAACTAATTTATACAAATAAAAATAGACTTTTAATTATTGCAATCTTCTCATTAATGCCATTTTACTTGATTACCATTCTCTGTTCCAGACATCAACAAACAACAATTTCCTGTTTTCCTTTTGCTTTTCCTTGTGTAATATTCTGTTATGACTTTCCTTCATCTATCTAAAAGTCTATTTGCATTAGGGTGTTGGGAGACCCCCTAGGAGAGCTGCCTGTCATTTATTCCACTGCAGACAGGAGGGCGCCCATATACATTTCTCTGTTTTAAACTTTGAATTCTAACCTACAAATTCTTTAAAATGCTGCCTGACATTAAACTTCAACCATTATACATTGTCCTCCTATTGGGAACTGCTCACCTATGGAATTTATAATCTCAAAATATTAGACATTATTCTGCAATCACAAATTCAAAACTTACAATCAAAATTTTAACTCACCCCATAGCTATCTACTCCACAATTTTATAACATTCCCAAATGAGGAGTTTTCCAATTTCCAAAGCCCAACCCTATTAATATATTTAAATGCCATTTCATACTAACCCGGATTCATTACCGAGAATAACTATGCTTTGGCAACTTCATATTTAGTCAGCACCTATCCCTTTTAACCACTTGCATGGCATGGTCGCATGCCAAGCTGTACGTTCCCTGACATAGTCACAAACAATGTGACCAGTCAGAAATGCCCTCGGGGCGGCTGCCGGAAGATAATCTTCCAGCACATGCTAATCTCAGAGGAACCTCCTGGCCCCTGTGCATCCTTGCCCCCCCGCCAGTGTATGCCGTGGAGCCGATCAGCAGACTGGGCAGCCCGGCAGCACCCCCCACCCAGCAGATGGTGAGAGGAAAAGCCACCAGGGAAGTACAACTGAAGCAGCCCTCAGCACCCTAGTGTATAGTGCAATATATTGCTGATCGATAATAAAACAAATATTAATATGTGTTTAAAAAAAAAAGATTTATTTTTTGTTTAGATAATTGTGTTGGATAATAGATGTTCTTGACCTAATTCAATCATAAAAAAAACCTGACAGTTTCTGAGCGGTTTTTGGAGAAAATATTAGCCAGTTAAGTGATTAAAGTGTAATTCCTTGCTGTCACGATCCTCCCCTTGAATATGTAAGTCTTTCACGTACATAATTGTTTATTTCCCTAATGGGATGGGATTTGCTACATAAATAAAAAACAGAAAAAAGAAAGTACTTAAATTTTGCTACAACAGAACCTACTGAACATTTAAATTAACATTATGGTGTCAGTTAACTAAAACACTTCAATAAACCAATTAACTGCCCTATATTATGTATTTCACAGTGTGACTTAATTAATAAAATGGGATTGTAGTGACATGGGTATCACTTTGTTTACCGACGACAGTGGCAAATGCAGGATTTTTAAGGGGGGGTTTCCATATATATATATATAATGCAGCAAAACACAGCGGCACTCACGGGTCTTGTAATAAAGAATGACGCCAACTAAGGGCACGTTCGCTCAACGTTTCAGTCGCTTAGACTTTTATCAAGAACTGTTCTTGATAAAAGTCTAAGCGACTGAAACGTTGGTTGGCGTCATTCTTTATTACAAGACACGTAAGTTCTGCTGTGTTTTGCTGCATATACATTGAGTATTTTATACTACAGATGGCACCAGGGCCATTACAATGCATTTTTTGTGGAGTGCTGGCTTAAAGAGACAAAAAAAAAAAATATATATATATATATACACAGCATTCATACACACGCAACTTAGCATACTCATGAACAGCATACACACAGACACGCACACATAAGCATACTTACACACAGCATACATGCATAAATACATGCATACATACACGCACAAGTATACTTACACACCAGAGACCTACATATATACATACTAACACACAGTATACATTCATACATGCACACAGCATATATACACACACATGCATACTTATGTATAGCATACATACACACACACATATATAAACATCAGTATAGTTACCGAGGGCTGAGGAGGGAGGAGTTGGGTCACCGCCGAAGCCCATGTGAGCGGAGTTGCTGCTGCGCGGCATGCGTAGCAGCTCCTTCCCGGCGATCTCCTTCTGAAGACATAGGACTTGAGCTAGGCCCAACGTAGCTGCGCCAGAACGATGACCACAGCGTTGAGAGCTGTGGCCTTCACGGAACCTGACCACCCACACAGCATGACGATATACACTGGGAGACAAGCGGCTGCCCCACCTCCTACTGCCGCCGCACCAACACGCCCCATCACAGCCAGCCAATCACAGCACAGCAGGGATTGACTGAGACACGCTAACTGCCCGACGCCCGCTGTTGCTGTATACTTGGGAGAGAGCTCTGCCAACCAGAGCTCTCTGTCTGTAGCTGTAGATCCACAGCAGCTCCGTCGCGGCCGCAATCAGTACAGAGACGGAGACAATGCTGTCTCCGTCTCTAAAAAAATAAAATTTGGTCCATCAGGGGGGGGTTCTGGGTACTCAGAAACCCCCCCCCTGCATGTGCATGTGGACGAGGGTTTGGCTTCATAACAATGTGTGAGACCATTCCTCTACTCATAGCTGCTAATACTGTAAAATATTTTCCAGGCACACACTGCAGGTGAGGTAGTGTTCCCAAGCGTGTCATGCCAAATAATGTCTCAGCAAACCTTATGATACTGTCATCAGGGGCGTATCCACCCATTGGCCAGGATGGCACTCGCCAGGGGAGCCGTCCAGCAGTGCCACCAGCAGCCAATTGGTGGACTACCCTAGGGGCTTGCACTAGCCCCGCTAGTCCCCCGGGCCCCACAAGTGTAGGGCAGACCGCAGTGAGAGCGGTCTGCCCTACACAGTTATAAACACACAGCCGCCAGCGGCGGCTGTCTGTTTGTTATAGCAGCCAGCCAATGAGAGTCAGACAGACTCACATTGGCTGCTGCGTCCACAAAGGGAGCTGGCTAGGAGCTCACTTATGAGCTCCGCCTTCTGGCTCCCCTCATGACGTCTCTACCATCCCATAGTGCAGATAGAGAGCGGATCTGGAGGAGTGGACAGCGGCGGTCATCGGCAGGAGCGGGGATCAGGTAAGTTGCTTTTTTTTTTTTTCTGTGTGTGTGTGTGTGGTTTTTTTCTGGCACAGCACAGGGGGGGGAGTGTGGGTACTAGGGTGCACTGTATAGGGAGTGGCCGCTACTGGGGGCACGTTATGGGGGGGATGGATGCTACTTGGGGGCACTGTATAGGGGGGACTACTACTGGGGGCACTGTATACGGGAGACTACTACTGGGGGCAATGCATAAGGGGGACTACTACTGGGGGCACTGCATAGGGTGGTCTACTACTGGGGGCACTTCCTGAAATTATGGAGGGAGGGGGGCGCCAATCCATTACCTTGCCAGGAGCGCTCTGATCCCTAGATACACCCCTGAGTGTGGGTACTAGGGGGCACTGTATAGAGAGTGGTCACTACTGGGAGCACGTTATGGGGGGGGGACAGATGCTACTGGGGGCACTGTATTGTGGGGGCCATTACGTGGGGTACGTTATGGGGGGGATGGTCGCTACTGGGTGCACTGTATAGGGGGGACTACTACTGGGGGCACTGTATAGGGGAGACTACTACTGGGGCAATGCAGCACTGCATAGGGTGGACTACTACTGGGGGCACCTCCTGAAATTATGGGGGGAGGGGGGCGCCAGTCCATTACCTTGCCAGGGGTGCTCGGATCCCTAGATACACCCCTGACTTTCATTCTCATCATGACATGTCATTATACTTATATAATGGGGTCTGTCCCTGGAATATAAGCATCTCAGTTGCTTCTCCACTTGCTGGTGAAGGAATGTTTGCACGTAGGCTAAGTTTAGAGAGGCCGTGTTGATGGAAATGCAGGCTATGCAGTAATTACGCCTGTTTTCAGTGTGATCTTTTACACAAGAGATAGGGCTGGTGCTGATAATGATGACTGCTAAGAAACGTATGGATAGGGGCGGCCCGGTCACAGAGAAAAGTACAGCTGTGAATATATACATTTATGGTCTGATTTGGAGTCAGATGTGGCTTTTGCACACTCGCGTCTGTGTCTTTATGTTAATGCCACTACAAAGCCCTTCCCTGGTGTATATCAGTGTGTCCAAATGTTCAAAGACTGAGACACTCAATGTCAGCATGCGTATTCGCTGAAATTCCGCTTGGTAGGTCTTTAGACTCACCATCAGTCGCACCATCGAAACTTGCACTAGCCTTATGGCAGGTGCAATTTCTCCATCTGATAATGGCCTCCTTAGTGAGTGGTTGAGCATATCCGTATGCAACCGGTTTCAGTGACACTCCCATAGGATGCAGCATCTCCGTGTATCTCTTTGTTACCCTCCCAGTCACTGTCCAGGAACGCCCCTTACATTTATACTACCATGTCTCCATACCTGTACTGCAACCTGTACTGAATGGGGATGCATGTGCAGTGCCACTCAGAGGCATGCACAGACGAACAAACATCAGCCATCTGCATGACTATCGGAATAGCGTCAGGCCCTTCTGTTTAACTCTTCTTCAGCCGCAAAATGAACTTAGTGTCACTTGCTTGAGATAAGAAATGTATACTGTTTTAGTCCAATTATCCAATGTATACAGTTCTTAATTAGCAAGAGTTGATTTGATGTTATATATTTTCTGCCTTGTATTTTTTGATAATGTATAAAAAGTAAAAATAGTAAGCAATTTATTCAGTTGCAAATGGCTCCAGTTTCACAAGGTCTTACTGGACCAGGATTTCCACTGGTACCAATATAGGTTACATATTGGTACCAGTGAGTACTCAACTTTTCAGTATTTTTCCAAAGAATAATATATATACTGTGTGTATATGTGTGTATATATATATATATATATATATATATATATATATATATACACACATACTTAAGAGACATTTTTTAAAAGAAATAATGTGCTTTTATTGATGTTTTCTATAAATAAACAAAGACAATCCCAGCCAATCCCAATAACAAATTGGCAGGAAAATAAAATAAATACAAAATTAAAGTAAATGCACCATACATATATAAAGCTGGGTACACACCTATACAGTACAATCATACTTCTGATGCGATGGTACTCACAATTCCGCTTGTGATTCAAAGTCCCGATGAACATGCAGATTCATGCATAAATATCTTTACAATCTAGTTTACAATCCAAGATCCTGATCTCACAAAACCATCTGCTGAAAATATTTTGACTCTGTACACACTCTGCAGATAGGCTGCGGCCAAAGCCTCTGACAGAATGGTTGGTTGTGAGTACACACTTCATGATTTGTTGACATAGAACTAGCACATCTGATGAATTTTAGGAAGAACTTATGAACAGATCTTCAGACGTGACAAACCCATTCTGGATGGTCGGGGATAGGTCTGATCACTGGACAAAAGAGAGCACCAAAGTTAATATTCAGGCAATGGGTCTTGGCAGGGAGATATCCAGAAATGGTGGTCAGTAAATGAGCAAAAGGATCAAAAGGCAGGAAGCAATCAAACTGAAGTCTATGAAATGTAGCAGTGGCCATACACAGCAAAGTAGAATCCAATATCACACAATGAGTACGGAACACCTAACTGTCAAGAAAACCTAACACCAGTCAAGCAGAAAAAGCACTGAGTCTATTTATGTAGGTTTTACCCAATCAGCTGCTAGGATAGAGTGCCTGATTTAGCACGGATTGCAATTGTGATCGCAGATGTGTAATTGCATGTAATGCAGCTGCGTAAGTATGCTAATGTCTGCCACCGCTCAGCCAGCTTACAGACGCCCACTACTGCTTTCTCATATCCGTAATACCTTGCAGTCCTGCGTATACATCGAAGCACATTGGCCCATCACGCACAATTACAGCAGGTCTGACCCGACGTAGAAATTGCAAGTCTCATCACACGCAGTGAGTACTCAAGTTGTGTAGGCAATCGCAGTGGCTAATTTATGCACGCCCATGCAATGGCGTTCTAACGGACTGGCACGCCTGCATTTCTGCAATCATTTCCCTGTCCCCACCCCTAAATGCTTACGGCCTGTCATTCACTCTGCGATGGATTCCTGTATGCGTGCGTAATCACAGTGCGATCGCTGTGCACTCGCAGTGCGGTGCATACGCATGCGCAGTATGCAATAATCAGCCGATCTGCATACGCGGTTGCAATTGTGATCTGTGCAGGTCCAGAGTCATGTGAGCATCCACATGAAAACAAGGCATGTGTGATCAGCTGTAAAGCAGAATCCCTGAGAGCTGGTTAAACAAGGCAGATGCTGCCTAATTAACTGCTAAGAACTGCTGGGCTGTAAAGACCAAGGTGAAAAGCAGTTGCAACCTCAGTCCACAGAAAAGAAAAACATAGGAAAAAGGCAGATCAGAACTACCTTGAGGAGGGGTCACCAAAGCTTCAACAAAATGGATGGATTGTTTTATGGATATTTCAGGGGGTACCCACACCTTTCTTCAAAGCAATAGTCCTTCCAATGAAGCAGATACAGTATTATTTTCAGACAAATCGAGAATCCAGGATATTGTCTATCTGATATTCAGGGTGTCCCATCAATACAAACAGGAGGTGGTTGGATAGGAGTATTCCATCTGAATGTTCTGGATCTGAATTCCAGGAATGAGACATGAAACACTGAGAATTCTCATGGATAGTGACAAATCAACTTTAAAAGCAACTGGGTTTATCTTCTGGATAATGGTATATGGTCCGATATATCTGGAATCAAATTTCCATGAAGACTGTCAAAACTCGATCCCCAACTTTGAACTGAAAATTTTGACGATGGCGGTCTGAGAATATTTTAGCATTAGCTTTCTTCAGGGGATTTTGTCCCAAATTCTGCCGAACCAAGATACAGTGGTGACCCAAGGGTGATGACCATAAACACTAAAGTGTCAGGGCTCAGCCGGGGATCGGTGCCCGCTTACCGCACCGCCGGCTTCCCCTTTCATCCTGGGTGGTCGGACGGCCTGCGCGACGGCGGGGGAGAAGCTGAGTATTCTCCCCACTTGCTGTGGCTTCCTGGAGGGCTGGTGTCCGGCATCGCAAATCCAGACATGGGCGCCGCCATGACAGTCGGCCCATGTGACTGGATCCTTCTTCCTGATAGGCCCGTTTTCAGCTGATGCTGTGCACCTGTCTAAGGGTTCCCCTGGGTATAAAACTGTTCCACAGGTTATGGGAAATTGCCTGAACAACGGTTGTCTCCTAGCGTGCTTTAGTGAGTTCCCGGTCCAGGTTCCTATTCACCTGTACAGCAGCAGTGTTACCACCTTTACCTGTGTGCCTAAACATCTCTGGTGAATACCCGTGCAGCAGTGTTACCATCTTTACCTGTGTGCCTAAACATCTCTGGTGAATACCCGTGCAGCGGTGTTATCACCTTTACCTGTGTGCCTATACGTCTCTGGTGAATACCCGTGCAGCAGTGTTACCATCCCCATCTGTGTGCCTTACGTCTCCAGTGAACATCCGCGCTACAACATATACCGCCTCTACCCGTGTGCCTTCTATCTCTGGTGACGTCTCAAGTAACCGTGAGTGCTCCCCACTTGAAATCCTTATTGACGTTTGATCCTCATGTCAAGGTGTTTTCTATACAGTATTTTAAGGGACTGTTTTGTGCCTAAGCAGGCATATCCTCGCTGGGCCACGGGTGTAGTGTCTCTATCCCTGCAGGGCTTGGGTACCTGGTCAAAGGACCGCGACCTGCTCACGGGGTGCAGCTAAGCCCATATCCCAATTGGGGGGGTCACTGGCGAACACCATCCTGTGGGTTAGACTCCGCACCTTTGCCCAGGTCTCACCAACACTCAAGACCTGTGGATGAGGAGAACGTACATCCAGGCCCCTCGTCTCCGCTTCTTTCCCCAACTTAGGCCCACCACGTCCTCTTCTCCAGTTTCAGACGTGACAGTTTGTTCAGGCCAAATGGAGGCTGCAGGATCCCAAGGTACTGGGTCACTGCAGGAGTTGATCTCTCGGATGGACAACCAGGAGGCGCAACAACAACAAGTGGCTCAGTATTTACAGGAGCTCTCGAGGCAACTGGTTCGTTGGCTTCTATTCTCCCGGTTCCCCCGCCTGCGGTTCCTGTACCTTCTCCACCAGTGGTTCCTACTCCCAAACCCCGACTACGGCTTGCCACTCCAGAAAGATTTGATGGCGATCCCAGGCGGTGCCGCGGGTTCATCAACCAATGTGAAATCCAATTCGAATGTCTTCCCCAGAACTTTCCCACGTCTCGGGCAAAAGTAGCATATGTGATTTCATTATTAACAGGAGCAGCATTAGACTGGGTCTCCCCTTTATGGGAACGGGCCGACCCCATCGTATCTACCTACGAGGAATTCGTTTCCGCATTTAAGAGAATTTTTGACGAGCCAGGCCGTTCTGCATCTGCATCTTCTGACCTCCTCCGAGTGCGTCAGGGCACATGGTCCGTGGGGCAGTATGTAGTCCAATTTCAGACCTTGGCATCAGAATTAAAATGGAACGAGGAAGCTCTTAAAGCGTCCTTCCTTCATGGACTCTCTGAGAGGATGAAGGATGAGCTTGCCTCCAGAGATTTGCCAGAATCCTTCACTGACGTTATCTCTCTCTGTATCAAAATTGACCTTCGCCATCGGGAAAGATGGGCTAGTAGGGGAAGAGGTGAACGTCTACCAGTCCGTTCTTCTGCTGTTAGTCCGCCTGTACCCACCCTAGCTAGTGAAGAAGAACCGATGCAGGTCAACAGAGCCAAACTCACCCCGGCAGAGCGCAATAGACGCTTCCAAAATAAATTGTGTATCTATTGCGCTGCACCTAACCACATTCTGAAGAATTGTCCTTTACTTGCGGGAAATGCGAAACCCTGACTGAAGTAGGGAGCATTCAGTTGGGGGTTATTCTCAAACCATCCCAATTATCCGAGAGTCTTTTAGTAGTGTCGCTTTCCCATAAGTCCAGGACAAGAAAGGTTCACGCTTTAATTGATTCTGGAGCCGCTGGTAATTTTATTGCAGAGAGATTGATTCACACCTTGGGTGTTCCAGTCGTTTCCCTACCTAATAAATTGTTACTGTCTGGTCTAGTTGGTAAAACTCTGGTGGGGCTACCCATTTCTTCGCTCTCTCATCCTGTGTCTGTCCAAATTGGGTGCCTACATCATGAAATGCTGGAATTTTTTGTGTTACCCGAATCCTCCTATGAGCTGGTTTTAGGACTGCCCTGGTTGAGAAAACACAATCCTGTCTTCGATTGGGATGCTATGCAAATCCTATCCTGGGGTTCACAGTGTTTCCAAGATTGTTTGACCAAGGTCGTTCCAGTATGTAACCAAGCGACGGTTTCTAACCCGGCTAAGAAGTCCCTTAGACCAGAGTCTTCTAAACATTTCCCCCAGCCGGGGTTGCCCGAGGCTTATCAAGACTTTGCTGATGTATTTTGTGAACAAGCCACAGATAAACTTCCTCCGCATCGACCTTGGGACTGTGCCATCGATTTGCTTCCCAGGAAAAGTCCTCCACGTGGCCGTGTTTACCCTTTGTCCGTGCCTGAGACCGCGGCCATGGTAGAATACATTAAGGAAAATCTTGCTAAAGGATTCATTCGGCCTTCTTCTTCTCCTGCAGGGGCAGGTTTCTTTTTTGTAGGGAAAAAGGATGGTGGACTCCGCCCCTGTATAGACTATCGAGGATTAAATCAAATCACCATAAAGAATCGGTACCCTCTACCTTTAATTTCTGAACTGTTTGACAAGGTTCAAGGGGCTCAGGTTTTCACGAAGCTGGATCTACGTGGTGCGTATAATCTGATTCGAATTAAAACCGGGGACGAGTGGAAGACCGCGTTCAATACCAGAGATGGACACTTCGAGCATATCGTAATGCCCTTCGGTCTGTGTAATGCACCAGCTATTTTTCAAGGTTACGTCAACGAGGTCTTCCGGGATATTCTTCATAAATTTGTTGTGATTTATCTCGATGACATTTTAATCTTTTCCAGAGATTTACAGAGCCATGGTCTTCATGTATGGGAGGTATTGTTCCGCCTTCGCACTCATCACCTCTTTGGGAAACTTTCCAAATGTATGTTTCACCAAACTTCAGTACCCTTTTTAGGCCATATTATCTCTGGGGGGAGTCTCCAGATGGATCCTGATAAACTAAAGGCAATCTCTGAATGGCCCCTGCCTACTTCTTTAAAAGGTACTCAGCGTTTCCTAGGAAACTATTATAGGAGGTTTATTCCACACTTTTCTACACTGGTAGCACCCATTACCTCCCTCACTAGGAAAGGAGCCAATCATTCTAAATGGTCTGTTCCAGCAGTACAAGCCTTTCAAAACTTAAAAGGTGCCTTTTCTCGAGCTCCCTTTCTCTGTCAGCCCCGAATAGACAAACCATTCATTGTGGAGGTGGACGCATCCTCCGTTGGAGTAGGCGCGGTATTATCTCAGTCTGCTGAAGATGGGAAGATGCATCCCTGTGGATTTTTCTCCTGTAAATTTTCCCCTGCTGAGAGGAATTATATTATAGGTGACCAAGAACTTCTAGCCATGCGCCTAGCCTTAGAGGAATGGCGGTATCTTCTGGAAGGGGACAAATTTCCTGTCACGATTATTACAGACCATAAGAATCTAATCTATCTGCAAACTGCACACCGGTTGAATGCCAGGCAGGCACGTTGGTCACTTTTTTTTTCTAGGTTTGATTTAAAACTCCAGTTTCGCCCTGGTGTGTTGAACAAGAAGGCCGATGCATTATCTCGCTCCTTCATGACTAACTTGGAGGAGGAGGAGTGTTCTCAAGTTCGTTCCATTTTTGACCCAATTGTATTTGCTCCTACTCAAGTAGTGTCCTTGCCACCTGGGAAAATTTTTGTACCTCCTTATTTACGTAAAAAATTGCTGGTTTGGGCTCATGCATCCTTGTTCGCAGGTCACACTGGAATCACCAAGACCTACCAGTTCTTACTTCGATCGCACTGGTGGCCGACCATGAAGAAGGATGTCATGGAGTTTGTCCGCTCCTGTATCAAATGCGCCCAGCATAAAACTCTGCGTAGACAGATGGTTGGTCCTCTTCATCCCTTGTCTATCCCAACTGCTCCATGGACCCACATCTCAATGGATTTTATTTCTGAATTACCTCGGTGCAAGGGACATAACACGGTATGGGTGGTCGTGGATCGCTTTTCTAAAATGGCACACTTTATCCCGCTTGTTGGCCTTCCTTCTGCTCCTCAATTAGCAAAAATTTTTATTCGAGACATCTTCAGATTACACGGTCTCCCCAGGGAAATAGTCTCTGATCGAGGTGTTCAGTTTACAGCCAAATTCTGGAGAGCCCTGTGTAGTACCTGTGGAATCAAACTGAACTTTTCCTCAGCCTACCACCCACAGTCGAATGGTCAAACGCAAAGGGTCAATCAAGAGCTAGAGACCTTCATTAGGCTCTTTGTGTCATCTTCCCAGGATGATTGGGTGGACCTCCTGCCATGGGCAGAGTTTTCTCATAATTTAAAATTCCATTCTTCCTCTAAATCCACTCCTTTTTTTACGGTTTTTGGTAGACATCCACGAGTTCCAGATTTCCAGAAGCTTCCATCTATAGATGTTCCAGCTATGAATCAAGAGATTCAATCCTTTTCAGTTTTATGGAATAAAATTCACCTATCTCTAAAGCAATCTTCTAGGAATTACAAGAAATTTGCGGACAGGAGACGTTTGGCGGTTCCTCTGTTGAGAGTCGGGGACAGGGTCTGGTTATCTTCCAAAAATATTCGCTTAAGAGTCCCGTCCATGAAACTCGCTCCGCGTTTTATTGGTCCATATCGTATCATTAAGATAATCAGTCCAGTGACTTATAAATTGGAACTTCCTCCTCAAATGAAGATTTCAAATACTTTTCACGTTTCTCTCTTACGACCCCTGGTGCTCAATCGTTTTCAGAATTGTTCCCCTAAACTGCCTCAAGTCAAGACGTTACAAGGCACTGAATTTGAGGTGGAAAAGATCTTGGATTCCCGGCACAGATTCAACACCCTTCAATATCTCATCGATTGGAAGGGCTACGGCCCCGAGGAAAGGGCCTGGATCAGAGCCTCTGATGTACACGCTCCGCGACTAATCCAGAGTTTTCATAGGCGATTTCCAGATAAGCCTGTTGGGTGTTCGGTGCCCACCCTTAAAGGAGGGGGTACTGTCAGGGCTCAGCCGGGATCGGCGCCCGCTTACCGCACCGCCGGCTTCCACTTTCATCCTGGGTGGTCGGTCGGCCTGCGCGACGGCGGGGGAGAAGCTGAGTATTCTCCCCGCTTGCTGTGGCTTCCTGGAGGGCTGGTGTCCGGCATCGCAAATCCGGACATGGGCGCCGCCATGACAGTCGGCCCATGTGACTGGATCCTTCTTCCTGATAGGCCCGTTTTCAGCTGATGCTGTGCACCTATCTAAGGGTTCCCCTGGGTATAAAACTGTTCCACAGGTTATGGGAAATTGCCTGAACAACGGTTGTCTCCTAGCGTGCTTTAGTGAGTTCCCGGTCCAGGTTCCTATTCACCCGTACAGCAGCAGTGTTACCACCTTTACCTGTGTGCCTAAACATCTCTGGTGAATACCCGTGCAGCAGTGTTACCATCTTTACCTGTGTGCCTAAACATCTCTGGTGAATACCCGTGCAGCAGTGTTATCACCTTTACCTGTGTGCCTATACGTCTCTGGTGAATACCCGTGCAGCAGTGTTACCATCCCCATCTGTGTGCCTTACGTCTCCAGTGAACATCCGCGCTACAATGTATACCGCCTCTACCCGTGTGCCTTCTATCTCTGGTGACGTCTCAAGTAACCGTGAGTGCTCCCCACTTGAAATCCTTATTGACGTTTGATCCTCATGTCAAGGTGTTTTCTATACAGTATTTTAAGGGACTGTTTTGTGCCTAAGCAGGCATATCCTCGCTGGGCCACGGGTGTAGTGTCTCTATCCCTGCAGGGCTTGGGTACCTGGTCAAAGGACCGCGACCTGCTCACGGGGTGCAGCTAAGCCCATATCCCAATTGGGGGGTCACTGGCGAACACCATCCTGTGGGTTAGACTCCACACCTTTGCCCAGGTCTCGCCAACACTCAAGACCTGTGGATGAGGAGAACGTACATCCAGGCCCCTCGTCTCCGCTTCTTTCCCCAACTTAGGCCCACCACGTCCTCTTCTCCAGTTTCAGACGTGACACTAAAGAAAGTTCAAATTTGAGAGGCAGAGTGAGGTGAATTATTGTTTGAGAATTAGGTCCATGAAATATTAACATGTAACATCTAACAAAAGTTAATTAACTTCCCCCCTCACTCCCCTAATCAGGGGCATTTCTAGAGAGGAGGGGGCCCGTGTTCAGTCTCCGACCAGCGGCCGGCTGCTCACTCAGCGGTGCACGGCTAGCGCCGCACTTATAGACTCTGGGCACTAGAGTGTGCCCAGAGTCTATAGCGCATACACAGGTCACCGGAAAAATGGCTGCGGTGACCATTTTCTCTGTACTGCGCATGCGCAAATGACAGGAAAATGGCCGCCACGGCCATTTTTCAGTTATTTTTACAGGCGCAGACACCGGAGCCGGCATGGGACTCCAGAGAGGTAAGTTTTATGGGTGCACCCTGCACCCATTATAAATACGCCATTGCCCCTAATGAACCTGGTGCCTGAAACCGGTTTCAAATTGAACGTTGCAATGTTTCCGATGTTCTGATCCGATGGTGGTTCCGATGTTTGAAAAACGATTATTAATATTTTCTTACCATTTTTTTTTTTTTTTTATTAAATCATTTTGGATAAGTTAAAATTAATGTTCCTCACCTAATTCACTCATAAAAAAACCCCGACAATTTTGGAGCAGTTTTTATAGAAAAATAAAATCGTCAGCTTAGTGGTTACTCTTGCAAAAGGTTTTCCAGAATAATGTTACAAACTAAGGGCCTGATTCAGCTTTGGGAATAGAATAAGATATAACAAGTCACTGTGCATCTTGGTAAAACCATGCTGCACTGTAGGTGGGACAGATTTAAAATGTGCAGAGAAATTTAGATTTCGATCCAAACTGAAATTTACATTGCAGCATACTTGCCGACTTTCTTGCTGCTCCTTCCGGGAGGGAGCAGCCAGATTGGCAGGAAGGGGGGGGCGTGGCCGGGACAAGGGGAGTGGCCAGGCGGGTGATGAGCATTTGTGATGGGGCGGAGTCGTGTGATCGCAGCATTTTGGCTACGCCCCCACTACACAATGCCGATAATACAGGCATTGTGGAGCACGGGGTGGGGCCAAAATGACGAGATTCAGTGTGAATCGCGTCACCGGCCCCCTCCGCTGCGGGGGTTTAACTATTAATCGGGGGCAGGGGGGGTCGGGGGAATTGGCAGCTGCTGGGGGGCTTGCCTGCCTTTCCAGGGGAACTGGAGCTGCACTCGATTTTCGGGAGGCTCCCGGCAAAATCGGGAGGGTAGGCAAGCCTGCATTACTCTATTCCCAAAGGTGAATCAGGCCCTGAGTTCCTTGGTCAGGGGCATATGTATCAATGTGTTTTTTGCGATGAAATGCCATTTTCGTGTTTTTATTGTATTTAGATTTTTTTCACATATGTATTATATCAGTTATCGCATTTTTATAACATTTTCATTGCATTTTTGGATGCGTTATTTGTCTGCATTGTAATAACGCAGAACAGTTCCGGAACCATAGAAATTAATTGCATTGCATTTACTTTCATATACAGTAAATCAAAATCTTAATTCTGATTTTTTTTTCAACTCATGGATTCTATACTTATCAGCTTGATCTGAAAGCATAATCTGGGACAGGAGTGATTTATCTAGTAAACTTATCCAGTATTGTTAAAAAATCTAATATTGCTACCTATATTTTATATTATTAAATTTTTACTTAATACACTTTTTTGGGATATTTTTTAAAAGTTTTATTTGTATATTTTTATTATATATATATATATATATATATATATATATATATATATATATATAGTGTGTGTGTATATACAGTCAGGTCCATAAATATTGGGACATTGACAGAATTTTCAGATTTTGGCCTCTATTCACCACCACAATGGTTTTGAAATGAAACAAACAAGATGTGCGTTAACTGCAGACTTTCAGATTTAATTTGAGGGTAATTACATCCAAATCAGGTGAACGGTGTAGGAATTACAAAAGTTTCAATATGTGCCTCCCACTTTTTAAGGGGCCAAAAGTAATGGGACTATCAACTCAAAAGCTATTTCATGGACAGGTGTGGGCTATTCCCTCGTTATTTCATTATCAATTAAGCAGGTAAAAGGTCTGTAGTTGATTCTAGGTGTGACATTTGCATTTGGAATCAGTTGCTGTCAACTCTCAATATGAGATCCAAAGAGCTGTCACTATCAGTGAAGCAAGCCATCATTAGGCTGAAAAATCAAAATAAACCCATCAGAGAGATAGCAAAAACATTAGGTGTGGCTAAATCAACTGTTTGGAACATTCTTAAAAAGAAAGAACGCACTGGAGAGCTCAGCAACACCAAAAGACCTGGAAGACCACGGAAAATAACTGTGGTGGATGACAGAAGAATTATTTCCCTGATGAAGAAAAACCCCTTCACAACAGTTGGCCAAATCAAGAACACTCTCCAGGAGGTAGATGTATATGTGTCAAAGTCAACAATCAAGAGAAGACTTCACAAGAGTGAATATAGAGGGTTCACCACAAGATGCAAACCATTGGTGAGCCACAAAAACAGGAAGACCAGATTAGAGTTTGCCAAACAACATCTAAAAAAGCCATTACAGTTCTGGAACAACATCCTATGGACAGATAAGACAAAGATCAACTTGTACCAGAGTGATGGGAAGAGAAGAGAAGGAAAGGAACTGCTCATGATCCAAAACATACCACCTCATCAGTGAAGCATGGTGGAGGTAGTGTCGTGGCGTGGGCATGTATGGCTGCCAATGGAACTGGTTCCCTTGTATTTATTGATGATGTGACTGATGACAAAAGCAGCAGAATGAATTCTGAAGTGTTTCGGGCAATATTATATGCTCATATTCAGTCAAATGCTTCAGAACTCATTGGACGGCGCTTCACGGTGCAGATGGACAATGACCCGAAGCATACTGCAAAAGCAACCAAAGAGTTTTTTGAGGCTAAAAAGTTATGCAATGGCCAAGTCAATCCCCTGACCTGAATCCGATTGAGCATGCATTTCACTTGATGAAGACAAAACTGAAGGGAAAATGCCCCAAGAACAAGCAGGAACTGAAGACATTTGCAGTAGAGGCCTGGCAGAGCATCACCAGGGATGAAACCCAGCGTCTGGTGATGTCTATGCGTTCCAGACTTCAGGCTGTAATTGCCTGCAAAGGATTTGCAACAAAGTATTAAAAAGTGAAAGTTAGATTTAGGATTGTTTAGTTTGTCCCATTACTTTTGGCCCCTTAAAAAGTGGGAGGCACATATAGAAACCGTTGTAATTCCTACACCGTTCACCTGATTTGGATGTAATTACCCTCAAATTAAATCTGAAAGTCTGCAGTTAAATCACATCTTGTTTGTTTCATTTCAAAGCCATTGTGGTGGTGAATAGAGGACAAAATATGAAAATTCTGTCAATGTCCCAATATTTATGGACCTGACTGTATATATACATATCTAAAGACAGTCCTGTACGTAACAAGAACAGAGGGCACTCGCCAAAAGCCAATAATTTATTTTCTTTTATTCATTATCTCAAATGGGTGAATAGCTTTAATCGACGTTTCGATCCCGAAGGACCTTTGTCAAGATAATCATCACCTGTATTTAGTAGCGGTAGTATCACCAACACACGTGTATCACCCGTGACATCATAACATGTATAAACACACAGCCCCAATTTATACCATACCTATTACCAGAGCGCGCCTAATCGCCACGTGCAGCACATCCAGGAAGTGACAAACACTTCCTATCACATGGCACCGACATTACGCTACGTCACAATCCGTTGCTATGCAACCAAAGAATGCTAATCTCAGACGCACTATGAACACGTGACAATAATACGCCGAGTCCCGGCGCGTTGCTAAGCACCAGGGGAGCCACTGATCTATCTCATAAGGCTAATGTGAAGTCAGCATGACTTGTCTATTAAGGTAGCTGCCAAAATAAGTGAGCGTTAAATATTGCATCACTAATAGACATACCAACGTAATGTACACTATGTTATATACCCAATATTACGGCGCGTTGCTATGCAACCCACGGATACCAATGACAGGCGTGCATCGAACACCATTATAATCGATCTGCACATCCAGTGCGCTATGTATAGGTGCGTTGCTAAGCACCAGAGGAACAACACATCTAACACATAAAGTTTATATATAAAAAACTGACGCCGCCAATTGACATGGCAACGACTTTATTTATATGGCACCACAAAGGTTCCGCAGCGCCTTTCACAGTACGTAAATGAGCACACAAGAAAAACAGTTAATAGTAATACAAAACAATGCAGGACAAGGACATGGTCTATAAACATAGCTGCATAACACAAGCAGCAATGCGTCAGCAACCAAGTGTTAGGTGCCAATCGGATGTTAGGAGTAAATCTACTATTTAAAAGCGAAAATTTGTCCTTCTGTCTTTCTATACAAATCCACAGTTTACGAGCCACGATCGTGAAATTCTACTTGTGAGCATATTAAAACACGGTGGAGGCAACTAAAAAAATATGAAACCAAAATTAATTACTGTTAATTTTTAATTAATGAAAAATTTCAATTTTTGCATAGTATTCGCCCTCTACAGGTCAGGTATGGAATTACAAAAGGATTTAGCTTATCTACTATTTTTTATTTTCTATCTTCTCTACTAAATCAAAATTAATTACTGTTACTTTTTAATTAATTAAAAAACACAATTTTTGCATAGCATTCGCCCTCTACAGGTCAGGTACGCAATTAGAAAAGGATTTAGCTTATCTACTATTTTTTCTTTTCTATCTTCTCTACTATATAAAAGTGAAAATTTGTCCTTCTCTACTTTTGTCTTTCTATACAAATCCACAGTTTACAAGCAAAGATTGTGACATTTTACATACGAGCATATTAAAACACGGCGGAGGCAACTACAATTTTTTAAATGGAAATTAATTACTGTTAATTTTTAATTAATTAAAAACACAATTTTTGCTGGACGCTCATTGTGGGGCCTCACGGCATATGGGTAGGGCCTTGGAGCAAGCGCTTTGTGTTGTCATGTTTTGTCATGATCTTAATGTTTATTATCGAAGAGAGCTTTAGCAGGCTTTGCCAGCATTCTCAGCTCTCTGACTATACCAAATTACGCAACAAGCTTCACTTCTTTCTTCCAACTGTGTCAAAAGGATGACTTTGCAAGGACCCTGCTGTACTGTGAGCTGCCAAAATATTACACATGGAATGCTTCTTCCAAAGTTTTTCTGCACAGAAAACAGAGTCGCTATAGATTTGTCATCGAGGGAACAGGGGTAAATTACCCCACATGGGGTAAAAATAAAATTCCTGGGGGTAGTGGACGGATAGTCGGGCATGCATATGAATCATTCTATAATATAATAATATATTGGCCAGTGCGCATGCGCACGAGGGAGCGGCTCCCTCGTGCGCATGCATGAGAACAGCTACGACCGACAGCGCCGGTCTTAGCGGGACTCTTTCCAAAGGGGGCGAGCTGTCGATGTTGATTGACAGCTCGCCCCGTTTGGAAGGTGGGCCGGGGGGGTGGCAGCCCAAACGGAGGCATTCCCATGGTAACGCCTACCGTTTGGGGGGGCCCCACTGACATCACTAGCTCTCCGGGGCTTATGACAAGTGAGACCCTACCATAGGGTCTCGTCGTAAGCCCCGATGGTCGGGATGGTCTGTGACCATCGCGACCATCACCCGAGCGGTCGTTAGAGCTGTGTGTGTAAACCCACAGCCTAACGACCGCAACAGAGGCGGGCGGTCAGGATGTAAGTGGCCGCCCAGTTTCTGAGTGACCGCTTGCATCCTCCGACCGCCTCTGAATGAGGTCCTGAGTCCTTTGATTGATTTGAGATATATGAAATTTTTTTTTGATCAGTGAATATGGTGACCACATGGCCCCTTCTAACCAATGATGCCACTCATCTAATGCCCATTTAATTGCTAACCACTCTCTATTACTGACATCGTAATGGCATTCTGGTAATGAGAAAAATGAAAAAGGATGTAATATGTTGTCTGAAGGTACTTTTTGAGATAGGATGGCTTCATCCCCAATGTCTGAGGCATTCACCTCTACGAAAAATGGTTCTTCCATATTTGGGTGAATGAGTATAGGCACTGAACAAATAGCCTTTTTTAAATCTGAAAAAGCTTTCTTGTCAGTGGTGCTACCAGAGCAGAAAATCTTTTAATACATTTCTGATTCTTAGAAAAACCTGAAATTATGTAGCCTGGAAAAGTGACTCTAGTTACCTCGAATTTGTACTTTGGCATACAAATGATTTTACCTGAGTTTCTGGAGCACTTGTTGTACATGAGAGCAATGAACGGATAATGACAAAGAATAAATTAACATATCATCAAGGTATACTACCACAAATTTGTAGAGGAATTCCCTAAGTACATCATTAATCAGATCTTGGAAGACTTCTGGGGCATTACTGAGCCTAAAAGGCATTACTAGGTATTCATAATGACCGGTGTGTGTATTAAACTCTGTCTTCCAGTTGCCCCCTTCCTTAATTCGGATCATGTTATATGCTTGACTAAAACATTCTTATACTGCTGCTCAACTCTATCGCTTCATGCGGTGGTTGTCTGTATTTTACTGAATCCAATATAATTTACAAGGTCATAGAGCAAAAACAGAAGCAACATACTGTACATCTCTTCACTTTTCTAAATATATCTGCCAGCGAGATCCCTCCATATTGTCCATGATCTCTCAACCAAACCTATTAATGGCCCCCTTCCCGATTAGGAGACTTTTTTTTTGGGCTGCAAAGCTCTCTCTCGTACAACAAGATGTTCCTGTTGCCTTCAAACCTTCAAGTATTCCCTGAAAAATCATCTCTTCAGTCAAGTTTATCAAATTCCAGAACAATCTGCTTAATATCCCTAGGCCATTCTACTCAATTACCACTCATCAAGACAGTTCACACAAAATAAGTGTTCTCTAATATACTAAAACTAACATCTGACTCCAGAACCAACATTTAATACATCTGAATTCCCTGACACCTACAATCATCATATCTCAGTCTAAACATATACATGGGGTGAGCGTTTGGGCGTGGGGCCCCCGAAGTTGTTCTGGCTGGGCGTTTTTTCAGGGCATCACCACTAAATTCACATAGATATTTTTTTATCACCTTTCTATTTGTTTGTCTATTATTTATGTAATTTTAACCCCTTACCATTAACACTTATTGATTTATCTTTACACAACTATACTTTACACTTCACTTTCACCTTTTTTCCATTTTTCGTGTGATGCCCTGGGGATAGTCCTTGGCTGGATTCTTTTGGGGTTCCCTGCGTCTCGGACGTGAACCCCATAATGTTAGGGACGCTGGTATAGAGGAGCCTTGACGTTGGCCCAGCGCTTATTCATATATTTGCAAATGTATGTAAACCAATACCTCTGAATTTCTATTATCATGTAGGATTCAAGTATTTTTGTTGATTTTGCTGCAGTGTGCTGGAGGGAAAATCCCTTTTTTTCTGTAGCTCAGTGTAAACCCCACACTTTACAAGCACCTGTGCAATGTCATTAAGTTGATGTGAGCGACCACCATACTTTTTGTTTGCAGTTTTGTGAGGCATGAAAAGAGACAGCATTGGGAGGATGTGTTGGTCTGAATAGTGCCATTAGGAGGTTTCTGGGGTACCTTCTAGGTGAGTCTGCTCTCAGCTTATACATGTACTGTTATTATGCAGTACATTAATTTGTAATTATATGACCAAGAGTGGGTGCTACTATTAGGTAGCAACAATTATTTTGGGGTGAGCGTTTGGGCGTAGGGCCCCCGAAGTTGTACTGGCTGGGCGTTTTTTCAGGGCATCACCACTAAATTCACATAGATATTTTTTTATCACCTTTCTATTTGTTTGTCTATTATTTATGTAATTTTAACCCCTTACCATTAACACTTATTGATTTATCTTTACACAACTATACTTTACACTTCACTTTCACCTTTTTTTCCATTTTTCGTGTGATGCCCTGGGGATAGTCCTTGGCTGGATTCTTTTGGGGTTCCCTGCGTCTCGGACGTGAACCCCATAATGTTAGGGACGCTGGTATAGAGGAGCCTTGACGTTGGCCCAGCGCTTATTCATATATTTGCAAATGTATGTAAACCAATACCTCTGAATTTCTATTATCATGTAGGATTCAAGTATTTTTGTTGATTTTGCTGCAGTGTGCTGGAGGGAAAATCCCTTTTTTTCCATATACAGCAAACCATTAGCTCCTCTTTTCTCTTTGAGGACCTCAGAAATGCAACAAGGAAGCTATTACTGTTCCTCTGTTCTGCAGAATTGAAGGCCACACTTTGGAGAATGGACAGAGCCAGCCCTAGGCATAGGTATTATAAGCAAATGCCTGGAGTGACTAGGGGCATTCCAGAGCTCCGTAGCTGCCCCCCCCCTCACCTACCGTGCTATCAACCCCGGTGCTGCTACCCTCCCTCTCTCCCAGCACGTTGCCACGATCGGAGCTCTCCGATCGGGCAGCGCAGTGGGTAGCCGGTCATGTTACTGTGACCGTGATCCACACCCGCCCTTAGTCAGCATGAGCTTCTGCACAGAAGCTCATTCTGTCTACAGGAGGAGAGAAGATGGCCATGGGAGGGCATGCTGTGCATGCCATGCCACTCCTCCCATGGGCCTTTAAGGAGCAGAGCTTTGAGTAACATCTTAGACGCTCAGGCCAAGCCATCGGACAAGAAGATAAGTGCAACAACAGCATCAGTAGCTGTACTGCGCCAGCATAATTTAAAACAAAGAAGGAGGCAGCCAGGTGAGTGAGTGCTTTCTCACTCTCTGGGTATTAGGTGTGTTGAATTAATGTTTAGCTATCCCTAGCTGGGAGAAAGGTGGGCATCCATGACTGGGGGCAAAGAGTAGTTTTGCCCAGACCAGTGCTGCATCAGACTATGAGATGAGAGGTGGTGGTGTCATCTGTGTGTGTGTGTGTGTGTGTGTGTGTGTGTGTGTGTGTGTGTGTGTGTGTGTATATGTATGTATGTATATATGTGTATATATATATATATATGGATATATATATATGTGTGTATGTATATATATACATATGTGTGTGTCAAAATTTTGCTTAGGGCACCAAATTGGCTAGGGCCAGCTCTGAGAATGGATCTATATTCTCCTATACACAACTCCCTTTTGGAACAGTTTGCATTATATTTCATGTACTTGTAACATGATCAGCCCATGGAAATTCTCAGCAGTGGTCCATATTGGTGAATAATTCTTTGTATTTTACATTGCACCACTACATGTTGCTGCCATTGCAGACGCCTAACCCCACAAACTGTAGTGCCAAGGACATGTGGTTATTATGCACTCTGTACTATGTGTCCTCTTTCTCCCTGATACCTGAAAAGGCAGACGGCTGTCACTGTGTTTCCGGGCCACACCATCCAAGCCATGTATCACTTCATTTACATCGTCTTCCACGGGAAGGCAGAGGACTGATACTTCATTCATGATGCCTCCTGAAAATATGAAAATAGGTTTATGAATCATGTATCATCGGAGTTTTGTTACTGAATCACAATATCTGCTCAGGCTTCTAACCCAAAACTACACTTTAATACTTTCAAAACTCTTTTCAACCCTTTCACCCCAAAACTTCTGACCACTATCACTGACCAAGACATCACTTCCTACTTCAAGGACACAACTGAGCATGATTATATATCCTCAAGAGGCGGGTAGACAAATAAAAACCCACAAATTCTGACAAACTCCAAGCATTGATTAGGCAACAATGGGCGGCCATCAGTCTGTATGTGGCCCAGAAGTTGATTGACAGCATGCCAGGGCGGATTGCAGAGGTCTTGAAAAAGAAGGGTCAACACTGCAAATATTGACTTGTTGCATAAACGTAATGTAATTGTCAATATTGACACTTATGAAATGCTTGTAATTTTATTTCAGTATACCATAGTAACATCTGACAAAAAGGTCTAAAAACACTGAAGCAGCAAACTTTGTGAAAACCAATACTTGTGTCATTCTCAATACTTTTGAGCCAGGCTGTAGTACCACACAATCACCAAACCCTAAATCTTTCATCAACTGAGCTAATAAAAGTCCCATCAGTCATTATAAGCTACCTATCTGACGTCATCATTTCATCTCCCCTCATGCTCACTGTCTAGGTCATCATTGACTACATCCAGCCTGTTTGTAAATCCTGTTACATACTGTACATAGAAGAATAGTTTTCAGAATAAACGCAAATCTTACAGATGAAAACTTTAATTCATGCACTCATTATCTCCCACATTGATATTGCAATTCCCTCCTTACTGGTCTTACCCTAATAAGACTTTTAACCCTACAATTCTTTTGAAAGCAAGGGCTAGTCTAATTTTCCTTAAAAAACATTCTTCCATTCAGAGGCGCATATGCACAGAAAGGAGCATGGCCACACCTGATCGGCGGTTTGCTCTGAGTAGAGTGTCGGGAGGCACAGCATTCTCTGCCAGGCTTTTGGACTGGCATTGGCCATTCTGGCATTTGCCAGAAGTGCTAGAAGGCCAGTCCAGCCCTACTTCCATTACTGCTCCGCTCTGTCAGTCCCTAGATTGGCTACCTATATTTGGTTTATATAACTCTTTGTTCTGATCAGCCAGCAATTAAGGACGTCCCTTTCACTTCTGCTCTGACTAGCCCTGCTGTGCGTAGTTTTATGGAATGGGTACTGGATGTAAAGAAGCAATCCACTTCGTCAACAATGCTGTTCAGGCTCCTTTGATGCTTATCTACACCCGTTATGTGTGGTCATGTCCCTGTTTCATGTGTGTTCCCACATTGTACAAAACTAGACCATACATATTCTCTCTTGTCTATAAATATTTCCCAACTCATCTCTTCCACTCTGCCCAAGATCTGCATCTCTCGTCCATACTCATTACCTGCCCCTATTCCTGATTAATTGCAGGACTTTCTTAGGCTGCACCCACTCTGCACCCATTCCTTCCCTCATACAAAAGACTTTCCTCTAGCCTCTACAACATCAAGCATTTCATGAAAACTCACCTCTTCAGACAACATCATCAAATTTCCAAACCATCTTCTTAACCCTCGTAGGCTATATTACCCAGTTACTACTCCTCTAAGCATTTCACTCACAAGTGTATTTATACAGTACTCCGTTCATACTCAAAATACCCTCTAATGCCAAACTCAACATTGCTGTGTCCACTAAGCAGTTTTTCCCATTGCTATCTGGTCAGACCAATATGCAATATGTGTCAATAAATTATTATATCAAATTCCTATTTTTCTATATGTTGTAAGCTTACTCTTACTGCTCTGTGTGTCTAACACCCAGGTTTTTTATTTTATTTCTATAATAAAAGTATATTCCATTGCACTTTACAATTACATAAATACATTTTGATAATAATAATAATAATAATAATAATAATAATAATAATAATAATAGTAATGATAATATTATCAGTCATTTGGGCCTAAATTTCCTAATTTGTTTTGTCCTTCCCTAGTATGCTATTTTTGAGAGTTGCATAAAACTCTCTCCCTTTTCATGATGACAGATGTTACTGCTTTGTGATGTTTGTAACTCTGTAAGCATCTTTCATGGAGAAGCCCAGTTCTGTGCTAATTAATAATGGGAGGTGTATCATACAAGTTAGTGCCTCATGTTGGTACCACAGAGTAGGAATCTCTCTGAGACTCTGACATTATCAACTGGGGTTCCATAGGGACCCAAGACTGTACAATAACATACTTAGTATATCCTGTCAATGACCAAACACGTTATCTGGACACTGGACTATTTGTATGTAGTAGACATAAGAATACACTTGGTTTGAATAGCATGAAACTCTACAGACATAGTAGAGAGCAAAGTGGAACTGTCAAACTAGAGAAGGCATATTTAAGAATTACAAACCAGTGTTAACTTGATATTATTGGTTTTATTATATCTGAGACAGGGGCAACATTGTCTAGAATGGAATCCTGCATTTTCAAGTACTTCATCTGCTTGGGTGCCACAGGTTACCTACTTATGATAGACAGAATACTTATTTTCATTAGTATTAGCAGGCACATTAAACTGCTGCATAACAAGCACCATTACCGATCACAACATTTAAGGTCAGAAAATAATCTTTTTATCCCTTCACGTGATATAAAGCCCAAACTGATCATTGTGTTCCTATCGACATTCAATTCTAAAGCTGCATACACACACAACGATTTTGTTACCAACGATTTTATGAACAATTTTCTGAACGATTTTCTGTCAGATTATTTGTCAGATTTTTTGAAGTGTAATTAATTATTTTTTTTGAACTACAAACGATTATTGCATATTCCCTTAATGAAAATCGTTCAGTTGACAAGCCTGACTGAACTACAAACTACAAACGCGAACGCGCATGAACGATAATCGTTCATCGCTTGACTCAGAAAGTGAACGATTTTTTTCAAATGATTATCGTTAAATTATATCGTTTAACGATAATCGTTCAAAAAATCGTTGTGTGTGTATGCACCTTTAGTTAGGGTTTTTTGTACTTTTTATGTTACAAATAACATATAATAAAGAATATGGAGGTACAGTGTATCTGTAAGATACCTGTAATTGTGCATCTTGATACCTCATGTATTTCAAGTTTGTCTTCTGTACTGAGATAGTTGCTTTTACAAATAGGTCTAATTGTACAATGCCACATGCCTTTTTTTTTTATTTAACCATTTCAAATAATAAACTGGAGATAAGCACTAAGAATCCCAAAAATACATGGACACGTCCCATTCTCAGAGGTTACAAAGTATGAAAAATAATACAAATAAGAGGAGGAATAAAGCTTGGAGACAGACAGAGTATTGGTTATGAATACTACCGAAAAGTTGCCTGCAAAAAAGAGCCTATATGGCAAGTTTAAAAACATTTACTGACGGAGATTGCTAGAGAGTTGGTGGTAACACAATATTTCCCAAATCCTGTCCTAAGGGAACTCTAACGTGCATGTTTTCCGGGTTTCCACGTGAAATAATTAGTATCACCTGTGCATCTTTTAAAATGTGTAAGTCTGTAATGAATACACCTGTGCTTCAGCACGAGATATGGAAAACATGCACTCGTATTAAGGGTCCCTGATAGAAAACATGCACTGTGAGGACTGGACTAGGGAAATTCAGTGATAGGGAATTCCAGGGACAAATTACTTTATACTGAAAAGATTTACCAATTACTTTATAATGTGATCCTTTGTTACGCATCTTGTGCTAAGATAAAAGTAAAATATTTTTGATTGCCTACCTCTCAGTGGCTGTGCAGTCTCATGCTGGGAGCTAGTAGATCTCTCTCCGGCTGCAAGTAGCCTTAAGACAGCTCTGTCCTTGGAACTAGCTAATCCTCATTTTCCCATGATCCCTGCTGGGTTGCTCACTCCTATGCTTAGTTCGGAGCAGTCGCTATTAGAATCCTAACATTCTCCTTTCAAATCAATTGGCGCCTAATTTATTTTTTATTTTATAATAAAATATAAAACACACATTGCAGACACTAGTTTATAGTGAATTATATGAATATATTGTTGCTATACAGAAATATGAAAATATACACTTCATTTCTATCAATGGTGTCATGGTCGGCATGATGTTCTGAGGCCTTGCACTTAGCTGCAGAATAAAAACTATAGTCCTCACAGTAATACTGACACGGCTTGGAATGTACATCTGAAACAACCATGTGTACAAGGCCATACACAGTAGCAAGAACCTTCTTTTAACATAAGATATTCATATTTTGGCAATGTATTTATAACAACAATGGTTATCCAAAAGAACCAGACAGTGAAGAATTAAATATTATATTAGAGGCCTGATTCCGAGTCAGACACTGCAGCATCCTGGTGTACGTAATGCTTCTGCAACTTCACGCAAATACCGCTACAAACCCTTCCTTCTGTCTGCATGTGCAAGGACTGAGGCGCCCACTTTGATCATCTTTAAGCTGCCCATCCACTAAGCGATTAAACCTAGCGATTGAGCGATAACGACCGTCGTTATCGTTCAATCGCTTGGAAATCATCCGCAAATCGTGCAGTAAAGTGCCCTAAATGAGCAGCGATGCACGATCCCGCCGGTCGTTTGTGTTGTCCTGTTTTGCCCGTCAATTAGTCGTTATTGTACAATATTATCCTTCCATCGTTCATGCATCGGTGTACGGTTTCAAAGCCGGAACGACCAACGACCAACATATAAACATATATAGATTTAAATGTATATTTCAGCCCACTATTAACAACTGCTTTGAAAATCATTGGTCTACGGTCGACCAAAGACCATAGACCATAGACCACAGATCAATGATTTTCAAAGCAGTTGTTAATAAAAGTGGGATGAAATATTTATTTAAATCTATATATGTTGGTCGTTGGTCGTTCCGGCGTTGAAAACCTGGACCAATGCATGAACGATTGCACGATAACGATGTCCAATAACGACTAATTGACGGGCAAAACAGGATGACTCAAACGACCAGCGGGATGGTCGCTTAGGACATTTTACTGCCTGATTTACGGACAATTTCCAAGCGATTGAGCGATAACGACGGTCGTTATTGCTCAATCGCTAGGATTAATACTCAGCGCAGTGAGTGCAGGAAGGTTGCTACTGCCACTGAGCACAGCAGCAGTCCCCTCTGCCTGCACCTGATAGGAGAGGGAGAGCAATTGCTCTGATCGCTCCCCTGCCCCCTGGATCTGCCCCTGGCTGAAGGGGACAATGGTGCCCCCCTGTAGAGCTCATGGTGTAGCAACACTTATTTTTTTTTTAATCTATTTGTAAGGAGGCATGGCCACGCCTCCTTACATTTGGCCTCACCCCCTTGCCATTACCCGGGCCTGGCCAGGCTCTCTACAGCCCTGGACACACCTATGACACTCCCATAAGATGAACCATTTTCTTGTATCCGCTTAGCCATCTTCCAGTTACCTGCTAGGAACGCCCAAGACATTAACTAGCCGTTCCCGCTCAAATGCGTCCGACGTAGGCAGCTCATCCAACTCAAAATCAGGCCCTAGGTGTTTTGGGTAGAGATAGATAAATGGCTATTTACTTCTAACTTATTATATTTACACTATAACTGTGTGGACGAGAGAGTGGTTTGCAAAACTCATTGGGGACTAATGTATCATAATTTGCAGTAAGGCCCAGAAAATGGGCATTCCTTATTATTGCATACTGCAGCGGTTTAGAATGCTTTTTCAGGACTATTTGGTATGAGGCAGGTGCTGGCAAAGGCTACCGCTATCACCTTACTTCTGGGTTCAGACCCGGTAAGTCTAATGTGCATGGGTGTCCAACAAGCCACACATGTGCATATAATAGTAAATGGAGAGGTATCTGAGGCATGTAAAAATGTGATTTAAAGATGTAAAGATAGCATACGCTAACAGGACCAAGCCCTGAAAACCTACACATATTGAATCTTTGTAAATCGGGCATTATAATAGTCCCCACAGACAACAATGGGGACTGCTGCTAAGATTGTTAAGAGATCAGAGATTTCTGCTATGGTAAACTCCTTTCTTAAATAGTTCCTATACTTATTAAGGCAAGCCTCTAAAAACAGCAGTTACAGAGGAATGACAGCAATCTTTATTTTGAGAAATACATGTTGCTAGAACATACATTGACAATATGTAAGATATTTGAAATTACATTTATCTTTTATAAGTGAAGAAGTTTTTGGGCCCCATAGCAACATTTTGTAGGGGCTACTGCACAAAGGTTTCTAGAGAGACTCTTCTCTCTGCATCTGTTGTTGTTCATTTTATGCCCCATAGTACAGGTTGAGTCTCCCATATACAAAATGCTTGGGACCAGGGGTATTTTGGATAACGGAATATTCCGTATTTTTTTAATAATTACATACTATAATGAGATATCTTGGGAATAGGACCCAAATATACACACATAATGCATTTATGTGTTATATACACCTTATACACACAGCCTGCACATCATTTTCAATAATTTTGTGGCTCAAACAAAGTTTGTGTACATACATGACATTCATTTATGTTTCCTATACACCTTATATACACAGCCTGAAGGTAATTTTATACAATATTTTTAATAATTTGTGCCTTAGACAAAGTTTGTGTACATTGAACCAAAAATCAAAGGTTTCATCATCTCAGTCATGCCAAAAATATTCCGTATTTCAGAATATTCCGTATTTCAGAATATTTGGATATGGGAGACTCAACCTGTAGTGCCATAGTGAATTGTATGCCCCATGGTCATGCCCTAGTTCTTAATTGTATGCTCTATAGTAGTGCCCTATTTCATTTTATACCCCATACTAGTGACCTTGTTTTAAATTATACCACACAGTACCCCCAGTTTATATCATGACACATTGTAGTGTTCTGTGTAATGGATGTTATAATGTCAATAAGTGTGTGCGTAGTGGATGTTTTACTGGTAAGGGGAGTGTGTAGTGGAAGTTATACTGTACTGGGGCACAGCAATTTTGCATAATCTGAACTGGGGGCAATGTAATGCATATTTGCCAATTTTTACTGAACCCTTTCCGGGAGCAGCCCGGTAATCTTGGCTTCGGGGGGACGGGCCTGGCTACAGCTGTCTTTAGGACCCGCCCTCTTTGCAGGAAAGCCCGCAATTCGCGGGTCTGCGAGGAGGGGGCGGAGCTTAATGACGCGACTCGCATCTTTTAGCTTCGCCCCCTCCTCACGGACCCGCAAATCTGTCCTAAAATCTCCCCATCCTGCCCACTTCACTAGGAAGTGGGTGGGATGTGGGAGATATGACTACTTTTTTGGGGGAGGGAGTGGGGTTACCCGAAAAATCACGAGCCTCCCGCGACTCCCGGGAGAGTAGACATGTATGAAGTAATGTGCTATAATATGATCTGGAGGGCACTGTAATGTGACATAATATGAATGGGGCACTGCAATGTGGCACAATATGATTTGGAGATACTGTGGTGTGACATATTATGCACTGGAGGCACTGTGGCGTGGCATAATATGAACTAGGGACTGTACAATATGGCATAATATGAACTAGGGACACTACAATATGGCATAATATGAACTGGGGGCAATACAATGTGGCATAATGTGTACTGACAGCACTACAATTGTGGCATATTGTGAACTGGAGACCCCCTAAGCCTCTGGATCCCATAGCAATGGCAGCTCTTGTACTCACTATAACTATGCCCATGCTCCTTTATACTGCAATCTTTATCAGATTACGCTGTTTTTGACTGTATCTGTTAATAGTTTTTAAAGAAAGTCTTCTGTAAGATGTACACAATATTAATTTGTTTCATCAAATTAATTTAAAAAAAAGTTTGTAATCAAAACTTTAGGGTGATAAATAATATAATTTGACCAACTGTAGATGCCAAATTGAACAACAATCTGATCATCTTTACAGAAAAACCTTGACCTGACGCTTAGATTTAAATAGTAAGTTGTACATTTAGAAAATTTCTATTGCACTCTGGGCCTGATTCAGACCCGCTCGCAAGCACTAGGGCGCTCGCGAGCGGGTCGATGGTGTGCTCTGCGCGTGCGCAGCGTCTGCACTGCGCGTGCGCAAGCCCCGGAGCGAGAGAGAAATTCTCTCGCTCCGTGGCTCACTACAAAAGGGGCAGCTATCAATGTTGATCGACAGCTCGTCCCGTTTTGTAGGCGTGGTGGGGGGGTGGCTTCACAAACGGAGGCGTTCCCACGGTAACCTACACTTCTCTTTAGAGCCAGAAGCTCTGTGGGGCTTGCGGCCACGAGACCCTACCACAAGGGTCTCGTCGCAAGCCCAGATGGTCGCGATGGTCTTGACCATCGCGACCATCATCCTGGCCGCTCGCAATAGTTGTGGGTGGTCACCCACAGCTATGCGAGCGGCCAGGAGGTCGCACACACAAAAAAAAACACCCTGATTCAGAGCGAGCGCTCTTTCAGAGCGTCCATCTCTGAATCAGGCCCTCTGTTCATACTGGATGATTGTGACCCAATCGGATATGTATAATTTGGCCCTCCTTTATATTTGTAGCCAAAGTGCCCTAATAATTGACTCGCAGAGATCTAATATGGTGAGACTGCAACATGTGTACTTGCATATTATCATTGGCACAGTCTTAGTTATTTCTGAATGGTGTCTGCCATGATGATTAATCTGAAGGATGTTTGTACTGTGCTTTGTTTTTTTTGTTTTTTAAGACTCAGGTAAATTCTGGAATGCGCAGGTCTCTCACAATTGGTGTTGTACGCAATCCATCGGGTTTGCATACAATACTGAATTAGGCCCATAGTGCAGTTCATCGGGTGTGGTAATGAGTTCGATATTCAGGATGTCAACATTCAGAATGTCGACTTGAGAATGTCGACATAGGCTGAATGTCAAATTTCAGAATGTCGAAAGGGTCTCAAAGTTGTCACACTGACATAATGTCGACATATTGGGGGCAATTCAGTTCAGCACAATGTTGAATAGCCCTGGCAAGAAGTTCCCGGAGCTATTCAATTGACCGCGCTGTTCAGTCTGACTACAGGATTTTATCTCGCACCACCTGAGATGTGAGCAAAAATCCGACTTATGCCAACCGCGATGCTGTTTTCCAGCTTAGCACAGCGCTAACAGCCTCACGACCAGTACTTTAGTCAGAGAATGACGGCTAGCGTGACTAAACACCCAGATTAAGGCGCTGTAACCGACATTCTCCGATTTAAGTGGTTTTATTCGGACTTAACATCGAGGTTAATTAAATAGCACAGAGAACTACTTCCGAGCGCTATTCACATCACACTGAATTGAATCACCCCCTATGTATGAAACAGTACTATTTTACCCTATCCATAACTCTAACCGCAACCTAACCTTAACTGCAGCCTAACGCTATGCCTAACGTTCATGTGTTCATAATGTAGACATGCAACATTTTCAACATGTCAACATTTTGTCAATGTCGACATGTTGCTTAACGACATTATCTGATCAAATATGTTGACATTTTGAATGTGAACCTTCAACATTACATTATTAACATTCTGATGTCAATAACTAGATACTCAGTTTATTATCCTCTGCAGCACATCATATTTGTAAGATTGGTAAGCATTTAAAATAAATTGATATATAACATTTAGTATATTTATTTGTGAAATATAATATGTAATATCATATTGTCTATTTCAACCATAAGCTTTTATCATGCAGGTGACCCTGCATATGTAAAGGTGCATATCCACTACACAACTAATGAATGACTAAACGATAACGACATTGTAATCGTTCATCATACTGTGCAGTGGGTATTGTGCCCACACTGAACGATATGTCGTCAGTGCAGGCACCCTCCTTCATCCCCGAACTTGCACAATATGACGATATCGGCAGGTTGCGCAGTATGTTCAGGCGATGACAGATGCTGACAACGACAAGCGGGAGCGCGCATCGCTGGTCGTTGCCGGCATATTCACTGCGCGATTAATGAATGATAATGATGTCGTTATTGTTCAATTGTCCATTTATATCATGTAGAGGATATGCGCCTTAACAGTGTGAAAATGTTCCTAACCATTAGTTATCACCAGGTAATTAACTGAAAGTCAGATAACATATTTCCAGTGTGTTGAGGTTTTATTTACATTTCAGTTGCAACTTCAATTTGCACGTAAAATCGTATTGCAAAATTAGGGCTCAATAAACTCTACTAACTGACCAATGCTCTATAAATGCTTAGAATACACAACCCCATACTATCCAGTTTTGCAGTGGAACAGGGGGTTGGGAGACATTGAGATTTGCTGATTCTCAAACAGCAGTAAAGCAGCTTGTGGTGGATTATCCCTTATCTTCTCAAAGAAAGGCTCCAAACTGGGGGAGGGTCAGTCTTGGACAAGCAGCTGGCTACTCTTTACACAGAAATGGAGAAGAACAGTGTCAGTTATTTACATATCATTAGAACCTTACGCAAGAATCTGTCTATCACATAAGTAACCCCCCCCCCCCCAAAAAAAAATAAAAAAATAAATAAAATTGTCTAAAATTAGCCACACGGTGTGGAAATGCCATGTGTGCTGCCCCTTATTATTAAAAATGTAGCTAACTGGATTATATAGGTCACTATGGAAAATCCTGTTGGCAGCGTAATTACATAGAAACAGAATTTGACGGCAGATAAGAACCAGTTGGCCCATCTAGTACTTCAGACTTTTCTCCATTCGTTCATTCAACCAAATCTGTGCAATCTAGGCAAATGCAAATAAATGTTTAATAACAAAAGTGTGCGCTCTCTACAGCGATATCAAATAACGACATAATTATTTTATTTATTTATTAAGTTTCTTATATAGTGCAGCATATTCCATTGCGCTTTACAATTGGAAACATTTATAGAACAAAATAGGGTAATAACAGACAGACATAGGCCCTGATTCAGAGCCAGACGCTCTAACCAGGGCGCTCGCTCTGAATCAGGGCCCTCCTCCATTAATATGGAGCGTCCTCCTGGACGCTCGTATAGCTGTGGGTCACCACCCACAGCATATAGGAGTGTGCAACAAGATGGTCACGATGGTCTTGACCATCGCGACCATCGGACTTGCGAGTGAAACCCTGTGGTCGGGTTTCTCAACCACAAGCCCTGGAGTGATTTTGGCTCTATCGGAGCCAAAATCACTCCCACTGACATCACTAGTGATGTCAGTGGGGCCGGCTTCAGACGGTAGGCGTTCCCATGGGAACGCCTCCGTATGGCAGGCACGCCCCCAGCACGCCCACCAAAGGGGGCGTGCTGTCAATCAACATCGACAGCACGCCCCCTTTGGTGCGAGACCCGGAGCGGTGGAAAGTCCTTCGCTCGCCGGGTCTCGCGCATGCGCACGACGGAGCTCCCTCCGTCGTGCGCATGCGCAGTGGGGACCATCAACCCACTTGCGAGCGTACTGCCGCTCGCGAGTGGGTCTGAATGACCCCCATAGAGCTCAGAGGGCCTTTCTTGCAAGCTTACAATCTATAGGGAAATAGACATTGATACACAAGGATAGGTGCTATATATTGCAATTTGGTCCAGCCAGAATGCAGATTTTCTTGGTGGGCTGCATGATCCAGTCACACAGGAATGTCGGGCAAATGTCAGGAGTATGTGAAAGAAAGATAATGTGTGAGGTTATGCGTGGACTGGGAAAGGGAATATAATAAGACATGGAAGCTATGAAGGTTATGTGGTCGGTTCTGGAATCTGATAAGCTTGTCTGAAGAGGTGAGTTTTCAGTGAACGCTTGAAGGATTGAAGACTAGAGGTAAGTCTTATTGTGCGTGGTAAGGCATTCCATAGAGTGGTGCAGCCCGAAAAAAGTCCTGTAACCGTGAATGGGAGCAAGTAATGTGTGGGGATGAGAGACGCAGATCTTGTGCTGAGTGGAGAGGTCGGGTTGGGAGATATTTTGAGATGAGTGAAGAGATATATGTTGGTGTGGTTTGGTTAATGGCCTTATGTGTAAGTAACAGTATTTTGTATTGAATACGGTAGAAAACTGGCAACCAATGGAGGGACTGACAGAGCGGGGCAGCAAACGATGAACGTTTGACAAGGTAGATAAGCCTCGCAGCTGCATTCATAATGGATTGTAATGGCGATAGCCTGTTTTTGGGAAGACCAGTAAGGAGACTATTGAAATAGTCAATGCGGGAAATAATGAGTGCATGGATTAGAGTTTTTGCAGTAGCTTGTGTGAGATATGGTCGAATTTTGTATATGTTTTTTAGATGTATGTAACATGATTTTGAGACAGATTGAATGTGGGGAACAAAGGACAGTTCGGAGTCAAGGATGACACCAAGGCAGCGAGCTTGTGGGGTGGGGTGGATTGTTGAGTTATCAACAGTGATAAAGAGATCAGGTTGGTAACTGTTACTGGCCGGTGGAAATATAATTAATTCTGTTTTAGAAATAATAAGTTTTAGGTGGCGAGATGACATCCAAGATGAAATGGCAGAAATACATTCAGTGACATGGACAAATACAGATGGTGATAAATCTGGAGAGGATAGGTAGATTTGAGTATCATCTGCATACAGATGGTACTGAAATCCAAAAGAGCGGATTAGTTTGCCAAGGGAGGTGGTATAGATTGAGAATAGGAAAGGACCTAAGACAGAGCCTTACGGTAATCCAACTGATAAAGGTAGCAAAGAGGAGGCAGAATCCGAAAAACGAACAGAAGAAGAGCGATCAGATAGGTAGGAAGAGAACCAAGAAAGAGCTGTGTCTTTAAGACCTAGGGATTGTAATGTTTGTATGAGAAGAGAGTGGTCAACAGTGTCAAAAGCAGCAGAGAGATCTAGAAGAATTAGGAATGAGTAATGGCCTTTAGCCTTGGCAGTGACCAGATCATTTACTACCTTAGTCAGTGCTGTCTCTGTGCAGTGCTGGGAACGAAAGCCAGACTGAAGTGGGTCCAATAAGTTGTGGACCCACTAAAAAAGTGTGTGAGGCGAGTGTAAACAAGTCTCTCCAGTAGCTTAGAGGGGCATGGGAGCTGGGATATAGGATGGTAATTTGAGAGAGTGTTAGGGTCAGAATTTTGTTTTTTTCAGAATGGGAGTAATCACTGCATGCTTGAACAGTGATGGAAAGTTGCCAGTAGAGAGAGAGAGATTACAGATTTTAGTTAGGGTTGGGATGAGCACAGGAGACAGAGCTTTACTGATTTGTGAGGATATAGGATCTAGAGGAGAGGTAATAGAGTAGGAGGATGAGAAGAGTGTAGATACTTCATTTTCGTTTCTGAGGTCAAATGAAGAGAATGTGCCAGAGGGTTCAGGTAGGGAATTGAACAGGTCACTAGCTGAGGAAGAACATACCATTTCATTTTGGATCTTATCAATCTTGTCCTTAAAATAGGACACAAGATCATGCGCACAGATAGTAGCAGGTGGCTTGGGTGAGGGAGGGGTAGGAAGCAGTTTAAATGTATTAAAAAGTTGCTTGGGGTTAGAGGCTTGAGCAGAGATAAGAGTTTGGAAATATGTTTGTTTGGCAGTGTCCAGAGCAATACGATAAGAGTTGTAGATAGTCTTATATGTGAGGAAGTCACATGTAGTACGAGACTTTCGCCACTGACGTTCTACTTTACGTGAGAGTTTTTGTAGATGCCTTGTAAAGTTAGAATGCCACGGTTGACGTCTAAGTCTACGTGGTGTGTGATGGGTAGCTGGAGCTACTTCATCGAGGACTTTTTCTAGAATCTGGTTTAGGTGTGATGCAGCAGTCTCAGGAGAAGTGAATGAAGAAATTGGTGAGAGTTGTTGTAGAGAGGTAGATAGTTGTTGAAAGTTAATAGCATTAATATTTCTGCGGGTTTTAGGAGGTTTGGTTGATTTCACTGACATTGAGGTTGATGTAATGGAGGAGAGTGTGCAGGTGATAAGGTTGTGATCTGAGAGAGGGAAAGGAGAATTAGTGAAATCAGAAACTGAGCATAGTCTGGTAAATACAAGATCAAGGCAGTAGCCATCCTTATGAGTAGAGGAGTCAGTCCATTGGGAGAGACCAAGAGAAGAGGTTAGAGAGAGTAGTTTGGAGGCATGAGGAGATTGTGGACTGTCAATGGGGATATTGACAGTGGCCCAGGCGGGAGATAGCAGCAACTTGCAGAGAGAAAGGGGTGAAAGTTGAGGTTAGTTGAAATAAAGAGGTCATGGATGGATGTTAGTTTGTTGCACGCTGTGGGTGTGGCATGTGGGTCGGGCCTGGATTTGGTGATATGTCACCAGCTAATAGAAACAACAGGAGAGAGATATAAATATATTTGTGGGATTGCTAATTACTGACGACTACTGATCCATCTAGCTGCTGAGACACTCACCATCTTCCCAGTTCATTACTTTTATTCTTGTTTATTCCCACTGACCCAGTGCAATTATTTTGGGTACATCTGAATCATCATATTTTACTAATTACAATATATTATATTATCACATTATTGCACATGCATTCACACTGGGTTTTATGAACTCTAGTCTGATTCAATACCATTGTGATTCAATCATAGGGCCTGAATCAGAGACGTACGCTATGCAATCACAAGACTTGGGTATACTAATGGGATTTGTTATTTAAATATGCAGATATTATCTCCATGGTTACGAAATACCAGATTTGATTAAGAAACTGCTGCTGGGAAGGGGTAAGGGGGTTTTGTACATTTCCCCTAACTGCAACTATTTTTTTTTCTGAGTGCTTGTCAAATCATCCAACAGAGAACCAAGAAGGAAGGATCAAGGGCACTTGGTAATTGGAATCTTATGCTGGGTACACACTGGCCGATCAATTGACCGCCCGTACACACACAGCGGCAGCCGCGGGGAGGGGGGCGGACACGTCCCCGACCCGCCAACCTGCCAGTGGGACCAGCGGCTGCCGGATAGATGTTGGCCATTCAGTGTGTATGGACGACCATCATCTAAAGATATATCTGCAGATCACTCTATCTGCAGATATATCTTTCAGGTGTGTACCTACCTTTAGTGAAATCACTGATAAGGCTGCATTGTTCCAAAGCTGAGCAATCTTAAGCTGGATACATACTGATAGATATATCGCCCTTTCCATGGAACAGGCAATATATCTATTGTGCATCACCAAGTGTGTAGAGCGGAAATGCCTGAGAACGGCATCATTCACAGACAAATCCGATCTGCTGTGCAGCACAGCAGATGGCCAATATATCTGAAAAATATATTGGTCATCTGCTGGTGTGTATGAGCGACCCGCCAATTGCCCGGACACATTCTGCAGGGATGATAGCTCAACTGGGCAGGCGACTTAGATGCCCGTCCATTTGAGCTGTCAAGCCCGGCGCATCGGGCATACAAATTGGTAACTGTGTGTGTATACACTTACCAATCGTCAGATAGGGTTGGTCTAGTGTGTACCCAGCTTTAGGACCGAACCACTTAATGTGGGCAAAAGTTTCTATCTTATTCCATGGTTCCGGCCAAGTCAGCTGTCAGGATGCAGCCTGGGATCGGCCTTTACTCACTGCTGAGCTGGTGTCTCTGGGCTCCGAGGCATTCAGACGCTAGTTGTAGTGGTGGGTTAGGGCTGAGGATTTTCCCCGGGGTCCGCTAGGACTTCCATGCGTGCGTCTTGTGTTAGCAGGCATGGGCGCAGCCATGTTGGTTCATCTCACCTGAACAGTATCCTCCAATGGCAGCCTGTGGTCTCCCAGCTGATCTCATGATCCAATGACCAGCTGCAAAGGGGTATTTAGGTCTGACTCCTTCAACAGGAAGTTGCTGATCAGCATCGCTGTATGACTACACAGTCATTCCCTGTGACAACCGTCTCATGTTCCAGAGGCCGTATTACTTTTCTCTGTGTTCCTGGCTTCCTGTGTTTTCTCTGTGACCTCCGTGTATCCAGTCCCCGTGTTCAGTACAAATTCATCCTGTGTGTCTCAAGTCGCACCTCTGTGTATTCAAGTGCCCGTTTTCAGTACAAGTTCACCCTGTGTTGTCTCAAGTTGCACCTCCGTGTATTCAAGTCCCCGTGTTCAGTACAAATTCATCCTGTGTGTACAGGTACACACCACTGTGCATCCTTTCAAGCCCTCTGCTGGTGCGTCTGGAATCGCACCTTTCTGTACAAAATACACACCATTGTGTACAAAGTACGCACCATTGTGTACTTTGAGCCTGATTCAGAACCGCTCGCGAGCGCTGTGCACTCGCAAGCGGGTCGATGGTCCCCCACTGTGCATGTGCCCGCCGGAGCCGGCGTGCGCATGCGCGAGACCCGGCCAGCGACGGGCACTCCATCGCTACGGGTCTCGCACCAAAGCGGGGCAGCTGTCGATGGTGATTGACAGCTTGCCCTGTTTTGGAGGCGGGCGGGGGGTGGCTATGCAAACTGAGGCGTTCTTTCAGGAACGCCTGCCGTTTGTGGGCGGCCCTACTGACATCACTTGTGATGTCAGTAGGTGGACTTCCTGCTCTATTAGAGCAGGAAGTCCACTGGGGCTTGCGGCCACGAGACCCTACCACAAGGGTCTCGTCGCAAGCCCAGATGGTCGACCATCACCTTGCCGCTCGCATAAGCTGTGGGTGGTCACCCACAGCTATGCGAGCGGCCAGGAGGCCGTCTTTAAAAAAACAAAGGGAGGCCCTGATTCAGAGCGAGCGCTCTCAAAGAGCGTCCGGCTCTGAATCAGGCCCTTTATCCCTATGACTCAGTACAAGTTCCGTCTATACCTCCAGTGCGTCCCAAGTGGCATTCTTGTGTACTTTATCTCTGCACTTCAGTACAAGTTCTGTCCACACCTCCACTGCACCCCAAGTGGCATCTTCGTATACTCTGTGTTCTGGTATTTCAGTATAACTCCATCCCTGCACATAAATACCTTTCCAGAGCATCCCAGTGTATTCAGTCCCTGTGTCTCAGTACAAGAGAATCCTCTGTGTTACTTCCAGTGTTCCCTGTGTTAGTTGTGTTTGATATATTATTCTAGTCTTATGTCACTCCCAGGTACCTGCTCACTTGGTGTGGCGAAAACCAAATCCCAATTGGAGGGGTCACTGGAGAAAACCACCAAGTGGGTTAGACACCGCGCCTCTGGGCAGGTCTAACCAAACCTGGGTTTGGCCTAATTAGGAGACTTAGGACCTGATTCAGACCCGCTCGCTCTGAGCGATTTTCTCCCATCTGCGCATGCGTATAATTCGCAGTGCACGTGCGCAAGCCATTCGTTGCGATCTGATTTTGGTAGCTCGTAAGCCACTATCAGGTCGCTACTTTGAGTGACAGATAGTGCCGTTTGAGGGTGGTAACGGGAAGGTGCTTGTAAACGGGGGAGTGGATGTGTGAACGAAGGCGTGTTTGGCCGCCAAAACGGCGTTTAAAGGGCGTGCATAATTAGTAAAGTAGCGTCATTGCATTTATTTCAGCCAGCGCTGATCGCTGTGCTTGCGGCCCCCATAAAAAGCCTGCGTTTGCCCCTGCCTGGTATATGGTGTTTCTGCTGGGCTGCAATGCAGTGCGCCTAATTTTCTTTTACTTTGTTTTTGTATCCCAATAAAGTGTACATTTTACAATACACTATGTAGCTTTTGGCTACCACCAGTTACAGACCCTCCAACATGACCCATTCCATTAGGTACAACATGCTCTGCTCCTGGACTTCCCTCTTAATTTATGATTGCAGCCACCTGTGCTGAAACACCTGTCTCATCAATTACCTAGTTCAACACAGGTGTCTGCAATCATTAATTAGGTGGGAAGTCCAGGAGCAGAGCATTTTGTACCTCATGGAACGGGTCATGTTGGAGGGTAGGCAGTTACCGCTCATGGCAGATAGGGCAGCACACTTTCCATTAGTGAACTGAAAGACTGCAGTATAATGGATATTGTTTTGGCACATAAAATGGTGCTGTGTACACTTTAAATATATTGACCTTGTTGTCTTCATTCAGTTACACTCATCATAGGTGATCAAAATAAATTCCCCCCACCTAATCTGTATCATCGGCGTCCCTTTTGTAAGAGGCAATTTCACACGTATCAAACAGTCATGGTCTCCGTGCAAATGGACGCCGTCACTGAAATCTAAGCATAGCAAAGGACTCCCTTTAGTCATATACTTTGCACCCTAGATAAAGGTGTTCTTCATTACATGTCCCTTGTGTTTAGCCGGAAGAGCGGCCGATCTGCAGACAGTAGTGTATGTAGCGCCTCAGATCATCTATAACGTCCTTGTTGTAGTCCCTGGATGACGCTGTAGGCTTCATTCCAGCTGCAGTGAGTTTCGGGCCGCAATGTCAGCAGCGTACCGGGTGTTAGTTGGTTCCCTGGCGATCGCTGGCTGGACGGGGCTCGGCTGCTTTCTGTGGGCGGTGATCGCTCCGGGAAAGGAGCGTTTATTGGAAATGCGCACGGTAAGGGTTAGGTGATTCAGAGGAATAAGCGTTTTACTGGTCAATGGGAACCTGCTGGCCTAGTACACACGATGCATCTCTTTGCCAACATGCATTCACCTCACCAGGCTATACTCTATGCCACTGCTGCCTATTTGCACTTTATGTAATTATACCTAAAACTCGTTGTAAGCACTTGTATAACAACGGCATATACATGCGCTACACGCACTTTGGGCCGGGTAATAACAGATAAACAGTGCACGTGCAGTATACTATTTGGAACAACACTGGGAAGCTATAATGTAGTGAGCTCCCCCATCTGGCAGACAGAGGCTTGCTTGTACAATAAGCAGGTAGTAGCTAGGATTTGACAGTGATGCTTTGTGCCAGCACACAGAGGCTTCTCCTCTCTGCTATCCTACTGGCATACCATTCCAACACACTAAGTAGGCAGATGAGCTTTTTCCTTGTGGTAGTGTTAACCATCAATGGCTTTAAACCATCGGACAAAAGCCATGGATGGTGATCCATCGCTGGTTTGTGTTTAGCGCATGTGCAATACATATTTATGTTATAGCCATTGATGGTGAAACCACTCACTATTGGCCTATGAACATTGGTTGTCAGTGTCGGGTTGGGCTATGAAGGGCCCTCCGGGGAATACAGTAGTAGGTGTCTGAGGTTAAAGGTGGCGGCCAGCCACCACAGTGGAACTTGTCTAATAATTAGAAAGGACATGCAAAGAACAGGGTACCTTTACAATCTTGGCGTAGTTTCCATATAAACAAGCTCATCCAATGATCCTGCTTCACCAAATTACTGACACCTAGAAGTGGGGGGGGATTTCCCCTGTACTCCTGTGGGCCAGTCCAACCCTGATGGTTGTTAATGCGTTGATGGACAACCTTGCCTTGGGGTCTTTATTTTACAATTGTAAGGCAAAATAAATTATGCTGGTGCTATGTAAATAAATGTTAATATTTTTGCAAGGCATTAACTCAGGCTCCTTGTGCAGTCCCCGCAGACTCTGTGCACATCATAGACAAACAGGGTATTCAATTTGGAGCGAAAATTTCGGAATTTATCGCCGATGAGGTCATTTTCGACGATTTCAATTATCCCTGTATTCAATTTCAAACACTTTTCGCAGGTTCAAAAAGTCTTTGAAATAAAACGGGGATAACTTTTCACCACTGAATAGGTGGTGAAAAAAAGTGTAGAATTGGGGTTTAGGGGTGCAGGCTTAAAAAAATAGCCTGCAACCCTGGGAATGACATTTAAAAATAAACTGTCAAAAAAAGTAAAAAAAAAAAAAAAAAAAATTAGGGACACCCCATAAAAATTATTTAAAAATTGGGGTGAAAAAAAACAAAAAAATGGAAAAACGTGTTTAAAAATAGGGAAATAGGTTCAGGGCTATTCTGCAAAAATTACTTTAGGGACAATATGCTAGTACCCATTTTCATGTACCCCAAATTTGATGGGACCACTTAGGTTATTTTTTTCATTTTTTTAAGTGCTCTTCTGCATCACTTCTTCAATGTCGGGAAAAAAACACCTGCCGCGGCTATTTAAAACCCCGACTTTCATTTGCAGGCTAAAACGGGGGTACCCATAGTGATCCCCCATGTTTTGACAGCTTTAGGGGGGGGGTCTTACAATTTATTTCAGGTAAATCCTGTTTTTTTTCGCCGATCCTATTTTGCTGGCTCTTGTTTTCGTAGCTTTTTAATTGAATACGGGGATAAAGCGGGCGCGCGCCCTATACTTTATCCCAGGAAAATCAGTGATGTGGAGCGAAAAGTCCAGCACGGACTTTTCGCTCCAAGTTGAATACCCCTGAAAAACTGGTACTATGGTGTAGTCTGGGAGGTTGTGGCCTTGCAGATCAATTAGAGGCAAATGGACTGTGTAGTACCTGCATCTCATCTCACAATGGCTCCCAATTTTAATTCCGTTTGCTCATTTTAAATGTGTCCCACCGCAGCGCATCATGGTTTTGACAAGTTGCAAATTTACTCCTAAAGCTGGATACACACCCCAGCGACACAACAATGTGATGCATCAATCTCACGTCCTCTTACACACACAGCTCAATCTGCCATATGACAACGCAATAAATAGTTACATGCTTAATGTAACTACACAGCGTCGTATGTCGCATCGTCCCATCTGATGTGCAGCACATCGGATGGGATGATGCGACCACACAATTCTTCAAAAAATAAATTGTGTGTACACACTACACAATGGTCATGCAGAGTGGTCGCAGGTACAATGATTGCACCACAAATCATGTGGTGGGTACACAGCTTAACCCCACGGTATTGTGAACAATGATGGCTTTCAGCTGTATAAATGCATTGTGCTTCGAAACGATCGGGAGCTGCCTTCTGTTCCTGAAAATCATTGTTTTTTTGTTGTACCACTAAGCCTTGCAGCATGGGACAGTCATAGTTATGAATTATATCAATTACAATCGCTCTAGAAAAGAGAACTAGTGCAGACAATTGAGGTTTTATATATCTCCATGCTTGAGCACAGGTGACTTAATTAGGGTATACAATCGGGAAACCGGCTGCCTTAATACCGACAGCCGGCTTCCCGACTGTCATATCCCGGCGAGGGTGAAATGCCGGGCGTCTATATCTAGACGCCTGTCATTTCCCCGATGCCGGGAGACAGGCGAGCGGCCAGCCGTGGGGGGGAGGGTTAGGTTTAGGGCAAACGGGGGGGAATTTAGGGTTAGGCACCCCCCCTGGGAGGGTTAGGGTTAGGCTAGGGGGAGGGAGGGTTAGGGTTAGGCACCCCTAAGGAGGGTTGGGTTAGTTTATACTTACCTTAGCGACGATTGGGATTTCCAGTGCTGTCGGGCTTCCGCTGCCAGGAACTCTGCTTTTGTTGGCCAGGCGCTGCCGGGAATCGAACCATGCGGCCGGCGGTATTTCATACCGATTCCCTTAATTCGTTATTTTATTTTAACTATCTGTGCTCAAGCAAGGATATTCTTAACCTGAACTGTTAGAGCGCATACACACTGGACAATATCCATGAACGATAACAATATAATTGAACGATATATCGTTCATATCGTCCAGTGTGTATGCACTAACCGACTACTGAAGCGCGCTCCCGTGTGTCTGTAACGATATCCCCAATCGGCTGTACATGCAGCTCAATCTGGGGATATCGTTAGTGATGCCATGCTGGTGAATGCGGCGTGGCCCCGCTAACCCCCTCACCGCCGAGTGTGGATGCATTTAACAATGCCGGCACCCCCGCCGAGCCTGCTGCTTACGACATTGCCCCGTACATACATTGTTCAGTGTGTACGGGCCTTGAGTGTGACTTGAGAACCCAGTTTGAGAAGCACAGATCTAGAGGTTGGACACGTGGATGATAAATTGTAATGACCAATAACAATAATTAATTTCCCACTTTCAATGGCTGCTTATAACATTGCACAATAATTATTCTAATAGACATGCAAAATTGTGGCGGTATTTACATATCTACTAAGTCTACGGATTTATGTCTACAGGTTCCAACTCGGGACCACAGCACACATTTCTGGAGATGCTGATTCTATGTTCTCTTACAGTCACCACATAAAACACTATTAAAAATCATTTGTGTTGCTACTGACAGTTTACAGAACTTATCTTTGTAATGTTAAATTTAGTGTGTTTGTACCAATGTTCCAGAAAGAATTAAAGGAAAATCCGGCTAGAATGGCAGAAATCCGTCAACAAAATGAGCTGGTGTTAAAAGTCCTAAAAGAAGCTGCTGAAACGAATGTGAACATCGCTAGTAAACCTAATTGGACCCAAAGATGATAAATTCCACCAGTGAATATATAAAAGGACCTTCAATGCCTGATTAATACACAAGTCTGAACAATGTAGTATACTATCATTCATCTGTATGTATAAACTAGCACTGTCATCTACAATGCACATAAATTGAATTTGGTGTATTAATTTGTCCCTTCCTTTCAAAGGAATTCTTATACGAATTTATGGATTACAATGGAGATCTTTCCACTATGTGTAATTGTCACTAGAAGACCAGCACAGACTTCTGAAAGAAGTCATCTTGCTTACACTGTTTTGACCTTACTTAGCAGGGAAACACAAGATAGACTAAGTTGCTGTAAATATTGGATTGAAAACTAAATGTTGAGAAAATGTAATAAAATTGTACAAATAAAAATGTTTGCTGCGGTGTACGATGTTTATAGTGCTCTCTGATATCTGGGGAGGGAGTCTACAGCATATTGAATGTGATGAGTAGCATTTTTACTAATAATGGGGTTGCTAAATATAATGAGGGGAATGGGTGGAACATTTTTTTTTACTTTAGGATTTGGTCAAATGTGTTGACCTTACATTGTCACAACCATTCATTTGTCACAGCATTGAATCTCCTCTTTCACACGATTACCACCTGCTCACTTTCAAAAGCACTTTTGTGTAAAACATGACATTGGGGACACAGCTATAGCTCGTCTAATTAGGATTTAGGTAATTGAGTTCTGATGCCACTTACCACCAAATCTCACTTGTAAGATTACTTTTTAAAACAAGTTTTGTATTTTTTTTTGTATTTTATTGTATGTCACAGACATATAAACTAAAGTTTAAATAAAAAATTATGTCACCATTTAGTTACAATCTATATTACACTTTTATTAAGCATGATCTTAGGAAAATATATTAGGTATCTCTGTAAATGTTACAAGTAAAATACATGTAGCAGTGTATTTGTAATTTCATATTAATTACCTCTATGTAATAAGTGAGAAATTGTGTGTCCGTACGTTTGTCCTTTATGCATGGGCAGAATTTTGAAGCTAGCTCCATCAAATTTGGCATGGTGGTGTAGTTTGACCTGGATTAGGTTTTTGGCTATGTTTGAAGCTCGTCTGGGCAATGGAGGTCTACATGGTGCCCACCAAGTAGGCCGTGGAGTCTCTGATTTGAAATGTTGGTTTAAGCAAGAGCACTGTCTTCCAGTGCTTAAACTGCACTTATCTGAAGGCACAGGCTGATATGTACTAGTGGGGGGCAGGCAGAGATCCAACAGAAGAGCAGGAGTCGGAGGATCAAGTGTCACACTGCACCTGCACTGACAGTTACTAAGTTCCTCCAAGCACATGTAAAAAATTTAAGCTGCGGATGTACTTCAAGATCCATTCTTCAACCCGGGCATCGTAGGGTATCCCAGCTAGTTAATCATTACAATTCTGAGGTAAATACTTGAGCAGCCTCACAGCACTGAGGTTATGGGTTTGATTCCCACCACGGCCCTACCTGTGTGGAGTTTGTATATACTGTCTGTGCTTGCGTGGGTTTCCTTCGGGTACTCCGGTTTCCTCCCACACTCCAAAAATATACTGGTAGGTTAATTGGCTCCCAACACAAATTAACCCTAGTGTGTACTGTATGTGTATGCATGTGATAGGGAATATAGGCCCTCATTCAGAGCCGCTCGTTAGCGGCAGTACGCTCGTTCCGAGCGATGTTCGCACATCTGCGCATGCGTACGGTTTTTAGTACGCATGCGCGAACCAGTCAGTGCGACCGAAAATCGTTTGTACGCTATATAGCGAGTGCCTGCTATTTTGAGTGACAGAATGAGGCGTATGTGGGTGGTAACGGGAAGGTGCTTGAAAACGGGGGAGTGGAATTCGAACGCAGGCGTGCTTAAAGGTCGAAACGGGCGTTTTAAGGGTGTGCATAATTAATCCAGCAGCGTCATTGACCACGTCACTTGGTTTTTTTAAACTCAGAACTGATCGCAAAATAGCGGTTGAAAAAACCAACCACAAGAATAGCGAGCAGTTCATATGCTGTTCGATGTACTCGATTAATCTAATAAATAGCGGACATGACGTATGGTGCGAGCGGCCAGGGGGCGTTTTTATCAAATAAACGAGCGTATGTTTTGCCCGCTCGTTCAGACGTAGTGGTGTGAACAGACTGCAATGTGCGAACGGATCATTTGAATAGCCACCCCTTGTTTTTGAACGAACGACCGCAAATGGCGAACGGCTCTGAATGAGGGCCATAGATTGTTAACTCCACTGGGGCAGGGACTGATGTAAATGGCCAAATAGTCTCTGTAAAGCGCTGCGGAATATGTGTGCGCTATATAAATAGCTGGTAATAGGAAAAACCTAAAGCTATAGGTTTTTCCTATCTACAGTGAAGGTGCGTATCCACTACGCGACATTACTGAGCGGTTGCACGATTACGACATCGTAATCGTGCAATCGCTCAGTAATCGTCCGCAAATCGCGTATTTAAATGTCAGAAACGGCCAGCGATGTGTGTGCCCGCTGGTCGTTTTTGACATCTATAATCTGCCGTATATGCTGATGAACCTGATGATCACGTCAGGTTCAGCATGTACGGGGATGATAGATGTGCCTACACTGAACGTTCATTGTAGGCACATCACAGACTGAAACCACAGCACGATTACAATGTTGTAATTGTGCTCTCGTTTCTCCGTCTGTTATTGGATACGCCCGTTATGTCATTCAGATCAATTGCAAAATATATCGTATTCCTTGTAGAAGAGAGAAATGTGAAAATGGTCTGGTCACTTGATGGAAATTGCAATGGGTTACACAATGACCTTTTCACACTGCCCACTAAAGGCCGAATTCAAATAGCCGCAAGAAAAGTTTTGATTGCATGTTAATTACACTTAATGGATGTATGCTCTCCCTTTTAATACACAATTCAATTAGAAAATGCTTATTCCAGCGTTCGCGCAATAATTCTTGATGGTAATATCCGTGTTAAGCGTGGGTGAAAATTGGGAAATCAGCCTCTACCCCCTAAAATGCAAACTAATATTGAATAACAGTTCAGAAATCTGTAAGTGGCCAAAAGCAAAGTATTTGGGGTTCTTAAAATGTGTCAAATGGCTGTTATATGCATTTTTCAAAACCAGTGAAAAAATGATAGAAAGCAAGTGTTTTTCTGCAAAGTAAATGCTCTAGACAAACTTGGGGTGCATAAAAATGCCTTTAAGTAGATATTTGTGTAATTTTAAGCCACTTTTAAAAATGTGTTAAAACCTGTAATACCCCTTTTACACCGGAGCTAAAACCCGGGTTTTTGAAGGGTTAACCCGGGCAGCTCCCTGGTGTAAAAGGGCAGAGGGTTGGATCGCCGGGTCGAGTGACCCGGCAATCCAACCCAGGTAACTAGCAGGGTTTAACACGGGCGTAGCCCGTGAAACCCTGCTATGGGAACAGCGCACTCCGGGTCACGATGACCTGGAGTGCGCTGCTAGCCGGCCGATTGGTCCGGCTTCAGTGGCGCTTGGAGATGACGTCATCTCCAAGCGTCCACTTTCACTCCGCAAAAGCCGGGTCTATGCAGACCCGACTGCGGTGTGAGCGGCGCTGACTCGGGAATATCCCGAGTCAGCACCGGCAAAATTCCGGGTCTGATCCGGATAGGAACTTTGTTCCAACTCCGGGTCAGACTCGGAATTTAGGTGGAAAAGGGGTATAACTCCCACCTGCAATATTAAAAACTTCTGTCCCATTCATACATCACCCCCTTATACCTGTCCAACATCTTGTAACCCATTATTCTGCATTTTGCAGAATTTCACACCAAACATGGCAAGTAATTATTGGCCAAATTAAGCTAATTAAAAACTTCTTAGTGCCTAATTAATCATTAAGGAGGGGGTCCCAGTGGTTCTGAACCAAGTCCCAACATTTTTACTTTAAAATATAGATTTTCCCCTGCTCAGGAGACCTGAAAAAAAAGACACGTTAACTTCTATGGAGAATTAACGCACGTTATATAATTGAATAGCTTCATATTTTTGTCTTCTGTAAAAAGTCACATTTACACCCATTAATGGGTTATCGTGGTTAAATGAATTCTGCCCTAAGTATGTGTACATTTTGAGGACACACTGGAAAATGTTGTGTAATGTTTAACAAGTATTTCTTCTTCCTCCATTGGGGACACAGGCTTTAGGATGGGTATAGGTTGGTGAGTAGGAGACTGGCACCAAATAGTTAAAACTTCTTACCCATCAGTCCCTGCTCCCTCACCCCTATGACCTGCCCCCAGCCACAGGCAACTCAGTTGGTGCCGAGCTGAGGCACCATGTTTTGGGTGCTGCTGTTAAGTGGCCCCTGTAACTTTTATTTGAATTTATTTATAACAAGAGTGGGCAGTGCAGGGTGTCCTGTAGGACACCGTCACTGCCGCTCTAAAGTCCCCAGCGACGGTGGCGGCAGCACTGGCGACTGGGTCGTGACCTCCACCACGAGACTCAGGGTGCATATATGCACACCCCCACCCATAAGCCGGACGCATGGGGGAAGGCAGGTGCGGCTCCCTGCTTATATACTCGCAGGTTAACACCACCAGTGAGAGAACATTGGCAATGCTGGTAGTGTGGGTTCTAGTTGTCTCTGCTCCACACACTAGACCACCAGGGCACTGGGTAACAGAATGCCGCTGGGAGCTGTGAGGGCCATGTCCCTGGGGCCCATACCAGAGGGGACTTCCGGTTAACCCCTCCCCCTGCTCGCTCACAGTAGTCAGCTTGTCCCAGTTTGTTTACTCTCTCTCCCCTCCTATTGAGAAACGCTGGGCTTCCATTTACATAACGCATGCCTCAGCACATCTCTGGAGAGTAGTTGGGCTCCTGTCTCCATGTATACCTCACTATAGTTAGTCTGGTATACATTTAACTCCTTTCTGCTCTATTAGGGCTGGTTTGTTGAGCACTATTATTGGCCATTGGTCTGTGCCTTGAATGTAATGTGTGTAGTTTTATTTTTATGTCCTTGCGGAGTATGTATATATATGTGCATATATGATGTGGACATGTTTATAACTAAATACCTCATTAGTAAAGCAAGATGGAACTGTGCTTTAGGTGATAGTGATTGGACCGTTAATGTCTCGGTCATTTTGAAATTTCTTAGCATCAGTATGATCTGAGTTTTCTCTTTATAGAGAAAACAAAGGAACAGGGAGCGCTACTATGTATAGCAATAATGAACCTGAATAGGTTGAAAATTAGATGATTGAATATCTTGATAGATTAAAATAAACACATAAATTGAAAAAATTATCTAAAAATATATAGACATAATATAGTACATTGACACTGGTAATGGACCAATTAATCAACAGTTGATAGAATAATATACATGCATGAATTATAGTAAATAATAATGATAAATGAATCTGATTATTGGTAAGACATGTGCTTAATAGTCACAGTTCATCCTGGCCGGGAAACAAAAAATAGTGTGAATAAAAAGGTATACCTCTTGCGTAACTTTGGCGATGATGAGTACTCAGAGATGTGATACCAATTCAGAACAAATGTTAGTAATTCAATGGAAAGCTGTGTCTCATATAGGGATGTCTGTGATGATGGTGAACAGCTTAACCCATAAGCATCAGATGTATGCTGTCTGCCAAGGTGAAAAAAGTCACGGCAATGGTCCTGTGTGGAACAGCAAGCCGCCTGGTATAAAGGGTCTCCCGCGACGTGTGTGCCGATGCCCAGCACTGTGGAGCGGTCTCCCACAGCACGTGCAGCGGCCGTGCAGCTGCTCTGTGTGTAGCGGCAGTCGGGCAGCTGTTCTGAGTGGCAGGAATAGACGGGGTGTCTGGAATGTCCTGCCGCGTCTGCCGCTCTCCTACACTTATGCAGAAACGTGGTTCTAGGTGGCAAAGGAGACCGTGAAGTGCGGGTTGCAAGGAAAGTGGATCTGGCAATCAGACCGGTCCGATGATGAGAGTCCTGTTTTAATCTATCAAGATATTAAATCATCTAATTTTCAACCTATTCAGGTTCATTATTGCTATACATAGTAGCGCTCCCTGTTCCTTTGTTTTCTCTGCGTAGCACATGGATTAGCCTATCCATAGGTGAGCTGCTGTTTGTATATACACATTTAGTATTTGGTGCGCCCCTCATTGTGTTGGCTTTGGACGTTCGTTTGTCTCAGGGTTCGAAACACAATGGCATAGGATACAACCTCGGTGCCAGGTGTTTCATAGCAGTGCTGTGTGGAGCTTCCTTTGACCAGGGCAGTCAAGGAAGCTGGTAGAGGTGACCAATTACAGGTAAAGTGTATGTTAACTAACCAATTTGCAGCTGACCCAGTTAGAACCTTCTGTGGTCTGGTGGTCTAATCCACAGGTTTCCATTCTACAGGGTTCACATGTGCCATACAGCCACAAGTGCAACACTCCTTCACTTACTCAGTACGGGAGTGGCACATGTTAACCAGCGAGGACATAACTCTGCACAGGCCTTCCAAGCCAGACAGCTCTAGGCCTGACCAATTGTGAGTCTGCACCTCGGCCCAGGAGGATAGTCTCCATTAGTTTAAAAGGTTGAGGCTCTTGTAAGGATATTTCTGTAATTCTAAACAGAGCAGGCCCCTGGTCCAGAACCCGGGTACTTAGGTGTTAGCGGAGACTTCTTTAAGTACAATTGCTTTGGTTAATCCGCTACCAGCTATAGGTCTGGCATCTTGGGAATCCTCCTCCCTCTGGTGGTTGCTCTTGCCCAACTTATTACATTTTCTATCCTGGGCAGCTGTATAGTCTCCACAGAACGTTCTGTTCTAGTGCACATCCTTCGCATTCGCTTGGGTTGCTAGGGCTCGGGGCTGCTGAGCAGATGCCCTATAGGATGGTCTTATTTCAAGGGCCAAGTTTTGTGTCTTGTGGGACAGATGGGCTACTACTTAGTTCTGATAGGAGTATTAACTTCTTAGATGCTGACTTCTGCCGTGGTGGTCAGGAAGTCCTCTAGCTGCATTCCTGGCTGGCTGTCACGGGCTCTAGGAGCATAGAGGCTCTTCTGTTTTTAAAGATGGTCTGCAGTTGGACAGGACAGCCTCCAGGTAGCGTCTGCACCAGACCCTCTAACTTCTAGATTAGGAAGTTCCTCCTCTTTGGGCCCTCTTATGGGACAGTTGGCAGGTCCGTTGCCACAGGTTGGGGTGGAGTCCACCTGGACAACCCCAGCATGGGTGGATGGTTTCCGGGGTTTTACATAGTGTAGAGACCATGAATGACGCCTAACAACCTAGCTGACTAGTCACTCTGGGGTAGTGTTTGTCACGTTGCTAGTTTTTTACCTTGAGACTTACCCCTGCCAACTGTCCCGTGGATCTGTATGTGTAATTCGCCTGGGAGATCTGCTCTAATCATGTTGGCTGCAACACTTCTGTGTTTACATTTGGACTATGCTCTCCTTTCCACAGTGATTATTCACCTGGGCCCTTTTCTGTCTGTGAACACTGCTACCTTGATTGAAATCGCAGGTGTAATTCTGACTCTCAGTACTGCTGATATGATTGCTTCCTATGCATGTTATGCTCTCCACTACTCAGAGTGCTTCTGCCAGACCACCTGATTGAATTCACCAATTTCTGCCAGACCCAGGGTATAACAATCCTCCTCTGATAGCATTCAGTGCCTGAGCATCCCGTTACTTCCCGTGGTGTACAGATTGTGCTACTTCTGTCTCCCTGTGTACAAGTGTATCCCAGGCTTCCTGCTGATTCCCAGACTAGTTCATCCAGTAATCCTGCTGGCAGCTATACCTGGCACATCCAAAAATCTTGCTGTTTCCCAGACCAGTTCATTCAGTAATCCTGCTGATAGCTATACCTAGCGCATCTGGAAATCCTACTTGTTCTCAGTCCAATTCTGCAAGCCGACCTACGGGTACCCCGTACAGCTCAGCAAGCCTTCCTGCCGGTCCCAGTCTGGTTCCTCCAAGTATTCTATTGGTTCCAATCCAACGTTACAAGTTTCCTGTTCCTGTCATTTATCATCAAAGGCAGTTCTCACTGCCATACAATTCATATGCAAATAGAGCTATTTACATCATCCATGATTCCCAGTCAAGCTGGTCTCCGCTGAATCCAGTTCAACACCTGATTTACCTAACTCTCAAACACCAATCGTGACAGTGTTCCTGTCTTTGGATCTGCACAGCCCTGGTTTGAGTCTCATAGGGACTCATACATTAGTGGGTTTCCTGAAATGTGGGAGGAGCATTTAAAGCTCTGGGAGACTTTATTTGCTCCCCTCTGGCCTCCAGAATAATTGTCCTGGTCCCCTGTCTCTGAAAGTGTGAGCTCCTATACCAGCCTCTTACTGGTCAGGCGACAGACTGCTTGTGTCAGCCCATCCTTATTCTCTGGGCACTAGCGGGAACTTCAGGACACTTGCGTACCGCATGAAATCGCTTTGCTCCATCATACTAATTTTGAGGCCTGGGTGCTTCTTGGCCTCCTTTTAATATCCAGGATGCCTATTTACATGTTCCCATTCAACTCAGTCACCAGCGATTCCTCAGGTTTGCTGTTCAGAAGGAACTTTCCAGTTTCGGCCTTTGCCATTTGGACTTTTCATGGCACCTCGTGTCTTCTCGAAAGTCTTAGCAGTCATGGTGGCTCATTTTCGGAGCAGGGGGAATCCAAATTCTGCCCCATCTAGATGACCTATTTCTCCTGGCCCAGTCACCGGAGGTCCTCGGGGAACTCTTTTGTTGCACGGTGGGCCTTCTCTAGGCTCACGGATGGGTTACCAATTGAAAAAAAATTAAGTAAATATAAATACTCTCTCAGGAGATGTTTCTTTTGAAGGCCTTACAGGACTCCAGTGTTCAGCGGGTGTTTCTCCCTGCAGACAATGTGCAGGACTTACAGACCCAAAATTAGTATTTTTCTGTGTCACCGCCGAATGTTGGTACACACTTGCATGCAGCTTCCGGAATCTCTGGTCTCTACCTTTTGACATGAAAGAGTATGCCCACTTTCAATCCTGGCTTCTCCATTTGGAGTTTCTGGCCCGGTGGAGCAGGTCCCATTTGCAACTCAGGTCACGATCGATTTGTCCTCTCTTGGGAGGCGCATCAATCCTGGTGGTGACTCCAGAGGTCCCACCTGGTCAGGGGATGCCGCTCCTGGATTCAGGACTTGGGCTTCCTAACTGTTGCAAGTCTTTGGGAGTGAGGGGCGGTGACCTGTCATCGGATTTTTCAGGGTCAGTGGTCAGCTCAGGAATAGTCAGCTACTGATCAACATTCTGGAGCTTCGAGTGGTCTACAAAGCTATCTAGCTGTACCTCTCCTCCAGCATCATCCATTCCAGGTAGAGTCCGGCAACACGATGGCTGTCGCCTACATAAACCATCAGGGGGGCACTTCGCATCCTGGCGCCAGGTAGGAGGTCAGTTGCAGTCTCCTTTGGGCAGAACGGCATCTTCCGTCAATGTAGAGGTAGTCTACATCCACGAAGTGCAAAATTGGGAAGCAGCCTTCTTAGGTCGCCAGGATGTTCTTTTGGGTGAATATGCACTGCATCCAGATATCTATCAAGTCCTGGTTCTTCGCTTGGGGTTGCTGGGCAATGACGTGATGGCATCTTGGCACAATCACCAGCTACCGAGGTTCTGCAACGCACCAGGATCAGGATGCTTTTCTGGTGGACACCTTGCCGGTTCGGTGGGCCTTTCTTCTCATGTGAATCTTCAGTCCGATCTCTCTGTTTCTGCGGGTCCTCCGCAGGTTGAAGTTGGAGGGCGGCACAGAGATCCTAGTGGCTCCCTATTGGCCTCGAAGGGCATGGTACGCAGATCTTCAGGTCCTCTCCGTCGACGCTCCTCTGTGTTTTCTACTGCAGCTGGATCTTCTATCTCAGGGCCTGTGTTTCTATCCGATTCTGGCCATCTCTCTTTGACAGGGCTGTTCTTCAGACATCCATCCTGAAAGCTAAGTGGTTCTCCAGGTCATTAATACTAGGCTCATTGCCCAGAAACCCTCTGTGGCTAGGTTTGGAGGACTTACTTTGTCTGGTGTTCGGCTGGGAGCTGTCATCCCAAATCGTTCTGACTTTCTCGAATCCTATTTTTCCTGCAGGCAGGACTGGATTTGTCTCTTGTTGGTACAGGTTTCAACCCTTTCTGTGCTATTCCAGCGACAGTTTGCACTGTTGCCTGATGTTCGGACTTTCCTACGGCGTGTCCTCCAGGTACAGCCTCTGTTTATTCAGCGTGTGGCTTCATGAAATTTGTCTGTGAGCTTTATTGGAGCTCTTCAGTCTTCGCCTTTTGAGCCTTTGGACAGTGGCTGTTCGTTAACTTAAAAGGAAAAAATTATGCGCTTTCTGTTCAAGTTCTGTCTAGTATAGACACTTGCAGCTGACACCAGAGAGATTCCTGCAGAATACCCTCACAAGGAATATATAGATAGAAAAAAGGTGTCTGCGCTAGTGTCAATATATGAATCACAAGGCTGTGAAATATTAATATAACATATAAATTTATTAAACATATAAATGAACTGCAGTTCAACTTGTTATTAAAACATATATATCATCACACATAGTAGATACTTTGGACTGTGTACAGTGCAAAAGTGTGGCTAAATAAATGCAATTGTTAAAGCTCAGACACAATGTATCACTAATGGCTCTTGATCAATGTTGCAACCAAATATAGATCATTAGTCCCAGTGTCACAGTATGCATATGAAGATTGCAAACAAGGCAGTGTATTAGATATAGTCACCATACGTAGCCCAAGGCCAGAAGCGATTCCTCAATGGGTATAGTGTGTGGATTGCACGGTGTATAAAACCGGAGGGTCTCCTCACCAAATCCACGCTCCCTTGTCTCCCTTGTCCCAGTGGTGACAATGGTTCAACGGACTCCCCAAATCTTGCCCCGCCAGGAGCTCCCAATTGGTGTGTGGGAGCAGATGTATATGGCTGGGTCGCGCCGCTCCGGCTGCTACCGACCAAGGTGTGAGAGGGATAAGGTGGTTGTCCGGCTGTGGTTAGCTCACCGTAGCAGACGGGCTGCGGATGGGGGAGGTGAGACCGAGGATGCAGGCTCCACGTTTGGAGCCAGAGACAGCTTCAACTAGCTCAGGCACTAGTGAGTGTGACGGCAGAGACCGCTAACAGCCAGTGTGTAGGTATTCCAAATCTGGGCACATACTGTATGTGGTGGTGGAAAGCAGTCCACTCTATTCCTTGACGCGTTTCTCCCCTCTAACAGGGGTTTTTTCAAAAGGCAAGTGAGATGACATTCCTCAAGGAAAAAGGCCTTTTTTATTCTGTATCTAATTGATCAATTAGTTGTAATTCAATCCATCAGTGTAGCTACCATTCGTTAACTTACCTGGAAGACTGTCGTCTTCTTCCCAGGGGGTGTAGATTTGAGCATATTATTCTGTCTGTCTCAATTTTTGTTTTTTCTCCAGGACAGGGCTGTCCTTCGAACATAATTGAGCTACCTTCCTAAAGTTGTTTCCAGGTTCCACCTCAGTCAAGATATCGTGGTACCTTCTTTCCATGTTCCGGATTTTACATCGGAGGATGCCTCCTTGGAGGTCGTACGGACCCTCCGGATTTAGGTGGTTAGGACTAGAGATCCTCGTAGGACTGATGCTCAATTGTCCTGTACAACTTTCACAAACTGGGCTGGCTGGCTACTAAACAGTCTTTGGCCAGATGGCTCCGCTGGACTATCCGCCAGGCTTATGCTGTGGTGGACCTTCTGATCCCGACCTTTGTGACGGCTCGTTCTACCTGGTCAGTGGCAACTTCTTGGGCAGTTTGACATGGCGCCTCTAAAAAGCAGCTTTGCAGAGCCGCCAAGTGGTCCTTTGCCCATACGTTAAGTTCTACCTTTGATACCTTCACCTCCCCTGTTGCGACTTTTGGGGGTGAATAGGTGGTCAACGCAGATCAGGAGCATCCCCTCCCTTAGGAGCTTAGCTTTGGGACATCCCAGCGTAAAGTCTGTGTCTCCTATGGAGGAAGAAGAAAAGGAGCTATATGTGCTTACCTGTTAAATCCTTTTCTTCAATTCTCTGACACCTGGCTTGCGGAGCTTTGTTCTGCTTCAGGCTCCCCTATTTGCATCTGCTGTGTGTTAGGACCTGTATGTGAGGCGGTCTTCCTTCTCCTCCATCTTGATCCTTGCTTTAGGCTTGCTAACTTAACTGAGTTGCCTGTGGCAGGGGGCGGGAGCAGGGGCTGATGGGTAAGAAGTTTTAACTATTTGGTGCCCAGACTCCTACTCACCAACCTATACCCAGGCTGTGTCCCCTATGGAATCAAAGAAAAGGATTTAACAGGTAAGCGCATAAATCTCCTTTTTTTTTTTGACACAATTTATTTTAATATGTTCTGTTTATTAAAAAAAAAAAAGCAACAAAGTTTAAATCTGTACCATACTTTTTAGATCACTTATGTGCATTGTGCCATCCACAATTCTTGTACTATAGCTTTCCTTTATTTTTATTATGTTTTAAACACACCATGACGACAGGAAAATAGTTATGCATTGACAGCTGGGGATGTTCCTTTGCTAAAGTCGTGCGGCAGTGACAATATGTATGCTGCTCTAGGGATTGGCCCCTCAACTCTAATTTATCTTCTGCATTAAAGGTTAAAATCTGATATTCTGCTGGAATGTAGCAATTTGAGGCACAGTGGTCAACATTGCTGCGCTGCAGCTTTGGCACCATGGGTTTTGTTCTGAATAGGGCATATGGGTTGTTTATTGTCTGCCCGTGTTCCCTGGTGTTTTCTCCATTTGCTCTTGTAGTATGCAGTCATATTGTCGACATTTAGAATGTCGAGACTGTAATGTTGAATCATTCAGAATGTCGACAACATCGTCCACAATGTCAACATTTTTAAAGTGTCATCGACATTATGCATGTCTACCTTATCCATACTTACCTACTCTATTGAGAGTTGTTGGAGGCTCCCCAATTTTCAGGTAGCCACTCGCACCCGCAGAAGAGTGTCCGGATCTCCCACATCACACCCCCTTCCTAGTGAAGTGGGCAGGATGGGGAGATGATTGCTGGGAATCGTGGCTCCGTATGATAATTCCGAGAACTGTGATGGGATGGGGCCTAATGACATAGGAGCCCAGCCCCACCCCCCAAAGAGGCCAGCTTCATCTCCTCTCCGGGCTTCTCACGGAGAGGAGACCTAAAAAGTCGGCAAGTATGACCATGTTAGTGTTAGCATGGTGACATTCTCACTGTCGACATGTTGGGACAATGTCCACATTCAGACCATGTCGATATGCTTGTGTTGACATTAGGATTGTGCAACTGGTGTACCACAACTGCTTTGGTGTCTTCCCATAATCCATAAATATACTGTTAGGGCTTCTAACGATGTAGTGGCAGATATGTAGGGAGTACATCTGTTTGTGGAGCATATCTTGTATGTTTTTGCAGTGCACCTGCTCCAGGACCAATATACATGATGCAGAGTCATACGTATTTCAGTCGCATCTCAACTGACTGGGTGTAACTGAACTGTAATAGTCTTTCCCGCATAGAAAAAGTTTAAAGAGGTCATTGCAATTAAATATTCATGTTTTCAGTGTGTATGCTGGTTTGCCCTGATTATGATGATGACTGGCATCAAACTTAAGAATGGGTACACATTAGCTGACATGTACCCACATCGGCCAGTGTGTATGCACTACTAACAACCAAGCACATTCCCTTTTGGTCCTCAGTCGCAGCGTCAGATCGGCTCTACATGCAGCTCAATCTGACAATCTGGCTGACGACCACATGCGACTGGTGCCGACATGTCAGACATCGGATCATGTAATGTGTGCCCGTCGGTGGAGCGGTCATCAGTCGCATCGCTGTGTACAAGCATCATTAAGTGTTTACCCAGCTTAAGGCCCAAATTAAATTTGGAGTTAACGCAGATTTTAGTTTGCATCTCCAGAGTAGGTGCAAAATAGGACAAACAATCCCTGTTGTTGGGAATTGGTTCAGAACCCCCCCTTCCCCTTACTATAAGGTACTTACAAGTTTTTCGTCAAATCTACCTAATAAAGATGTCGTTTTTTAGGTGATTTTCTACAAAATGCTGAATAATGGGTTAGATAATGTGGGACAGGTATGCGAGGGTGTTGTATAGATGGTTCATAAGACTTTGTAGCTGGGAGTTACATGTGTTTTTTTTCAAAGTGGCTTAAAATGACATAAAAATTACCTTACAGACATTATAATGTACTCCAAAGTGCATTACAGGCTGTACTGTGCTGAAAACACTTAATATAATGTTTGCACTGTTGATATAAAAAAAAAGTAAAAATCAACCATTCGTCACCTTTTAGGACCCCAAATACTTTGCATATGGCCACTAACCGCCTACTAGACTACCCTGACATCTTATTGCCCATTTTTTAGGTGCTCAGGGTATTTCTTCAAATTTATCATGGGTTAAAAAACCATGCAGACTTAAGCTGGCCATCCACTATACAATTTTCTGTCAGATATCTGTCCAATCTGGCTGGTTGGAATGAAAACCTGGTAATGTATGGGAGCAAATTACAGTCAACCATATGGTTTTAAACACTGAAAAAAGGAGAAAAACAATTGTTCAAATTGGTTAAATTTGTGTGTTTTAACTTGTAACCAATTTGTCTGAACATCCAGTTTTTGCTATTTTCCAGTGTTTGTGAGCAAATGGATGACTGTCATTTGCTCCCATACATTACCAGGTTTTCATTCCAACCAGCCAGATTGGACAGATATCTGACAGATAATTGTATAGTGGATGCCCATTTACTGTGCGATCCTCATGATAAGCATTATCTAATTGAATAGTGATTATTACAAGAGTGCGCTAATGTAACCCTCAGAAAACAGCCTCTTAATGCGGCTAAATGAATCGGATATTGGGCATGCGCACCGCAGGAATGCGTACTGCTCTGCATTTGTGCGAATATACAGATTTATATCTGGGCACAAAACAGGAGCATTCGTGGTCTAGTTGTGTTCAACTCTGCATCAACTCCATAAGCTCTAGAGTCAATCAGGAACTGATGAGAATAACTGAACCTTCTTTGTATGGTATTGTATAGTATTGCATGATTATATGTATTATAATTTGCTGGATCAACTTTCAATTTTCAATGTGCATCAAATCGTGGATATCCGTAATGGAATTCTTAGTTATGGTTCTCCGAAACTGATTTTTTCTTTTTCCTCTCCCAGTTTCACTCTTAGGGATTAATCCAACAGTTTGCGAAGGGAGCGATCTGCCATTGCCAACGCCATTAAAACGCCAGCAACTGCACCGCATCTCGCACTCCCCTCTGCCCCCACCGGACCCGAATTTGCATAATTTTGCTCAGAGTCCTACGGGGTTGCGAGCACTTTTTTTGCTAATTTGGGCTGCCGCCAATTGTGGCTGTTGTCCTTAGTTCTGATTCTGTATCAGCAGTGAAGTATGTAAATGCAGGGCACCATTATTATCACCTTGGACAGCTTTGCGTAACATAGCATTATGCGGAACAAAAGGAACATTCCTTTTGGATTTACTTGGTGAATTCATATGTATAACTTTTGTTAGACAGTTTGTAATTAAGATGACTATGAATATTCAATATGTGTTCTTGAGAATGCTAGTTGAGTTCCTTTGGGTGTTTAATAGTGGATTTAAGATCACAGCTGCTTTCTAGCATAACTACTGGCTGCATAACATAAAAATACAGCCTCTAAAATGTCTAGTATTCTTTGTGTTGTACTGTATATGCCGCAATCTAGAAACTTATGAAAAGTGATCTGCAAGTTAGAAATGTTCTTTTTGCACACTGCCAGTGGCTCCCATATCACATATTCATGGGTGTCCTGTGGATAAGGTGCATTACAGTTTTGCTGTACTTGGCTCTGTGTTAAGGCCACCATACATCTGCAATGGATTGGGGCAATTCTCCATTTTACACTTCTTCTTATTTAAATACAGATTTTAACAGGTTAACTAACCACTTGTCTTTCTTCTAGATATTTATGTACTTTAGTTTTTGGTATTAATCTGGCTTTGTTTAGAAATTGAAACTCAATTTTTAACTTTGCTAGTCAAAGATTTGTCTTTCAATTATTGGTACTAGCAATTGGAATCGGTCTTTGTCTCCATCACATCTGATATTTTTGTTTCTTCTTCAGGGTCCATAGGGCTCCACAGGGATGTAGGTGGTGGTTGAGGACCGGGCACCACACAGTTAAAGCTTTCAGCTCCCAGGATGCACTGGTCCAACCCCCTATTCCCTGCCCCCGAGCCACCTCAGCTTTGTCGGTGCCCGGCCGGAGTCTGGTCACCATTATGCAGTGGGCTGCTTAGGCAGCCTAAATAGCTTTATTTTTATGAATTTATTTTTAGTATTATATCTGTTGAGCGAGCAGCAGCAGACTGTCCGCAGGACGTCTGCGCTGCCACTCCATCACCCCTCCAGGCGCCGCAACGGCAGCTTCAGCTGGGGATTTCGTCAGGCATCCGGGGGTCCTCGCTAGCCGGCCCCGCGGACAAACCCAGACTGCAGCACGGACACAAGGGGACAGGTAAGGAGGGTCATTGCTCGCGGTGACCCGCGGATTGGCAGTCATGCCTCCGGTCTCAGGGGACAGTCCGGAGGAGCTAAGAATGAATACAGGCTTTGTCCACAGTGATCCACTAGACCACCAGGGTAAATATGGAGCGGGAATACAGCGTTCCGGTGGTTAAAAAATCAGCATGGGGAGGTCGGCTTTCCCCATTAAAGCGCCCCCTCAGCTCAGGGCGCCATACCTCTGAGGTCTCGCTACCCTGAGCTGCTATCCTCCGACCACGCCCCCTCAGAGCTTTCCGGCGCCCATTTTATCCTGGCTCAGCCACAGCTCTCTCAGGGAAACGCTGGGTCCAGTCCCCCTACATAACTCTCCCTGGTGTCAGGTTATGTAGCGCTATAGCCTACCAGATGTTGAGTCACTGACCACAGAATCTGTGTAGTTGATTGTAGTGCCATTCTGCAGTTATATTTATTTATTTATTTTATTTAGTAACAGTTTCTTATATAGCGCAGCATATTCCGTTGCGCTTTACAATTGGAAACATTTATAGAACAAAACAGGGTAATAACAGACAGACATAGATGTAAGAGGGCCCTGCTTGCAAGCTTACAATCTATAGGGAAATAGGCATTGATACACAAGGACAGGTGCTATATATTGCAATTTGGTCCGGCCCGAATGCAGAGTTTTTGTGGGCTGCATGATCCAGTCACACAGGAATGTCGGCCAAATGTCTGGAGTATGTGAAAGAAAGACTATGTGAGGTTATGTGTGGACTGTGAGAGGGGATGTAATAAGACATGGAAGCTATGAAGGTTATGTTGTCAGTTCTGGAATCTGATAAGCTTGTCTGAAGAGATGAGTTTTCAGGGAACGCTTGAAGGATTGAAGACTAGAAGTAAGTCTTATTGTGCGTGGTAAGGCATTCCATTGAGTGGGTGCAGCCCGAAGAAAGTCCTGTAACCGTAAATGGGAGCAAGTAATGCGCGGGGATGAGAGACGCAGATCTTGTGCTGAGCGGAGAGGTCGGGTTGGGAGATATTTTGAGATGAGTGAAGAGATGTATGTTGGTGTAATTCAGTTAATGGCCTTATGTTTAAGTAACAGTATTTTGTATTGAATACGGTAGAAAACCGGCAACCAATGGAGGGACTGACAGAGCGGGGAAGCAGACGATGAACGTTTGGCAAGGAAGATAAGCCTCGCAGCTGCATTCATAATGGATTGTAATGGCGATAGCCTGTTTTTGGGAAGACCAGTAAGGAGACTATTGCAATAGTCAATGCGGGAAATGAGTGCATGGATTAGAGTTTTTGCAGTGTCTTGTGTGAGATATGGTCGAATTTTGTATATGTTTTTTAGATGTATGTAACGTGATTTTGAGACAGATTGAATGTGGGGAACAAAGGACAGTTCAGAATCAAGGATGACACCAAGGCAGCAAGCTTGTGGGGCGGGGTGGATTGTTGAGTTATCAACAGTGATAATATTGTATTTATGCATTGTATGTGACTTATGCTAGCGCTGCCTGTTTGTTTATTTCTCTATACTGTTAGCATATATCTTTCCCTTTTTTTTCTGACTTAGCCCTAACATACAGGTGTATTCAGGGTTTTTTCCAGTACCTCACATCTCTACAATTAATGTATTGGTGAGGGTTGTCGCATACAGTTGGTTACTGCACAGTGTCATATTTGTGGTGTGCGCTCCTGCAGCTTGCCCAAGACAGGATCAGTATATTGCATTCCTACTTGTATCTTACATACCCAGTGGCTGCATTATACCCAGTGCCATATTGTGTGCTATACTACTCTACAGCTATGTCTAGCAAAGGCAAGAGTAGCAAGCAAGCATCTGCACCCATACTGCTATCATACAAATTATGTGCTGCAGGCTTAAGTGAGGAGAATTTGATACAAGATGGGTTATGTGTTAAATGTTATACTCCACCAGGCCCATCAGACCCCAGCTCCTGCACAAGAGCCCCCCTGGGCTTCTTTTTCTAAGGTGCTGGCTACTATTACAGACTGCCTAGCGTTACCGACTGTAATTTCCACTATGGGGTTAGCACAGCAGGCAATACTTCCCTCTCTGGGGCTGCCACAACAGGTTCATGCAATACAGGTACCTCCTGTGCCCCCTCCTTGGGTAGACATTCTCTAGCTCGGTACAGAATCTGGTGTCTACCTCTACAGACTTTCAAACGAAGTTGCAAAGCGAGAAGTCCCTACCCAGTAAGCCTTCTAAGCGTCCTGTATTATCTTCACAGTCCACGCATCTCTCAGATTCTGAAGTGTCATCTGAGGAGGCAGAAGATACCGATCTCTCTAACACTGACTCCTCTCGGGGAGTCAGTCCACTCTAAACTTAATATTCCTGCCTTGGTGCGAGCTGTTAGATCCATGAGCCAGCCAGCCCCTAAATCAAAGCACCCACTGTTTAAACGACAGAAAGTGGCTTCAGCAGAATTCCCTCTTTTGGATCAATTCGCTGAACACATGGCAGCAGCCTGGCGGTCGCCTGGTAAGAGATTTCAGCCCCAAAAACATCTGGCCTCCTGTTATCCATTTCCTGCGGCTCATTGTTCAAAATGGGAGACTCCCCCTGCGGTATATTCGAATGTTACGCGTTTAATTAAAAGCGCTACGTTGCCTATCCCTACGGTATCCTATTTGAAGGACCCTACGGATAGAAAGGTTGAATCTTGCCTTAAATCAATATACTCTCTTTCAGGAGCTGTTGCCCGTCCGACCATGGCTATTGCATGGGTGGCTAAAGCTATGGAGAGCTGGGCTGATGCACCTGTAGACTCTTTTCCCTCAGATGCTTCTAGGGATCATATGTTTTTAGTTGCTCACATACGAGATGCAGCTTCTTATATTGGAGAAGCGACTTTGGATGCCAGTCTCCTAACTTCCAGAGTCTCGGCCACGTCAGTGTCTGCCCGCCGTACCCTGCGGCTACGCACATGGAAGGCGATCGCAGACTCCTAGAAAGGCCTAGAAGTGTTACGCTATAATGGGGAGATCTTGTTTGACCCAGACTTTGACAAGATTGTAACCACATTGGCGGCATCAAAAACTGCATTTCTGCCTTCAGCAACTACTACTGCAAAGCCTCAGACTACATCTTTTAGGTCCTCTCGTTCCTCAATGAAAACCTAAAGGTCAGTCCTTTCCTAGGCAGTCTGCTTCCACTAGGGCCGCCAAGCAGGCCTTGACCACCAGACACCCTGCTTCAAAATCTGAGGATAAGCCCTCAGCCTGACGGGACTGGCCTCCCACTAGGGGATCCCAGAATGGGAGGCCAACTTCTTTAGTTCGTCCAGTGCTGGTGTCAAACCACCACGGATGCTTGGTAAGAGAAGTGGTCTCTCATGGGTACGCCCTCTCATTTCTTCGACGGCCATACCCCACAAGTTTTTCTACACAGGCCCACCTTCAGACCCAAGCAAGGCCTTAGAAATCCAGAAAGCCATACAGTCCTCGCTGCAAGCAAGGGTAATTGTGCCAGTCCCACTATCTCAGTGGGGGACCAGTTACTATTGTACTCTTTCTGGTTCAAAAGCCAAATGGGTCTCATTGGCCTATCCTCAACCTCAAGTCCATGAACAAATTCCTCAAGGTACCCAGGTTCAGGATGGAAACCCTACGTTCCATCATCCTAGCTAAGGAGCCTGGGGACTTTATGGAATCTGGATATTTAGGACGCATACCTACATGTACCTATAGCACCCTAACATCAGCGATATCTTCGGTTTGCTATACTACAGCAACACATCCAATTTCAGGCTCTGCCCTTTGGACTATCAACAGCTCCATGGGTGTTTACCAAAATTATGGCTGTCATGGCGGCCCACCTGCGTGGTCAGGGTGTCCGACTGTTGCCATATCTGGACGACCTCCTGCTCTTAGCAGGATCCCCAGAAGTGCTTCACCGCCATCTGAGGCTAACCATTGCTTTCCTGCACAATCACGGATGGTTAATTAACTGGAAAAAGTCCTCCATGAATCCCTCACAGAATGATTTATCTGGGAGCCCTGCTGGATTCTTAGGATCAGTGAATCTTTCTGACATCAGACAAGATCTGCACACTTCAACTACGAGTGCGCAGATGTCTCCACAGTCGCCAGGTGTCGATCCACTCAGCAATGTGGGTTCTGGGATCCATGGTGTCCACCTTCGACATGGTGGAATATGCTCAGTTCCACTCCAGGCCTTTGCAAAGGCTGATCCTCTCCAGGTGGAACGGGTTACCCCATCGGACCAAAGCTCAGACAATGGTACTCTCTCCGTAGGTGCGTCTGTCCCTCTCTTGGTGGCTACTGACATCTCATCTAACCAGTGGATCCCGGACTGGGTATTCCTAACAACGGTCGCCAGTCCCCAGGGCTGGGACGCAGTGACCAGTCCACACTCCTTTCAGGGCCGCTGGACATCGGTCGAATCAACCCTGCCATCAACATATTGGAACTTCGAGCTGTCTACAGGGCCCTCATACTGGCCCAGAGTATACTTCACAGAAAACCTGTACAGGTACAGTCCGACAATGCCACAACAGTGTCTTACATCAACCATCAGGGAGGCACTGGAAGTCGGGCAGCGATGACTTGCTGACATGGGCAGAGAGTCACCTCCCGGCCATCTCTGCGGTGTTCATTCCGGGAGTTCTAAATTGGGAAACAGACTTCCTCAGCCATCTTGACGTGTATTCCGGGGAATTTTCTCTTCACCACGAAGGTTTTCAACTCCTAGTGAGCAGATGGGGCATCCCAGAGGTGGACCTCATGGCCTCCCGACACAATCACAAACTGCCAGTGTACAGGTCCAGAACAAGAGATGCCTTTGTAGATGCATTATCAGTGAAGTGGACCTTCCAGTTTGCGTACCTATTCCCTCCAGTCTCCCCCCTTCTTCCTCGAGTTCTTCAGAAGTTCAAATAAGACGGAGGCACTGTCCTGCTGGTGGCTCCAGCTTGGCCCAGACGTCATTGGTACACAGATATTTGGAGTCTCTCCATCAATACTCCATTCCTGCTGCCTCAGCAACCGGACCTGTTGTCTCAGGGTCCTTGCCTTTACCCGGACCTGGGTTGTCTTTGTTTGACAGCGTGGCTCTTGAGATGGTATGCAGTCGGGAAACCGGCGGACCTAATCCCGACAGCCGGCTTCCCGACTGCTTAATCCTGGTGAGGGTTAAATGGCAGGCATCTAGACGCCTGTCATTTTACTGACGCCGGGAGACCGGCGCCCGGCATCCTGATCGAAGTGATGCCGAGCACGGACAGCCGTGTGGGGGGTGGGAGGGTTAGGTTTAGGGCTCCCAGGGGGGATTTAAGGTTAGGCACAACCCTGGGAGGTTAGGGTTAGGCTAGGGGGGAGGAGGGTTAGGATTAGGCACCCCAGGGGGGGACTTAGAGTTAGGCACCCCCCCGGGGGACTTAGGTTTAGGCGGCGGGGAAGGGGGGTTAGGTTCAGGCACTGGGGGGAAGGTTAGGGTTAGGCACCCCTAACGGAGGGTTAGTGGGTAGAATTAGGTTAGTGAATACTTACCTAGGGACGATCAGGATTTTCATCCTTGTCGGCCAGCCGCTGTCGGGATTTGAGCCGCCAGCCAGGGGTCCGGCGGTAAATCATACCGATTCCCTTGAGATATCCCTCCTGAGGTCCAAAGCATTCTCTAGCTCTGGAGTCGAAACTATGCTCAGAGCGCGTAAGCCAGCCTTTGCTCGGATCTACCACAGAGTGTGGCGTGCATATTTGGTATCAATGGTATCGTACCAGAAGCTATGACCCCGAAGTGTTTAGGATTTCCAGAGTCCTGGCCTTCCTTCAAGCTAGATTGGACCTTGTACTACGCCTGGCCTTACTGAAAGTGCATGTCTCTGCTCTATCCTTTTGGTTCAAGCGTAGACTTGCTCCACTTTCTGATGTCCACACCTTCCTCCAGGGTGTCCTCCGTATACAACCTCCCTTTGTCCCTCCAGTGGCTCCTTGGGATTTGACAGTAGTGCTTCGTGCCCTCCAGGGTCCTCCGTTTTAACCCCTGGATTCTGTGGAACTCAAGTGGCTCACAGTGAAGACTCTTTTTTTTTTTTTTTACTTCTGGCTACGGCGTTCGCCAGAAGGATGTCAGATTGAGGGGCGCTCTCCTGTCACTCCCAATTTATGATATTCCATCAGGACAGGCCTGTTTCCTTCCTAAAGTAGTTACTAGTTTCTACATGAATGAGGAAATTTTAGTCCTGACCTTTCAATCACCAGACCTATTGGCAGGCGAAGCCTTCTTGGATGTGGTCCGTGCCCTCAGGATATACGTGGACCGTACCAGTTCCCTTCGGAGATCAGACTCCTTATTTGTGCTCTATGGATTTCACAAGAAGGGATGGCCTGCCAACAAACAGACATTGACTAGATGGCTTCGCATAACTTTCTCACAGGCTTACACGCAGGCAGGCTTTCCTGTACCGACTACTGTTACTGATCACTCTACTCGCTCTGTAGGTCCTTTGTGGGCAGCTCGCTGTGGCACCTCAGCTGAACAGCTTTGTAAGGCGGCTACGTGGTCCTCTCCATACACTTCTGAGGTTTTATGCCTTTGATACATTTGCCTCTCATTTGGGAGCCGCATTCTCCTCTCAGCTCAAGAGTGTCCCCACCCTTAAATTACTGCTTTGGGACTTCCCCAAGGTCTCCCTGTGGAGCCCTATGGACCCTGAAGAAGAAAATGAGTTATGGTAAAACTTACCTTTGTTAACTCTCTTTCTTTGATGTCCATAGAGTCCACAGGGAACCCGCCCTGCTGCACCTGGCTTCATAAGGGCTATGTTTCTGGTCACCGGTTTCCTGTTTCCTTCTCCGCGAGAGTTTGATTCTTGTGTGTACCAGTCTTCCTTCTCTCTTCTCCTCCTCCAGCCTTTGGCTTGGCACGAACTGAGGTGCCTCTGGCTCGGGGGCGGGGTATGGGGGGTTTGACCAGTGCATCCTGGGAGCTGAAAGCTTTAACTGTGTGGTGCCCGGTCCTCAACCATCACCTACACCCCAAGGTCTCCCTGTGGACCCTATGGATTTCAAAGAAAGAGAGTTAACAAAGGTAAGTTTTACCATAACTCTCATTATTTTGCTGCATTGGTTTCTTCTTGTTTTCCTTACTTTTGTTGCTGTAGGATACACACAGGTGACCTATAGCACTTCAGCTGTTGTGGAACTATTCCAAGCATGCTATTATGTAATGCACCGGCCGGTATGCTTACTGGAGTCTGGCATGCTGCTTTGTATCTTCCTGGTGGGGTTGGTGCTGCTGCACAGGTCCTTGCTGGGTGCTGCTGCGAAGGTCCTTCCTGGAAGCCTCTGTTGTGTTCTGCCCATGCCGGCAGTCATCTTGCTTCACAAGTGTGTACCTCCCCACTTTTTAAATATGAGATGGCATACTCTGACCCATTTAGCACCTGTAATTTGGGCCCCCATCTCCTGGCTCCTGCTATTTGGTTCCTGTTACTGGGGACCCGCTATTTGTTCTTGATTCCAGGTCCATTACCGTCGCCATTGCTGCCTAGCAATTCCAGCTTTTATCTCCTATACCTCTTTTATACCAAAGTTCTAGGTCTGACCCGGGGTGTGGAACAGGGTTCCAATCCGGATCAGACCCGGAACTTACCCCTTTCAAACTGCAGCGCCGACCCAGGATATTTCCGAGTCGGTGCCGCTCACACCGGAGCCTGGCCTGCAGTGACCCGGCTCTTCCGGTGTTGCAGTGGATGCTTGGCAATGATGTCATTTCCAAGTGCCAATGAAGCCGTCCTAACGGGCGACGTGCGGCACGATCCAGGTCATTATAACCCGGATCTCTCTGTTTACACTGCAGGGTGGCACGGGAACGACCCGTGGCCAACCCTGCAAAGTACCTGAGTTGGACCCGGGTGGATCAATTTATACAGACAAAAATCCCGGGTTCATGCGCATCAACCCAGGATTTTTAGGTCAGTGTAAAAGGGGTGCTAGTTTTCTTGGGTCTGGAGTTCTGGCACTGCTCCTGTGTATCTCTATGTTGTGTAATCCTAGTGCCTGCCAATCGCATGTGGTTCCACATTAGACTCCATGCCTCTGCTACAGGTACCGTCAATCCGAGTGACTGTATCGGATACACTATACTCCTGTACGATTCTGACACATGGTACTTGACCGGTAATGCCTTATGTTTTATTGATCTGATTAAGCTTAGTCTTTCTAAAACTCTTTTCTTCTTCAGGGTCCATAGGGCTCTACAGGGAGATATTGGGGTATAGGTGGAACCTGGAGGACTGGATACCAACAGCAATGTTTTTCAATCCCAGGATGCTCCTGTCCTTCCCCCCCCCTATACCCCACCCACAGCCTGAGTGCACTTCAGTTTCGTTGGTGTCTGGCAGGAGCTGGACCGCCATTATAAGTGAGGGCTGCATTAAGCAACCCAAGCTTTAATTTTATGATTATTTACTTTTTAATTTTTACCAAATGGGCGAGCAGCACCAGACTGTCCTCCAGACGTCTGTGCTGCCGCCCCATCACCCCTCCGCGGTGCAGTGACACCAAGCCTGTGCTAGGTTCTCCCGGTGGGGCTCCAAGGGGGACAAACTAGCAGGTTCCCTGGACCCCAGACTGCAGCCCGGAATCCAGGGGACAGGTAAGACGGAACCCCGTTCGCGGGGACCCGCGTCTTAGTGCAGTCTTGCCTCCGGTCTCAGGACACTGGCTCGCCCACTACTCCACTAGACCACTGGGGCATTAACATACTGGTGCAGAGGCATATTATTAAGGCCAGGGGACCCGGTGGTTAACGTCAGCCAGGGGATACGACACTCTTCCTGCAGCCCCTCCCCTAGCTCAAGGCGCCATTCCACTGCGGGCTGAGCTGCTCCTCCCTCACCCTCCGCCTCCTCAGAGATGCGTGGCAGCTATTTTAGGCAAGCAGGTCTCCGGGAAACGCTGGGTCCAGTCTCCCTGTATACCTCTCCCACGGGCCAGGTTATACAGCGCTATATCCTACCAGCCACTGTGATCTGTGTAGTTGATTTTAGTGCCCATTGCAGACGTAATGTTTTTCTGCGTTTGTATGTGACTTGTACTAGCGCTAATCTCTATTTTCTATACTGTCAGTTTATACCTGTCCCTTTTTGCTGCTATACCCTGACATACTAAGGTATTGGGGGTTCATTGTAACTCACATAAGCTATTTAAGTGTGAGGACTATTACATACTATATAGCACGGTTGCACACTACACTGTGCCATATATAGCGTGGTTGCACACTACATTGCGCCATATTACACATACTGCAAGGTGTTCATTGCACTGTATTATACTGTGTATTCTATTATTCTTGTGACTATGGCCCTCATTCAGAGCCACTCGCAAACAGCAGTACGCTCGTTGCGTTCCGATGTTGACTAACCGCGCATGCGTCGGTGTAACACTGTGCATGTGCGTACGGCAGATTGCGAGTTTTTTTGGCCTCGTTCGTCAAATAGCGTACAGGAAGTGACCTGTCAAATGTGATTGACAGAACAGGGCGTTTTTGGGTGTTGACGGGGGTGGAGATGGAAAAACGCAGGCGTGGCGAGGCGTTTTTGGGGCGTACATACATTAGCAGATGCGAGCGTAAAATGTGTACGGACCGACTCATACGTCACTGGATGATCCTCTTTCCCTTCAAAATGCTCGCACAGCTTAGGGTCTGGATTACTCGACCACATTGGCGATGGCCTTCACCTCCATCCCGGCACTCCTCGATGTTGCTGCGATTAATCGCGGGTGGTCTGAACAGCAATTAGTGGTGGATTGAAAACCGGCTTGGTATGTGTATTGAAAGTAGTTTTTTGTGTTAGCACAAAAGCGTACGCAGGTGGAAATCATAGCTGCTAATGTGATGATTACACAATCAATTTACGTACATTTGTGGTATTTTCTTTGTGGCTCAATTTGTTGGTTAGGGCCTATTGTAACAATAATGTCATCATGTTTTTTTGGTTTTTCCCTTTTTCTTTTGGCCTGTTGAATTTGCCTCGTTATGTTAAATTTGAAACGTTCCTTAAAGAGCCCTTTTTTTGGGAGGCATGTAAAATGTGGTTCTTGCCAGTTTGTGCCTTTTGGCCCAGGATTAAATGTAATCCATTGTGACAATAATGTGAGAATACAATGTCAGTTTTTTATTTTTTTTTTATTGCTCAAAGAAAAAAATCACAATTCTAAAATTTTTGGCCAAAGTTTTTTTGCAGGGTTCATTTCCAAAGTTACAATAATTGGGCCAAAATAAAAGATTTATGAAATGTAGAACACAAAATTAAAAACAATTCACAAGAAAGGAGAGGGAAGTTTTGACCAGAAAGGAATATGAGCCAAGCACAGAAGGAGTGTGGGAAAAGTCGCCATTGCTTTCACCGTTTTTTCACCCGTTTGGCTGGGGGAGGGAGGGCGCCATACCGGGTCCGGGATGTCATCGGGCTGGCCTGTCCAGAGGCAGATGTTGTGGCCTCTGGACTAGGCACAGGGCTAGGCACATTTGGAGGATTGGCTGATGTTGTGCCAGAGGTGGAGGATCCTGATGTTCCGGCAGGAAGGGAGGTCGGCTCCACCATGTGCTGGCGAACGAGCTGCTCCAGGGCATTGGCGATGCGGATGTTGGCCCTGGTATTTTCCACCAGGGCCTGACCAATGGTCACGTTGGCCACAGCATTTTGCTCCAGGGCCTCAGCCACCCGTAGCAGACTGGCGTCCATCCTCTGCAGAATCTCCGTATGGAAATCCGATTTGAAATTGAGTTCTGTGAGGAGGGCCACTGCCTGCGAGGGGGATTGCCCTGGACTGGCTTCTGCAGGGTCCTCAGCCGGATGTACTGGTTCCTCCCCTGCAGAGCCAGCAGAAATTCGGCGGCCAAGGCTCCCCTCTGGAGCAGACTCATCCGCCTGTGTCTCTGTTAGGAAAAATGAGAAAAGACTCACATTAGAATCTACATATTGGCCCACTAACATTTCAGAGTTGGTGACATCACAAGATTTACCTGGGACAACATGAGGAGCCGCAAAGTCTGGCATGTCCGTATCCATGTTGGACACGCCAAACACCTCCACAGGCTGCACACACCCCTGTGCCAGCTCTTCTAAATCCGTCAACTCCAATGACACAGGGGTGGGACCCCCACCTGTCCCCCTTGCATGCCTAGCCCTGTCCGACAGTTTTTGCTTTAGGCGATATTTGAAGTCGCCCCATCTGTGGGATAAAATGGAAGCCATTATCCTTTTGTTTAAAATGGTGTTTGTTTTTAGGGGGGGCAAGTGTTTACTTACCGCCGTTTGACATCCCGGGATTAATTTCAGTTTGGACGTATCATGACAATACCCCGGCATGTAAGCAGCAATGGATGGTATCATCAAGCTAAGTTGTTCTTAATTTTCTTTGGGGGTGGGTCCAAAGCCTTACATTCCAATCTTGCCATTTCAGGTTGATCTTGGGCAGATTGTTCTGGCCATGCTTCCGGAAGCCGACCAACCTCAATCTCGTCCCAGGCGTAGGCATCGTAGGCGTGCAAGGCCCCAGATATTTCGAACACGTGTCACCCTTTTTGGAATGCCCGATGATGAGGTTTTAAGACGCTACCGTCTTCCTCCCAAAATCATCATAGACACTCTCTCATTAATAGAGAGTGATCTTGAGCGGCAAATTGACAGTCCAACAGCAATACCACCACTTACGCAATTGATGGCGGTGTTACATTTCTGTGCCTCAGGATCGTTTCAAACAACGGTGGGAATAGTGGCGGGCATCTCACAATCCTCCTTTTCCAGGATCCTGAGGGCAGTGATGGAGGCACTTTTCAAGCACCTCCATCATTTTATTAAAATGCCTTTGGATATGGGTGCCCTTAGTGTGGCCAAGGCCAATTTTTACCAAATAGCTGGCTTCCCACACATCATAGGGGTTGTGGATGGTACTCACATACCACTTCAGCCTCCAGCACGGCTGGAGGCAATATTTCGCAACCGTAAACACTATCACTCCCTGAATGTAATGGTGGTATGTGATGCCTCCCTCCAGATCCTGTCCCTGAATGCAAAATTACCAGGAAGTGCACATGACTCCTTCGTCATCCGGCAATCAGGGATATGGCACAAATTAAACAACCTCCAAGCTGGTGATGCGTGGCTTCTGGGTAAGTGTAGACCTTTAGTACATAACAATGTTAAGCTTGATACACAGTGATCCTGATGTTGTCTATTCTTTTTCACAGGAGACAGTGGATACCCTTGCATGGCTGCTCACTCCTTATTTGGCTCCCACACCAGGTCCACAAAGTGAGTTTAATACCGCACTTACAGCCACCAGGCAAGTGGTGGAGCGCTGTATCGGCCTTTTAAAAGGCCGATTCAGATGCCTCCACCGCTCTGGTGGCGAGCTCATGTATTTGCCGGATATGGTTTCGAAAATTGTGGTCCTGTGTGGGATCTTTCACAACATCGCCATAAGGAGTGGTGTTCCAATGCAGCCAGAGGATGCCTTACCTGAGGATGGCCCCCCCGAGGTTGGTCGGAGGTCAGTATGTGGGGGGGCCATACGCGATGATGTGGTGGCCCGATATTTTAGGTAATTAATTATTGACCAAACAACAGTGTGTATACCCAATGTGTTACGGTTTTTTAGCGTTCATCTTTTTTGATATTAATTCTTGCACCATCTTCTGTTTGTTTGCATAATCTTTGGCACTCCCACGATGACTACTTCCTGCTACCCTTCAAAAACCTTTATGTGGAAACTTCTGGAATATATTCTGACACCAATATTGCAACGCCATATTTTTGAAATCATGTGGGCATGGACCTTCGTCAACCAGTTCTTGATTTGTTGTGTGTTTGTTTCCTGTTTTTGGTATGTGGTGTATTTCTGATTATCACTGTGTGTTTTGTTTGTGAGTGACCACTTTGTATTTTGATTTCTGTTGTGAATAAATCTTTGGAGAGTGTAATTTGTTTCCTTTTTGGGCACGTTAGAAGCAAGTGTAAACAAACTCCCAAACGTTAATTTTACCTAAGGGGTAACCCAGTAATGAAGCAAGTGGAGCTAAAATGTAATATGTTTTCGGGGTACTAACCAACACACCAAGGAATCCTGTACAATCAGTTGCCTTCGTAAGATTGTCCTAAGCAGTTTGGCCACCAAATAGGAACCTGAAAAATGGTGTAAACTATCATGTTGACCACCACAAAAAAGGAAAATGACATTGGTACTGGGAGGTGTTTCTTGTGCCTGTTTGCATTCAAAATACAACACACAATCTGTAGTGAGATTCTGTGGCAATCCTTGCTTGAAGAGTCTACTTATGTCAGTGTAAAGAATCTTGGATTTACTCCAAACGCATGAGACAGAGCTTGAATTAAAACTGATTTATTATGAAACAATTAGAAAAAAAATAAATAAATAAACTAATTCCTAAGGAGGACCAACAGATGGTCAAGGCCCTGCAGAAGCCTGGTGACCTGCTCCCGCATACGGGCCACACAATGAAAGATTTGTGCCCGACACCTCTGTTCCTCTGTGGGTGACAAAAGTTTGGGGATTAATAAATCGATAATGAAGCAACATTCTAAAAAAACACAAAACAAGCAAACCAAAAATTAAAAGCTTGTGGGCAAAAAAACCATTACACAGATAAAACCCAGCACCCCAAAATGTCGTAGGCCAAAAATACAAGGGCCCTAAAAAAATGCACACAGGTGTGATATGTGTATGGTGACATCAGCAGGAACAGGTAAAGACAACCTACAAAAATACCCTAAGGCGACAGAAAGCCAACAAAAATGGGGACGACACATGATTACATACAAACAGTTTGTGGTGGCCAAAAGAAAATTAAAAAACATACCGTTCTCCAAAAAGCCAGAGCCAGAAGCCACTCCCTGGACCACCTCGGAGGTGGCTACATTCCCCAAACCTAGGGGCAGGGTGTTTGAGGAATCCTGGGAGGGGGTATTTGGAGGAGGGACGGATGGAGGAGAGGGGGAATTGGGCTGGAGGGGAAGTAGACCTGAAATCTCGGTCACAGGGTCTGGGGAGGAGGGGGTAATTGAGGAATTGGGGGTTGGAGAGAGGGGCCGGGACCGGCATCTTGTCTGGCGATGCCGCCGTAGTCTTTGCTGTGCCCCTAAAAAATGAAAAAAATATTGTGGTTAGTTTCAACAGGAATCCAAAATAAAAAAAAAATTAAAAGAAAAAACAATGACTAAATAGGACAGACATGAAAACATGCACATGCAGATATGACTACAATGACTCAATAGGACAGACATGAAAACATGCACATGCAGATATGACTACAATGACTCAATAGGACAGACATGAAAACATGCACATGCAGATATGACTACAATGACTCAATAGGACAGACATGAAAACATGTATGACTACAATGACTCAATAGGACAGACATGAAAACATGCACATGCAGATATGACTACAATGACTCAATAGGACAGACATGAAAACATGCACATGCAGATATGACTACAATGACTCAATAGGACAGACATGAAAACATGCACACGCAGTTAGGGCCCACAAGATAAACTTGAAAACCACAGTCCAGAAAACTTACTTTCCGCAATCTGCATGCGAAAGCATGCCAGCAAGCGGGGTGTCCGCCGGTGCAGGTCCGACCACCTGCACTCCAGCTGGCCAATATGTCGGCGTGAGCCGAAGGAGCGCAGGCGTCGATGTACCTCCGCACATGCGGAACGCTTGCGCCTATTTGAGATGGGTGGAGGCTGACTGGTGATCCGCCTGTCCATCACCTCCGTCAGCACCAGCAGTTCGCGCCTGGTGAATGCGGCGGATCTCATGATGGCAATGGTGTTTTTTTGGCTAAATATTTTTAATAAAGCACCCCAAAAAAATTTGATTGGCTAATGTATTTGGGAAATTAACAGGACAAATTCTATTGGTTAGTGTATGAGTCATGTGTTCGACAGGGCCACAAATCTCTTGAGAGTTATGATAGGCTTGATGCAGTGACATGCGTAAGCAAATTTAAATAAAGAAATGAACCACAGAAAATTTGGGGGGAGACAAACAAATAGAACAATTGTTTAATTGGGGCTAACATGTCTTTTGAACAATAAAAGCGAAGGTTTCAGCCGTACGTATTCTGCGAGCAAATACAAACATGGACAAGATTAAAGTTTATTGCATTGTGTTGAAAAAAAAAAAACAATTAAGCTAATTGATACATTGATTGGCATGATACGATTGAGGGAGGTAGGCAGAAAAAACGAGCAGGTCATCGGAATCTGACAGTCCCACTTCAGGTTTGTACTTGTGCGTGCGTTCCGTTCAAGCCATTTCGGGGATGTACGCTCGCTATTTGGCACGCTCGTTAGTTAGAGGAGGGGTCGGCTGAGTTTGGGGCGGATTTTTTGCTGCGTACGAAAATACGAGCGAGTGCTTAAATTTAAATATTTTTGTACGTACGCCCAATTGCGAGTGGGTCTGAATCAGGGCCTATGTCTGGAAAGAATAACAAGCAGCCTGATGCTGCTCCTCCTACTCTGATAACTTGTAAGTCCTGCTCTGCGGGCTTAGCCACAGAGGACCTCATTTAGGATGGTCTGTATATTAAGTGTTACACAGCCCTAGGGGTGTATCTAGGGATCCGAGCGCCCCTGGCAAGGTAATGGACTGGCGCCCCCCTCCCTCCATAATTTCAGGAAGTGCCCCAAGTAGTAGTTCCCTCTATGCAGTGGCCTCAGTAGTAGACCACCCTATGCAGTGCTCCCAGTAGTAGTCCCCCTTATGCATTGCCTCCAGTAGTAGTCTCCCCTATACAGTGCCCCCAGTAGTAGTCTCCCCTATACAGTGCCCCCAGTAGTAGTCTCCCCTATACAGTGCCCCCAGTAGCATCAATCCCCCCATAATGTGCCCCCAGTAGCGGCCACCCCCTATACAGTGCCCCCTATTAGCCACACTCCCCCCCCCCGTGCTATGCCAGAAAAAAAAACACACACACAGAAAAAAAAAAAAGCAACTTACCTGATCCCCGCTCCTGCCGACGACCGCTGCTGTCCACTCCTCCGGACCCGCTGTCTATCTGCACTATAGGATGGTAGAGACGTCATGACGTCTCTCCCATCACCCGCTGTGGGGGGGAGCCGGAAGGCGGAGCTCATGAGTGAGCTCCAGCCAGCTCCCTTTGTGGACGCAGCAGCCAATGAGAGTCTGTCTGACTCTCATTGGCTGGCTGCTATCACAAACAGACAGCCGCCACTGGCGGCTGTGTGTTTGTAACTGTGTAGGGCAGACCGCTCTCACTGCGGTCTGCCCTACACTTGTGGGGCCCGGGAGGACTAGCGGGGCTAGTGCAAGCCCCTGGGATAGTCCACCCATTGGCTGCTGGTGGCACTGCTGGACGACTGCCCCCCTTTGGCCGGCGCCCCTAGCGAGTGCCATCTTGGCTAATGGGTAGATATGCCCCTGCACAGCCCCAGGTGCATCAGCCCCGGTGTCTCCCTCAGGACCCACCCTGGGCTGCCTTTTCACAAATGCTGGCAAAACTTGTGGACCAAGTAGCAGTCCACATGGTAGCTCCACCTACAGATCTTTTACCTCCCCCATGGATAGACGTACTGTCTACTTCAGTACAGACTTTGGTTAATACCTCTACGGTTTTTCAGCAAATGCTGCAAAAACCTACTAAACGTACTATGATATGTTCACCATCCACAGTTATCTGATTCTGAGATATCTGGGGAGGCAGAAGACGCAGATCTCTCTCACTCTGACTCCATCTCAGGAGAAGAGGAGCCACCTTCTAAACTAAATATACCTGCTCTTGTGAGAGCTGTTAAGACTATTCTACAAATAGAAGTGGATGAACCCGCTCCTAAGAAAAAACATGCTCTTTTTAAGCGACAAAAGGAAGCTCGGAATATGCCCGGTAAAGGTTTCAAATTCCAAAATGGTTCAGTTCCTTTTACCCGCTCCTAGCTACTGAGAGTTGGGAAGAGGCCCTAGAAGAGACTTTTCCCCCTGATGCTTCAAGGGAACAGCTGTCCTACATATCTCACATTAGAGATGCAGCCTCCTACTTGGGTGAAGCAGCTATGGATACAGCTCTCCTGGCATCCAGGATATCTGCCAATAGTGGCCCATCGTATTCTTTGGCTACGTTCCTGGAAAGCAGATTCAGAATCTAGAGTCTCTGCCTTATACAGGAGAGATCTTATTTGTTCCAGAATTGGATAAAATTGTGACTACTTTGGTGGCTATCAAGATGGCATTCCTGCCCTCTACATATAGTACAAAGCTGCGGACGTCATCATTTCGGTCCTTTCACCCTCAAGGCAAAGCCAGGGCCAGTCCTTTCCATTGCAACAGACATCAGCCAAGGCCTCAAAGCCTAGCACCAAACAAACCTGGGCTACTAAATGTCCACCTGCCAAGTACGAGGACAAGCCTGCAGCCTGATGGGGCGACCCCCCCGCCAACAGTTCTTTTGCACAGGACCTCCATCGGATCCAAGCAAGGTCCTGCTGCTCCAAGAAGACATTCAGTCATTACTGAAATCAGGAGTAATCATTTGTGTCCCCTCCTCACAAAAGGGCAAGTGCTATTATTCCACCATTTTCTTAGTTCAGAAGCACAATGGGTCTCATCGGCCTATCCTCAACCTGAAGTCTCTGAACAAATTCATCAGGGTGCCCAGGTTTCGTATGGAAACCCTTCGTTCTATTATCCTAGCTATGGAGCCTGGAGATTTTATGGTATCCCTAGACATTCAGGACGCTTACCTAAATGTACCTATAGCGCCTTCTCATCAACAATATCTCCGGTTTGCTACACTGCAGCAACATTACCAATTGCAGGCTCTGCCATTTGGCCTCTCAACGTCTTAACCAAGATCATGGCAGTTATGGCGGCCTCTCTTTGTCGTCAAGGGATCAGACTGCTCCCGTACTTAGACAATCTCTTGCTGTTGGCAAGCTCCCCAGAGACTCTTCACAGCCATCTGCAGGTAACCATTGCCTTTCTACAAATGCACGGTTGGCTGATCAACTGGAAAAAGTCTTCTCTTACACCCTCTCAAAGGATGGTACATTTGGGAGACCTCCTGGACTCTCAAGTTCAGAGAATTTTCCTAACGGCGTACAAGATTTCAGCACTACAGCACAGACTTCGCAGACTGCTTCACAATCGCAGAGTGTCGATTCACTCTGCGATGCAGGCCTTGGGATCAATGGTGTTCACCTTCGACATGGTGGAGCTCGCACAGTTTCACTCCAGGCCCTTCCAACACCTGATCCTCTCCAGGTGGAACGGGTTACCCCATCTGCTCATAACCCAGACGATGAGCCTCAACCAGAGGTTCAATTGTCCCTAGCCTGGTGGCTACAGACTTCCCACTTGAACCAGGGCCATCCCTTTTGGATCCCAGATTGGGCTCTGCTCACCACGGAAGCAAGCCTCTGAGCGTGGGGTGCAGTAACCGGCCAGCACTCCTTCCAGGGCCGATGGTCCTCAGTCGAGGCAGTGTTGCCAATCAACATCCTGGAACTTCGAGCCATCTACAGAGCTCAGAATATTCTGAAGAACAGGCCAGTACAAGTACAGTCCGACAACGCCATGGCCTACCTCAATCACGGCCATGGCCTACCTCAATCACCAACGGGGCACTCGAAGTCAGTCAGCAATGACAGAAGTGTCCCGCTTTCTCACCTGGGCCGACCGCAGTCTCCCAGCCATATCTGCAGTGGTCATGCTGGGGATTCTCAATTTGAAGGCAGGTTTCCTCAGCCATCATGACGTGCATGCTGGAGAATGGTCTCTACATCCAGAAGTCTTTCAGCTTCTAGTGGACAAATGGAGTCTTCCGGAGGTGGATCTCATGGCCTCCAGGCACAACAACAATCTTCCAATTTATGGAGTCAGAACAAAGGACCCCAATGCGGCCTTCATAGATGCAATGTCAGTGAAATGGAACTTCCATTTAGCGTATCGCTTCGCTCCAATATCCCTGCTTCTTCTAGTGCTTCGGAAGTTCAGACAGGAGGGAGGCACAGTCATGTTAATAGCTCTTGCCTGGCCCAGACTTCACTGGTACTCCGATCTTCAAAGGCTCTCTATAGATGTTCCTCTTCAGCTTCCTCTACGAGTAGACCTGTTGACTCAGGGTCCATGTCTTTAATGGCTTGGCTCTTGAGACATTCCTCCTAATGGCTAAGAGTTTTTCCAACTCTGTGGTCCAGACCATGCTAAAAGCAAGTAAACCAGCCTCAGCCAGGATTTACCACAGAATATGGCATACATATTTTCAATTGTGTGCGCCAAGAAACTATGGGGGTCATTCAGACCCGCTCGCGAGCAGCAGTACGCTCGCAAGCGGGTCGATGTTCCCCACTGCGCATGCGCACGACGGAGGGAGCTCCGTCGTGCGCATGCGCTTGACCCGGGGAGCGACGGGCTTTCGCACCAAAGGGGGAGTGCTGTCGATGTTGATTGACAGCACGCCCCCTTTGGTGGGCGTGCATGCCAGACGGAGGCGTTCCCATGGGAACTCCTACCATCTGAAGCCGGCCCCACTGACATCACTAGTGATGTCAGTGGGAGTGATTTTGGCTCTGATAGAGCCAAAATCACTCCAGGGCTTGTGGCAGGGAGACCCTACCGCAGGGTCTCCATCGCAAGTCCGATGGTCACGATGGTCAAGACCATCGCGACCATCTTTTTGGCCACTCGCATATGCTGTGGGTGGTCACCCACAGCTATACGAGCGGCCAGAAGGCCGCTCCATTTCATGGAGGAGGGCCCTGATTCAGAGCGAGCGCTCTGGTCAGAGCGTCCGGCTCTGAATCAGGCCCTATGACCATCAGGTCTTTTAAGGTTTCTAGAATTCTTGCCTTTCTTCAAGCTGGATTGGATCTACGCCTCCGCCTAGCATCTCTGAAAGTGCAAGTCTCTGCTTTTTCTATCTGGTTTCAGCACAGAATTGCTCCTATACCAGCTGTTCACACCTTCATGCAGGCTGTCCTATGAATACAACCTCCATTTGTCCCTCCTGTGGCTCCATGGAATTTGTCAGTGGTGTTCCAAGCACTTCAGGAACGAACCCCTGGAATCAGTGGATGTGAAATGGCTCACAGCGAAGATTCTGTTTCTTCTGGGTATAGCATCTGCCTGTAGGGTATCTGATTTAGGGGCGCTTTCATGACGCTCTCCCTTTTTGATATTTCATCAGGACAGGGCTGTTCTTCGAACACGCCCAGGCTTCCTTCCCAAGGTGATTTCTCGCTTCCACCTGAATGAGGAAATTGTGGTTCCGGCCTTTAATTCACCAGACCTCTCGGCAGGTGAGGCCTCTTTGGATGTGGTCCGTGCTGTAAAGAGCTACATGAACCGTACTGCTTACATCCGGAAATCGGACTCCCTCTTTGTCCTATATGGATTTCACAAGAACGGATGGCCAGCTAACAAACAGAATCTGGCCAGACGGATTTGCATAACTATCTAACAGGCTTACACGCAGACGAGCCTTCCTGTGCTGACTACAGTCTCTGCTCATTCTACTCGCTCTGTGGATCCTCGTGGGCAGCCCGGTGTGGCACCTCAGCTGAACAGCTATGCAAGGCGGCCACTTGGTCTTCTGTCCACACCTTTCTTAGGTTTTATGCTTTTGATACATTTGCCTCTCAGGATGCTTCCTTTGGGCGTAGGGTTCTCCTATCAGCTCAGGAGCATTCCCGCCCTTGAACAACTGCTTTGGGACATCCCCAATGTCTTCCTGTGGAGCCCTATGGACCCTGAAGTAGAAAAGGAGAGTTATGGTAAAACTTAACTTGGTTAACTCTTTCTTTGAAGTCCATAGGGTCCACAGGGCACCCGCCATGACGCTCCTAGCTTCTATGGGTTTTCTTCTTCTGGTCACTTGTTTCCTTCTCTGTGTGAGAGTGTGATTCCTCAGTGTACCAGTCTTCCTTCTCTCCTATCCTGCTCCTGTCTTGGGTTTGTTAACAAAACTGAAGTTCCCTCAGGCTGTGGGCTGGGTATAGGGGGTAGGACTGGAGCATCCTGGGATTGAAAAGCTTTACTGTTGGTGTCCAGTCCTCTAGGTCCTGCCTACACCCCAATGTCTCCCTGTGGACCCTATGGACTTCGAAGAAAGAGTGTTAACCGAGGTAAGTATTATCATAACTCTTATTTTTGAGATAGTGTTCCAAACAGAGATGCTGCTTCCACAGATAATTGGTGCACAAGTGGGAAATGTGTCTGGTTTTCGGTTTGATGTTTTAAGCTTGTGTTTTAAACAGTGACCTGAAAATTAGCTACTCTATGTTAAAGGTCAATGCTAATGCTTCAGGGACAGTGTAATAGTGAGAAGATGCAGTGCTTGGACATCTGTGCTCAACTATTGTTTCATTGTTTGTCAGTTGCTTCTAAATGTATGAATAAAACTTTCCCATAGTGACTGCTGCATTAATTACTATCCACTGGTATCCAGTCTAAAGGCCCCCATACATCAGCAATTGATTGCAACAATTTGCAATTTGATTGAAAAAGGGAAAGATTTTTATACACAATCGATTGCACATTAGTCAAGCATGAGGACAGACATTAGTGTTACATACCTAATGGTTCACATCACGGTGTAGGTCTGGCTCGAATGGGTGGGAGGAATGGAGGCCTACCTAACCTGGACATGGGGGGGTCATTCAGACCCGCTCGCAAGCGGGTCGATGTTCCCCACTGCGACATGCGCGAGACCCGGGGAGCGACGGGCTTTCCATCGCTCCGGGTCTCGCACCAAAGGGGGCGTGCTGTCGATGTTGATTGACAGCTCGCCCCCTTTGGTGGGCGTGCCTGCCAGATGGAGGTGTTCCCATGGGAACGCCTACCATCTGAAGCCGGCCCCACTGACATCACTAGTGATGTCAGTGGGAGTGATTTTGGCTCTGATAGAGCCAAAATCACTCCAGGGCTTGTGGCAGGGAGACCCTACCGCGGGTCTCCGTCGCAAGTCCGATGGTCGCGATGGTCAAGACCATCGCGACCATCTTTTTGGCTGCTCGCATATGCTGTGGGTGGTCACCCACAGCTATACGAGTGGCCAGGAGACCGCTCCATTTTCATGGAAGAGGGCCCTGTTTCAGAGCGAGCGCTCTGGTCAGAGTGTCCGGCTCTGAATCAGGCCCATGGACTTTATTATGGATATGCCCTTGTGTCAACACATAACTCATCTGAGTTATAGCAAATGTTCCTACTTCAAACTGCTTTATCTTTGATCAACATATTTTATATATTTTCAGAATGTCACCCAATGTGTCTCATATTATAGGGAAGGCCTATTTCTATAATCTTTGTACTTATATACTAAGTATTCTGTTGACTATTTTTTTCTTCACAAGTCACTACTCTGAGTAACTATTTGCTTTCCCAGGTTTGAAAAAGAAAGCCTGATAACTATCTAGACCCAGGAAACCTAACAAAATGCTTTGGAATGCACCTAGAGCAGTGGTTCTAAAACTCAGTCCTCGGGACCCCACACAGGTCACGTTTTCCAGGTCATCTAGCAAGTGCACAGGTGTATTCATTACTCACTGACACATTTTAAAAGATGCACAGGAGGAGCTAATTATTTCACTTGTGATTCTGTGAGACCTGGAAAACATGCACTGTTTGGGGTCCTGAGCAGAGCCGGTTCTCACGTTACGCATGGTACGCAGCTCCGTAAGGCGCCACATAGTGAAGGGCGCCTCAGCTGCGTACCATGCGGGCCACGGGCAGACTGTGTCTCTGTGACACAGCTGCACTGCGTGTGTAGCGCTGACCGGACGGAGTTTGGTCAGCGCTACACAGCACAAACACACAGCCGCCGGCGCCGGCAGCTGTGTGTTTGCTTTAGCAGCTGATGAGAGTCAGACAGACTCTCATCGGCTGCTGCTCCCACTGCCAGAGCCGGACATCTTCCAGCTCCCGCAGTGGGTAATGGGAGGGACTTCATTACGTGACGTCACTCCCATAATGCAAAGCGGCGGATGGAGGAGCTGATATCGGCGCCGGGACCAGGAGCAGGAGTGGGTTTCAGGTAAGAGGTTTTTTTTAATTTTTATTACGTCTCTACTGCGGGGGGGGGGAGAAGGTGGATTACTACTGAGGGCGCCACAAGGGGGGATCACTACTGGGGGCACCACAAGGGGGGCTACTACTGGGGGCACTACAAGGGGGGGCTACTACTAGGAGCAGTAGAGGGGGGACTACTACTGGGGGCACTACAAGGGGAGATTACTACTGGGGGCACTACAGGGGGGGAATACTACTGGGGGCACTACAGGGGGGGATTACTAGGGGGGGAATACTACTGGGGGCACTACAGAGGGGAATACTACTGGGGGCACTACAGGGGGGAATACTACTACGGGCACTACAAGGGGGGGGAAATACTATTGGGGGCACTACAAGGGGGGGATTGCTACTGGGGGCACTACAAGAGGGGGGACTACTACTAGGGGCACTACAAGGGGGGGGACCACTATATAAAGGGCACTGCATAGGGGGTACCACTACTGAGGGCACTGCATAGGGGGGGAGTACTACTGGGGCACTATATAAGGGGAATATTACTAGGGGCACTGCACAAGTGGGACCACTACCAGGGGCACTGTAAAAGGGGCACTGCATAGGGGGTACCACTACTGGGGGCACTGCATAGGGGGACTACTACTGGGGACACTATATAAGGGGAATACTACTGGCCCCCAGTAGTATTCCCCTTATATAGTGTCCCCAGTAGTAGTCCCCCTATGCAGTGCCCCCAGTAGTGGTACCCCCTATGCAGTGCCCCTTTTACAGTGCCCCTGGTAGTGGTCCCACTTGTGCAGTGCCCCTAGTAATATTCCCCTTATATAGTGCCCCAGTAGTACTCCCCCCCTATGCAGTGCCCTCAGTAGTGGTACCCCCTATGCAGTGCCCTTTATATAGTGCTCCCAGTAGTGGTCCCCCCCCTTGTAGTGCCCCTAGTAGTAGTCCCCCCTCTTGTAGTGCCCCCAGTAGCAATCCCCCCCTTGTAGTGCCCCCAATAGTATTTCCCCCCCCAGGGGCACTGCACAGGGGGGACCACTAGCGGTGGCACTGTAAAAGGGGCACTGCATAGGGGGGCGCCAAAAAATATACTCGCTTACCAAAAAATTTGGGCTAGGGCCGGCCCTGGTCCTGAGGACCGAGTTTGAGAACCTGTGACCTAGAGAGTTACCGTCTTCAGCCATGCACATATATCTAGTATATTGCGATGATGCTCAGGTACTAATACTTCTCATTTGTCCATCTAAATTTTCAGACTGCATTGTATCTGGGTCGTTCCCAGGACACACAACCCGGCTGACCATTTCACCCTTATACCCCTTTTGCACCACAGCTAAAACCCAGGTTATTGCAGGGTTAACCCTAGGTGTAAAAGGGGCTAGTGTTGAATTGGGTAGAGTGACCCGGCAATCCAATCTGGGTATTTTTCAGGGTTTAACACTGGAACAGCCCGTGTAACCCTGCAGTGTAAACGGGACAGGGGTTGTTGAACATGGGTCCCTTGTATAGGATGGTGATTTACGGATTTTCTGGCGCTTGTAGGTGTCATCTCAAAGCGCCTGCAGACCAGTTCCACTGCACCCATGTGCAGTGTGAACGTTGTCGAACCTGGGAATAACCCAGGTCAGTGCCGCGGTCTGTGGGGGCCATGTCCCGGGTCTGACTTGGTTTGGAACAGTGTTCCAAATACCAGGTCAGACCCGGGAAATTAGTGTAAAAGTGGTATATGCTATGACCCGGATTGTCCCGGCAATATCCGGGGTCAGAAGCTTTTTGCGAAAGGGGTATTTGTTAAACATTGTATTATTCCCACCAGTCTCCATGGGCGCCGAGAGGGGGGGGGGAGCGGGTACAGTTTACCTAGGCTTGCTAGCGGGGCCCGAGTCCGGAGTCGTCCCCCCTCCCCTCCCTCACAGCAGCTCAGCACACAGCTTGTGCTGGGCTGCAGTGTAAGGCTTCTGCAGCAGCCGGAGCCGTCTCCTATGGCTGTGGGGGGGGGAGTGATCACACTGATCGCGCCCCCCTCCTGCTTAGCGCCGGGCTGGGGGGCTTAGAGCGGCGCTGCAAAAGTTATATTTTTTTCTTCAAGGGGGCGTGGCCACACCTCCCGCAATTAGGCCACGCCCCCTCCTTTACCCGGGCTTGGACAGGCTCTCTACGGCCCTGGTGACCTGGAAAACGTGTACTGTGTCATGAGGACCGAGTTTGAGAGCCACTGGTCTACACCATCTTGCCTTCTGTTTCCTATTTCAGTATTTCCCGTTATTACTTTAAAGTCTGTTTTCTTTCTGAGCACATTTGCACCATCCCCCACTCAGGTGCAGTCTATCCCTACCATAGACCCTGTAGCCAAATGTTTTACTGTCCTGCTTTGGAGTGCACCTAATCTCTGAAACCTTAGATCTGTCTCCATATTGAATAGTCCTAAAGGAAGGCGCATTTTCTGGACTTCTTGCTCACAGTTCTCAGACAGTAGGCAGGTTACAAAAGCAATATTGAAGCTGTTAGGAGGAAGTGGGGAAGTACCCAAAATAACTATTTGCAGCCACCTGGCAAAGGTCTATTACAGTGGTTCTCAAACTCGGTCCTCAGGACCCCACGCAGGTCACATTTCCCAGGTCACCCAGCAGGTGCACAGGTGTAGTCATTACTCACTGACAGGGCCATAACTAGGGTAGTGTGACCAGTGCCATGGAACAGGGCACCGCAGGGCAGGGGGTGCTGTTTGGACCTGTCAATTTTCCTGTTGAGAATGATATTAATTTGTAGCTTCCTCTTCTTTTATCCTCAGCATCTCCTGGCCTCCCCTATCTCTGCCCTGGCCCTTCTCCATGAGGCAGTGGCGGATCCAGGGTGTGGGGGGCGATTGGAGCGATCGCCCCCCCCTAGCACAGTCCGCAAAGTGCACTGAGCTGTGCAGGCTGTGTTCAGCCTATGCTGTGACCAGACCACCCATTAGCCTCTGCTGCCAGTTAGCATTTTTTTAATATATAATTAATGGGCTCACGGTGACCCGTTCAGGAACGCTCCGTCCCCTCCACATAGATAGCATCTAGTACATAGCCGGCACCTGACCAGGAAGACCGTCAAGTACCGCATCTCCGCCTCCCCTGAACACAGGCACCTATCGGATCCATCCTGCTGGTGCACGAGCGCGCGGTGATGTCATGACGCCTGGCCTGCATGCTCGTGTGTCAGTGAAGAGCTAATGTGCTGTGCTGTGCTGTGAGCTCCCTGCACCCGAAGAAGGAGGACACCGCAACCCACTGTAGCTGACAGACTACAAACGTGAGCCGCTCAGCCTGTCGGTTGAAGAGGAGAGGGGGCAAGAGAGTTTTTTCTTTAAAAAAAGCAATAGAATGCTTTGCTTTTCTCCTTGAGCCAGGCTAGGTATTTATTATTATTCTGGCAGCAGCTAGCAGGCAGGGAAGGTGGGGTGAAAAATGCATGTTTTGGCGTTAACTTCTATTTTTAATCATTATTTTTATTATTACTAATTTTCTCATGAAAGGCCTAAAAGGGGCCTCTTTTGTAGGAATATACTGTTTAAAATAAATGCAGCATCTTATTTCTTTTATACCATTTTTTTATTGGCAGATGTAAAAAGAATATATATGTGTGTGTGTATATATATATATATAGTTATATAAATGTATACAGGTGACAAGTAATTCAATTGTTTTGTTCAGATGCCTGTGTGGGCCTGATAGCAGCGTGTTTAGCCATGTTGTGCGGAAATAACTGTGCAATAATAGCGTTTTGTCCAGCCAAGGCAAAATAAAAGTGTATGCGTGGCATAATATGTTATAATAGGCACTTCTGCTGTGTGACATAACGTGAATAAGGGACACTACTGTGTGACATAATGTGAATAAGGGACACTACTGTGTGATGTAACGTGAATAAGGTACACTACTGTGCGGTGTAATATGATGAACAGGCACTACTGTGGCGTAATTGGGGGTACTATTGTGTGGTCATGCCCCTTCCCAGATAGACCATACCTGTTTTTTTTCAGCGCGCTCTCCCTGCTTCAGTTGTGGTTGAGGGCAACAATGCTATTTATTTACTCATATCACGTGTAGGATTCCCTCAGTGTCTCTGCCCTCACCATCCCTGAAACTTCACCTCAATGTCTCTGTCTTAACCTTTCCTGTAACTCCCCCTCAGTGTCCCTGTAACTCCCCCACAGTGCCACTATCCTCACCCTCCCTGTAACTTCACCTCAGTGTTTCTGCACTCACCCTCCCTGTAACTCCCTATCAGTGTCCCTACCCTCACCCTCCTCGTAACTTCACCTTAAGCGCTCCCCCTTCACTCTCTTTGTAACTCCAGCAAAGTTTATCTACTCTCAAGAGTGACAAATTGGGGATGTCACAAGGACACGCTCCTTCTGGTAATGGGTTGGAAATGGGACCACCCATTACCAAATGTCTAGTTTCGCCTATGCTGAGGAGGGAGAGAGCACAGCCAGCTCCTCGCTCCCTGCTACTATGCTGGAGTGACCGACCAGTAGACTGTAAACCCTGCACACTTGCACAGTGGGGCTACTGACACTGTGCAGGGAGACGTTAAAGCTTACATCCTACACCGCTTGTATACTGCCCCTGCAAAGAGGGGAGGGGGGATGGGTCCTGCTGCCCTCAGGCAGAGGAAGCAGGGAGATGGCTGGGGAAGGGGGGGAACAGGGAGATAGCTGGGGCAGTGGGGAGCAGAGAGATGGCTGTGGGAGTGGGGAGCAGGGAGATGGCTGTTTCTGCCCCTGTTCTAGGACAGGAAGGGGGAGCAGGGAGATGGCTGGGGGAAGGGGGAGCATGGAGATGGCTGCTTGTGCTAAAACTGTGTATTCGCACATAGTGAATACATAAATATATACATTGCAATAATCAATGTGGCCACACAAAAAAAACCTGTAAAGGGGAGGTGTTGGGACCAGAAAGGGGAGGTGCCAATACAGGAAAGAGGAGCAGTCATAGGGGTAGATGTATGATAGCGGCACGTAACGTGCCACTATACCGCTTCCTGCTTCGCCTCTTTACTGAGGCGCAGCAGGAAGCACTACCGATGAGATGTAAGAACATCTAATCGGCCTGAGTGGGGGTGCGTTAACTTCCCCCTCCGGCGCTACCCGCTAGAGACCACAGCGCATCAGCCTAGTGCTGATGCGCTGCGTCTCTGTCCCAGCCGGCTCCACTGAGCATGCGCGGGATCTCGCAAGTATCGCGATATCCCCGCCTGCAGCCCTGCAGCCGGCAGCAGCCCCAGCAGGGACAGCGCTGTCCCTGCTGTGGGGATAGGCTAGCGCCATGCTGTAGCTGTCGATAACTACAGCCGGCCGAACGGTCATGCGGTATGCCCGTTTGTACATGGCCCTGCCGCTCGGCGCTGCTATGCGCCCCTGTCATTTACCGCCCAGACCCCCGATCATACATCGGGGAGAAGCGGTATCAGCGCACATAATGTGCGCTGATACCGCTTCTAGGCTTCATACATCTACCCCATAATCATTAAATCGCCCCCCCTTAAAGAACAGTCTAGATCCGCCCCTGCCATGAGGCCATGGCCCTTTTTCAGGTACTCTATCTAAAGTCCCTATTTAATAAATGGGGGGGGGGGGGTGCGCCAATCCTCTCTCTGGCACAGGGCATCAAAAAGTCTAGTTACGGCTCTGCTCACTGACACATTTTAAAAGATCCACAGGTGGAGGTAATTATTTCAGTTGTGATTCTGTGAGGAGACCTGGAAAATATGCACTGTTTGGGGTCCTGGGGACCGAGTTTGAGAACATGTGGTCTATTGCATAGAAAAACATGTGATATATTTCTTCTATTCATTTAAATCCGTTACTAAGTTGCAGAATGTGATAAGCGACCCACTTATTCTGAACAGAACGTGAGACTAAAACAGAAGTTCTCGCCGTTCCATCCTGTCAGTTTGTTGTGTGTATCTGCCCCGCACTTGCACCTGGATGCAGCAGGGGGCGCTGTGTGCAGTTTATGTTCCCCGTGTACGCCGCAATCAGGGCCAGCAGAAGGCGCTGTGAACACTGTCGGTAGGCGGGCCCTGGCTTCCTGCAGCAATAAGAAAAAGGATCGAGGAGGTGAGGCGCATCCTGAGCGCCCGTAGCCGCCTTCTGCAGCCCGTCCCGCGGGAGATACCGCCTCATGACGGGTTCTCCATGCTGACTGACCGCAGGACATGGGAGTCCTCGAAATCACTGACCAGGTGAGTGCAGCTGTGCGCCGCTGAGGGCGTTCGTACGGGCCGGTCCGCAGCTTGCGGCCTAGTCATCCCGCAGGCCTCCGTGTATGGCACAAGGCCCGCGCTGTGGGGAGTGAGACTGCGCCAGGCCTGCTTTATGTAACCGATGGGGAGCTAGTTCTTCCCCCTGCCTTAGCATGCAACTCCCGTGCGGACTGTGCTGAGATCCCCGCACGGCTGCAGTGGCCGGCGACGGCCCGCAGCACCTTTCCCGCTACCGATCCCCTGACCAGGCCACCGTTGCCGCGGCGCTCCAACCCCCGCCCGTGTACTAGAAACATGTTTCCGGGTGGAGGCGTCCTCCCCGGTCCTTTGCTGGGCTAGTAGCAGAGTCCGGGCTGCAGCGATGCGTGGACTGCCCCTGTCCGCCTCATTGTGCTGGTACTCCCCGCATACCTCTCACCCTCAGTCCGGCTCATAGTGCTAATTCTGCCTCATGCCTCTCTCCACGTCCGGTTCATGGTGATGATCTAACCCATATCTCTCGCCCCCTGTCCGGCTCATGGTTCTGATTCTGCCCCATACTTCTCGCCCCCTGTCCGGCTCATGGTGCTAGTACCCCCCGACCCCCTCTGCAATATATTTCACTCTTTGTGCAGATTACTCTCCCCATATCTCTCGCCCTCTGTCCAGCTCTTGGAGCTGATTCTGCCCCATATCTCTTGCCCTCTGTCCGGCTCATGGTGCTGATTCTGCCCCACACCTCTCTCCGACTGTCTGGCTCATGATGCTGATTTTTCCCCATACCAACCACCCTCAGTCCGAGTCATGGTTCTGATTCTGCCCAATACCTTCGCCCCCTGTCCGGCTCTTGGTGCTGATATTGCCCCATACCGCTTGCTCCCTCTCCGGCTCATGGTTCCGATTCTGCCCAATACCTTTGCCCTCTGTCTGGCTCATGGTACTGATTCTGTCCCATACCTCTCGCCCCCTGTCCTGCTCATGATGCTGATTCTGCCCCATACCCTTCGCTCCCCGTATTCATTTCCAAAGACTTTTCGCCGGTGCGGAAAGGCAATGCATTGGAATAGGTGGAAAAGATTCGCCTATGAAACTAGACCAAAAAAAGTGCAGAATTGGGGTTTTGGGGTGCAAAATTGCAGGAACTTTGGGGAGCTGCACCCTTGGGACAGCTCCCCAAAGGTAAACTCTTGTCAAAAAAAGTAAAAATAAAACTTAACACCCCCCAAAAAGTACTTTCATTTTGGGGGCAAAAAAGTACAAAGTCGGGGGACAAACTTAAAAACTAGCGAAATAGGCTCCAGAGGGTCCCCAAAGTATGCCCCAGGTGTTTTTAAGATTGCAGGTGGTTGCTGCAGGTGGATTTTTAAAGATTTTTAAAACTTCACATTAATAACTTTAAAATATGCTTGCACCCATTTTCATGTTCCCCAAATGTGCTGGGACTAATTATTTTCTCCCCCCCAAAAATTCTAAATGCTCTTCTTCACCACTTGTGCAATGGTCGCTAATTAGAAGCCATTGAGAGCATTTAAGTACCCCAAATACCTTCAGCAGGGCTATACAGGAGTATCCATAGTGAACCCCAATGTTAGTGCATCTTTTGGGGCTGTCAGTCTGATTTCCCCAAATCTGTCAGCACTTTTCGCCTTTTTGAGTTTCGCCGGGTCCCGCTTTCACGTCTTTTGGAATTGAACAGGGTGAAAATCAGCCGCGAGCACGTAAAGTCTTTTATCCAAAAACATGCGATGTAGGCGGAAAGTCCGGCAGGCGAAACTTAGCCGACTGTTCGCGGCTAATTGAATACGCCCCTTAAGGTGGGTACACACTATACAGATATATCTGCAGATGATGGTGGTTCGTACACACTGAACAACCATCTGTGTCTGCCCACAGGTCCTGCCGACCAGGGGGCGTGTCCCGTCCCCCTCCTTGCCACTGTGTGTGTACGGCGGTCTGCAGACGTGTCCATCGGCTGTGCAGCATAGCCAATGCGATATGTCGGTGAACGCCGACATATCGCAGGTACACACTGCCCGACGGGCAGCAGATACATTGGCTGATCAATTGATCGGCCAGTGCATCTGTCAGTGTGTACCCAACTTCAGTCTTGGTTCTCTTCAGCATTCACTTGTAAAATGGATAAAATGAAATTACAATGGCAAATATGTGATTACTCTCCATAAATTTTCATTTGCAGGCCCTGGGAAAACAATTAATCATTGAGATTGCAATATTGTTTGTAGGGTTCATGATATTTTATCCACATATGTAGAAGTGTGAATACATATGGCTCCTCCAATAAGTTCCAACAGTGTCTCTGCAATGTGTGAGTAGAGATTGGTTGTACAGGTTGAGTCTCCCATATCCAAATATTCCGAAATACGGAATATTCCGAATTACGGAATATTTTTAGTATGAGAATGTGAAACCTTTGCTTTCTGATGGTGCAATGTACACAAACTTGTTTTAAAGCACAAATTCATTAAAATTAGGGATGTGCAGGCTCGGATAGGTTCGAGTTTGCACGTGGAGTTCGGATTTTTCCCTCCAAAAAAACGGAACTCAGAACGAGGCAAAACGTCATCTTACATGGACGAACATCATCATTCCTGGTCTTTTGTCCAGGAATGATGATGTTCGTCCATGTAAGATGACGTTTTGCCTCGTTCTGAGTTCCGTTTTTTTGGAGGGAAAAATCCGAACTCCACGTGCAAACTCGAACCTATCCGAGCCTGCACATCCCTAATTAAAATACAGTATATAATAAACTTCAGGCTGTGTGTATAAGGTGTATATGAAACCTAAATTAATTTCATGTATGTACACAAACTTTTTTTGATGCTCAAAATTATAAAAAATATTGTATAAAATGACCTGCAGGCTGTGTGTATAAGGTGTATATAGAACATAAATGCATTGTGTGTTTAGTTTTGGGTCCTATACCCAAGATATTTCATTATAGTATGCAAATATTCCAAAATACGGAATAAGCCGATATCCAAAATACCCCTGGTCCCGAGCATTTTGGATATGGGAGACTCAACCTGTATTCTGTTCACCTAAATGCATGAGCAGTTTGGATAATTAGGGAAAACCCTTTCCCAACTCCGTGTGAATAGTCTCTAAAGCAGGGGTGTTCATGCAGCCCTCCAGCGGCTATGGATCTACACACACCCAGCTTGCCCTGCCACACGTTTTTAATTAGGGCATGCTAAAACTTTGGCCAGACACTGGGATTTATAGTTCCACAACAACTACAGGACCATTTTGAATACTCTTGCTCTAAATGCTCTAGTGTAGACAGCCACAAGCACATGTATGTAGAAAAATTCAGAAAAAGCTGCCGAACATTGTGTTCTCAGCATTGTAACTTAGTCAAATAGTGTCTCTCATGCAGAAAGTCACCAAGGGGCCGATTCAATGTAGTGCGGTGTTGATAGCGCCGGAAACTGAGCTCCCGGAACTATTCAACTCTGAGCTGGATCACCGTTTTAACAGTGGGGCTGCTATTAAGCAGCCCAAGCTCATTTTTATGATTTAATTTCATTTTCATTTATTCTAACTGAGCAGCAGTGTGAGACAGTCCTTTGGACGTCTGCACTGCTGCTCAATCACCCCTCTGCGGCACCGTGACACCAGACTGCTAGGTACTCCTGACGGGGCTCCAAGGGGGAACTAGCCATCAGGGCTCCTCAGTCTGCAGCCGGGACTCAAGGGGACAGGTAAGGCGGATTCCCGCAGTCAGGGGCCCGCGTCTATGCGCAGTCTTGCCTCCGGTCTCAGGAGACAGACTGGAGGCACTGATGTGGATACTGGTGCGTCTGGGACTCCACTAGACCACCAGGGCCCTACAAGCACTGGCGCAGGGCAACGATTAAAGCCAAGGGACCCGGTGGTTAATGTCGGCATAGGCGCTCTCCCTGCGGCCCCTCCCTCAGCTCAGGGCACCACTCCACTGCGGTCTTGCTGCTCCTACCTCACCCTCTGCCCCCTCTGACTCTCAACAGAAATTTTCTGCATTCAGGCCTCCGGGAACACTGGGTCCATTCTCCTTGTATAGCTCTCCCAAGGGCCAGGTTTATACAGCGCTATATCCTACCAGCCACTGCAGTCTGTTTAGTTGATTTTAGTGCCCACTGCAGTTATGTTGTATAATTTTGCATTTGTATGTGACTTGTGCTAGCGCTGCTGTCTGTTTTCCTATTACTGTCCGCTTATACCTTTCCCTTAAACTTGTTTTAAAGCACAAATTCATTAAAATTAGGGATGTGCAGGCTCGGATAGGTTCGAGTTTGCACGTGGAGTTCGGATTTTTCCCTCCAAAAAAACGGAACTCAGAACGAGGCAAAACGTCATCTTACATGGACGAACATCATCATTCCTGGTCTTTTGTCCAGGAATGATGATGTTCGTCCATGTAAGATGACGTTTTGCCTCGTTCTGAGTTCCGTTTTTTTGGAGGGAAAAATCCGAACTCCACGTGCAAACTCGAACCTATCCGAGCCTGCACATCCCTAATTAAAATACAGTATATAATAAACTTCAGGCTGTGTGTATAAGGTGTATATGAAACCTAAATTAATTTCATGTATGTACACAAACTTTTTTTGATGCTCAAAATTATAAAAAATATTGTATAAAATGACCTGCAGGCTGTGTGTATAAGGTGTATATAGAACATAAATGCATTGTGTGTTTAGTTTTGGGTCCTATACCCAAGATATTTCATTATAGTATGCAAATATTCCAAAATACGGAATAAGCCGATATCCAAAATACCCCTGGTCCCGAGCATTTTGGATATGGGAGACTCAACCTGTATTCTGTTCACCTAAATGCATGAGCAGTTTGGATAATTAGGGAAAACCCTTTCCCAACTCCGTGTGAATAGTCTCTAAAGCAGGGGTGTTCATGCAGCCCTCCAGCGGCTATGGATCTACACACACCCAGCTTGCCCTGCCACACGTTTTTAATTAGGGCATGCTAAAACTTTGGCCAGACACTGGGATTTATAGTTCCACAACAACTACAGGACCATTTTGAATACTCTTGCTCTAAATGCTCTAGTGTAGACAGCCACAAGCACATGTATGTAGAAAAATTCAGAAAAAGCTGCCGAACATTGTGTTCTCAGCATTGTAACTTAGTCAAATAGTGTCTCTCATGCAGAAAGTCACCAAGGGGCCGATTCAATGTAGTGCGGTGTTGATAGCGCCGGAAACTGAGCTCCCGGAACTATTCAATTCAGCCGCCGTTAAGTTCAACTAGTCTGATTTAAGTCGGAGAATACCAGTTCTCGTGACTTCACATGGGCGTTTAGCTGCGGGAACCGGCATGCTCTGACTAAAGTGCCGGCAACGAGGCTGTTAGTGCCGCGCTAAGCCGGAAACCAGCCTCGCGACCGGCACTTTCGTTGGATTCCTCCACGCACCCTCAGGGGGTGGGAAAAGAAAACCTTTAGTCGCCCTAACAGTGCACTGAATTAAATAGCTCCTCGAGCTCTCTCCGAGTGCTATAAACAGTGCGCTTAATTGAATTGGTGCCCAAATTAGGTCACTAGGTAGAGGCACAGCCTGATATAGTAGATGCCTGTAATATCTCAGCATTTTGCAGGGCTCTGGTTTAAAAACGATCACAAATGGCAAAAGTAGCCGCTCATAACTTTTAAAATGTCCTTCAATAAATGTAAGCAGTGCAAACGTATAATGGTTTCAATGAGAGAAAAAAGTCACAGCTAGTTACTGTGGCATTTTCATTTTCTTCAGAAGTAATAGAGGACGCTTGGGTAATCAAACCCATACCAGTCATTCCAATGTATGCAAATAATAACCCTTTAACATTATCTATATATCTGTTCAGATCTCTAGATATAATCAGATGTATATTTCTATAATAGTAAATATGATAAACAGGAGGGTGTGAGGAGAACTCATTTAGTAAACCTAACAGCACGCTGAATTGAATAGCTCTGGGAGCTCCCCCCTGGCGCTCGCTGAATTGATTCGCCCCCTTTTATTGAGTTATTGTACTGGGCTCAATTCAATTTAGCGCGTTGCTGACTAGCCCCGTGAGGGAGCTCCTGGAGCGATTCACTTCACCGTGCTGTTTGCTCCGACATTTGCCAGGTAAGGCGTAGAATGCTAGTTCTCGCAACTTCACATGGTGTTTAGTTGCGGGAAGTGGCATTTTCCAGCTAAAATGCCGGCTAGCGCCGCACTAAGCAGGAAACCAGCCATGCGGACGGGACTTAAATCGTTTATCTCCTCCTTTAGTCGGACCAAACAGCGCGGACAATTGAATCGCTCCGGGAGCTCCCTCCCGGGGCTATTCAGCATCACACTGAATTAATTGGCAGGTTCTGGAACAGGGGGCAGGTCTAGTATTATCGCAGTAAATGAAATGCCTGTGAAATCATCTTTCTTCTTCAGGGTCCACAGAGAGACAATAGGGTTTAGGTGGGACTTGGAGGACCGGACACCAACAGCAAAGCTTTTCAATCCCATGCTGCTCTGGTCCTGCCCCCTATACCCCGCCCACAACCTGAGGGCAACTCTGAGCTGGATCACCGTTTTAACAGTGGGGCTGCTATTAAGCAGCCCAAGCTCATTTTTATGATTTAATTTCATTTTCATTTATTCTAACTGAGCAGCAGTGTGAGACAGTCCTTTGGACGTCTGCACTGCTGCTCAATCACCCCTCTGCGGCACCGTGACACCAGACTGCTAGGTACTCCTGACGGGGCTCCAAGGGGGAACTAGCCATCAGGGCTCCTCAGTCTGCAGCCGGGACTCAAGGGGACAGGTAAGGCGGATTCCCGCAGTCAGGGGCCCGCGTCTATGCGCAGTCTTGCCTCCGGTCTCAGGAGACAGACTGGAGGCACTGATGTGGATACTGGTGCGTCTGGGACTCCACTAGACCACCAGGGCCCTACAAGCACTGGCGCAGGGCAACGATTAAAGCCAAGGGACCCGGTGGTTAATGTCGGCATAGGCGCTCTCCCTGCGGCCCCTCCCTCAGCTCAGGGCACCACTCCACTGCGGTCTTGCTGCTCCTACCTCACCCTCTGCCCCCTCTGACTCTCAACAGAAATTTTCTGCATTCAGGCCTCCGGGAACACTGGGTCCATTCTCCTTGTATAGCTCTCCCAAGGGCCAGGTTTATACAGCGCTATATCCTACCAGCCACTGCAGTCTGTTTAGTTGATTTTAGTGCCCACTGCAGTTATGTTGTATAATTTTGCATTTGTATGTGACTTGTGCTAGCGCTGCTGTCTGTTTTCCTATTACTGTCCGCTTATACCTTTCCCTTTATTCTACTATAACCCTGGCATACTAAGGTATATGGGGTTCATTGTACCTCACTTATATTTTTGAGGGCTATCACATACTATTTATTGCTGTTGCGCACTACACTGTGCCATATTATACATACATCTGGGTTGTTCACTGCACTGTCAGATTGTGTTACATTGTTCTTTCAGCTATGTCTGGCAGAGGCAAGAATAACAAGCAGCCTGCTGCTCCCACTTTGTCTTGTAAGTTCTGCTCAGCAGGCTTTGCTTCAGAGGACCTCATTCAGGATGGTCTTTGGGCATCTTGTTATACTGCCTTGGGCCCATCAGCCCCGGTGTCATCTCCTCAGGACCCACCCTGTTATACTTTTTCACAGGTGCTGGCAAAAATTGCAGACCACCTAGCGGTCCCTGTGGTAACTCCCCCTATGGGATGGCCACAGCAGGTACTCCCTGAAAATGCTTTGCCTTTCCCATGGGTAGGTGTACTTTCTACCTCAATGCAGAGTTTGGAAGATACCTCTACAGCCTTTCAGCAAATGCTGCAAAAGGAGAGACTCTTACCTAGTAAACCAACTAAGCGTGCTGTGTTATATTCCCAGTCCACCCAGCTATCAGATTCTGAAGTATCATCTGGGGAGGCGCAGAAGACGCAGATCTGTCTCACTCTGACTCCCCCTCGTGAGACGAGGAACCCCTCTAAATTGAATATACCTGCACTTGTGAGAGCTGTAAAATCTATTCTCCAAATAGAAGAGACAGAGCCCGCTCCTAAGACAAAGGAGCCCCTCTTTAAATGACAAAAGGTAGTTTTACCAGCGTTTTCTCACTCTGATCAGCTATCTGATCATATGAGTGAGGCATGGAATGTTCCCAGTAAAAGATTTTGGCTGCCTAAATGTTTAGGTTTCTTTTACCCTCTTCCCGCTACTGATTGCACTAAATGGGGAAGTTCCCCCCAAAGTGGATTCCTATGTGACACGTCTGGTTAAGAATGCTACCCTACCTATCCATACTGCAACCTCCTTAAAGGAGACTAAGGATAGAAGGATTGAAGCTTGTCTGAAATCTATATACTCTTACAGGAGCTATTACTCGTCCTTCCAGGGCTACGGCCTGGGTGGCCAGAGGCCCTAGAAGAGACATTTAATTCTGATGCTTTGAGGGAACAGCTGTCCTACATATCTCACATTAGAGATGCAGTCTCCTATTTGGGTAAAGCAGCTCTGGATACGACTCTTCTAGCTTCCAAGGCATCTGCCACTTCTGTGGTAGCCCGCCGTATTGTTTGGCTCCGCTCATGGAAGGCAGATTCGGATTCTAAAAAGGCATTGGAGTCTGCCTTATTCTGGGGATATCCTGTTTGGCCCAGAATTAGACAAAATTGTGACTACCTTGGCAGCTTTCAAGATGGCGTTCCTGCCCTCTGCGTATAATGCGAGTCTCGGATGTCATCCTTTTGGTCCTTTCGTCCTCAAGGAAAAGCTAAAGATCAGGCCTTTCCAATGCATCAGGCATCAACTAAGGCCTCCAAGCCTAGGACCAAATAGACCTGAACGACTAGACGTCCACCTACCAAATCTGAGGACAAGCCTTCAGCCTGATGCGGAGAGCCTCTCCCTGGGCCTCCCAGGGTGGGAGACCGATTTCTTCAATTCGCCCAGTGCTGGCGTCAACCACATCAGACGCCTGGGTAAGAGAAGTGTTCTCCCACGGATATGCCCTCTCCTTCCTGGGGTAACCCCCCCAGCAGTTATTTTGCACAGGACCTCCATTGGACCCAAGCAAGGCCCTGCTGCTCCAAAAGGCCATTGTCCTTACTGCTCTCAGGAGTAATAATTCTGGTCCCCTCCTCACAGCGAGAGAATGGCTATTATTTTACCCTTTTCTTAGTTCAGAAGCCCAATGGGTATCATCTGCCTATCCTCAAGTCTCTGAACAAGTTTATCAGAGTGCCTAGGCTCCATTAAGGAAACCCTCCGGTCTATTATCCTGGTTATGGAGCCTGGGGACTTTGTGGTGTCTCTGGACATTCAGGACCCTTACCTATAGCGCCTTCTCATCAACAATATCTCCGGTATGCTATACTACAGCAACATTACCAATTTCAGGCTCTGCCTTTCAACGGCTCCTCTGGTCTTTACAAAGATCATGACAGTTATGGCGGCCTATCTCCCTTGTCAAGGGATCAGACTGCTCCCATACTTAGACAATCTTTTGCTGTTGGCCAGCGCCCCAGAAATTCTTCACCGCCATCTGCAGGTAACCATTGCCTTTCTACAAACGCACGGTTGGCTGATCAACTGGAATAAGTCTTCCTTGACACCTTCTCAAAGAATGGTACATCTGGGATCCCTCCTGGACTCTCAGGTTCATAGAATCTTCCTAACAGCAGATGAAATCTCGGTATTACAGCACCGGGTGCACAAACTACTACACAGTCACCGAGTTTCAATTCTCTTTGCAATGCAGACCCTGGGATCCATGGTGTCCACCTTCGACATGGTGGAGTTTGCTCAGTTTCACTCCAGGCCCCTACAACACCTGATCCTCTCCAGGTGGAAGGGCTGCCCCATCTGCTCAGACACCAGACGATGGGCTTGTCCTCGGAGATTCGCCTGTCCCTAGCCTTGTGGCTAGAGACGCCCAACTTAGATAAGGGATGCCCTTTTTGGATATCGATCTGGGCACTCCTCACCGCAGATGCAAGCCTCCGCGGGTGGGATGCAGTGACCGGCCAGCACTCCTTCCAGGGCCACTCCTTCCAGGGCCGCTGAACTCCAGCCAAGTCTGTCTTGCCAATCAACGTCCTGGAATTCCGAGCCATCTATAGAGCTCTCACTCTGGCTCAGGATATTCTTCAGGGCAGGCCAGTACAAGAACAGTTTGACAACATCACAGCAGTGGCCTACCTTAATCACCAAGGAGGCACTCTTAAGTCGGACAGCAATGGCAGAAGTGTCCCGCATTCTCACATGGGCCGAACGCCATCTCCGCAGTGTTCATCCCAAGAATTCTCAATTGGGAAGCGGATTTCCTCAGCCGTCACGACGTGCATGCAGGAGAGTGGTCTCTACATCCAGAAGTCTTTCAACTCCTGGTGGACAAATGTGATCTACCGTATCTGGACCTCATGGCCTCAAGACACAACCACAAACTTCCAGTGTATGGAGCCAGGACAAGGGGTTCCAACGCGACCTTCATGGATGCATTATCTGTGAAGTGGACCTTCCATTTGGCGTACCTCTTCCCTCCAATATCCCTTCTTCCTCGGGTTCTTTGGAAATTCAAACCGGAAGTGGGCACAGTTCTGTTGGTCGCTTCGGCTTGGCCCAGACGCCATTGGTACTCCGACCTTCAAAGTCTCTCCATAGACGTTCCTCTTCAACTTTCTCTACGACTAGACCTGTTGTCTCAGGGTCCCTATCTACATCCGGACCTGACCCGTCTGTCTTTAACGGCTTGGTTCTTGAGACATCCTACCTACGGGATTTTCTAGCTCTGTGGTCCAGACCATGCTCAGAGCACATAAACCGGCCTTGGCTAGAATTTATCACCGGATATGACATACATATTTTCAGTGGTGTGCTCCTAAAAACTGACCTTCAAGGTTTCTAGAATACTTGCCTTACTCCAGGCTGGACTGGACGTTTGATTCCACCTAGCATCTCTGAAAGTGCACGTCTCTGCTCTCTCCATCATGAATCTTTCAATGCAGAGTTGCTCCTTCACCAGATGTTCACACTTATCTGCAAGGTGTTCTATGTATACAACCCCCTTTGTCCCTCCTGTTTGCTCCGTGGGATTTGTCAGTGTTTCTCCACTCTCTTCAGGAACCTCCATTCAAACCCCTGGAGTCAGTAGATGTTAAGTGGCTCACTGCAAAGACCGTTTCTTCTGGCTATAGCATCTGCCCCTAGGGTATCAGATTTAGAGGCACTTTCATCAGGACAGGGCTGTACTTAGAACACGCCCTGGCTTCCTTCCCAAGGTGGTTTCTCGTTTCCGTCTTAATGGGGAAATTGTGGTTCCGGCCTTTCAGTAGCCAGACCTCTTGGCAGGTGAGACCGTGCTCTGAAGATCTGCGTTGACTGTACTAGTTCCATCAGGAAATTTGACTCCCTCTTCATGCTCTATGGATTCCATAAGAAGGGATGGCCAGCTAACAAACAGACTCTGGCCAGATGGATTCGCATGACTAAGTCTCACAGGATTACACAGAGACTGGCCTTCATGTGTCAGCTTCAGAATCTGCTCGCTCTGTGGGTCCCTCGTGGGCAGCCCGATGCGGCTCCTCTGCTGAACAGCTTTGCAAGGCAGCCAGCCAACTGGTCTTCTGTCCACACCTTTCTTAGGTTCTATGCCTTTGATACATTTGCCCCTAAGGATTCTTCCTTCGGGCGCCTGGTTCTCCTCTCAGGAGCGTCCCCGCCCTTGGACAGCTGCTTTGGTCCATCCCCATTGTCTCCCTGTGGAGCCCTATGGACCCTGAAAAAGAACAGGAGAGTTATGGTAAAACCTACCCTTGTTAACTTTCTTCAAAATCCATAGGACCCACAGGGCACCCACCCTGACGCACCTGGCTTCTATGGGTTTATTCTCTTGGTCACTTGTTTCCTTCTCTGTGTGTGTGGGGTATAGGGGGGAAGGACCAGAGCATCCTGGGATTGAAAAGCTTTGTTGTTGGTGTCTGGTCCTCCAAGTCCCACCTACACCCCATTGTCTCACTGTGGATTTTTTTCTTGCCATGCTTTGGACACTTGGGGGCCGTTTCAATTCAGTGCACTGTTGATGACACCGGGAGGGAGCTCCTGGAGCTATCCAATTCAGCACGCTGTTAGGACAACTGGTCTGAGAAATCCAACTAAAGAGCCGGCCACGAGGATGTTTTCTGGCTTAGCGCGGCACTAAGAGCCTCGCGGCTGGTACTTTAGTCACGAGAACCAGCATTCATTCTCAGCCTTAACACCCAGGTTAAGTTGCGAGAACCGACGTTCTCCAACTTAAGTGATTGTAGTCGGAGTAAACTACGAGGATAATTGAATATCTCCGGAACCAACTTCCGGCATTATTCACCTTGCTCTTAATTGAATCTCCCCCTTGAAGTTTGTTTGAAGCTGCCCTGCTGTCACTGCTTTCCAATGCATTATTTTTAATTTCACTTTGGCTTAAACAACATTAAGTACTTATAACTAAGTCTTGACAAATTAAATTTAGTGAAATGCACTTGTTTGGAGTGGGATTTGCAGGTACTCAACCCTGGTCTATGTTGTAAGCTGAAGACAACCGTGAGTTAAGTTATATGTGCATCTTTTTTGGTTTGCTTCTAACAGGCTCTTCTACCCTTTTTGGTCTTTTTATGTACTGTTTTTTTGTTTGCCCATCTTTTGTTCTCACAGTGAAGCCACGGACCGAGAAAGCCCTGTATTTATCCTATATATTGGCCTACTTATAAAAATTTGATATATATATATATATATATATATATATATATATATATTCCACAAAAAAGTATGAGGGTTGAGGGGACTTCAGTGGACTACTGTCCTAACTCCCATCTGTGTTGCTTCAATGATTATTTATCAGACTCCTCCCACATTATAGGGAATGGAAGCCCTGTGAAGATAGGAGTTGAGATGCAACCAGGATTAATTGCGGCATGAAGGGCTTGCAGAGGACAGCTACTTAGAGCATAGAATCACATGGTGACTTATAGTATTGTCGTTATTGGAATAATAGCCTAAATGTGTGTATCCACTAGGTTATTAAAATGAGCGATTGAATGATTAAGACATTGTTAAAGTTCACAAATCGTGCATTAAACTGTCAAGCGACCAGCGTGCGTGCTCCCGCTGTTTGTTTTTGAGATCTATCATCGCCTGAACATGCAGGCCAATCTGCCGATAACGACAGGCTGTGCGTGTTCGGGGATGAGGCAGGGTGCCTGCACTGAACGACATATCGTTCACTGTAGGCATATTATCCACTGTACAGGATGGAGAACAATTGCACGATTACAATGTTGTAATCGTGCAGTCGTTCCACTCTCGTGTAGTGGATTTGCACCTTTAGAGGCCTAAAAGACTGGTCACTCGTACCTCCTCTGCAAGGCATCTTCAGATGCTAGTGTTCACTCTAGGTCTGCCGGCAGGCAGGGTGCCGTACCTAGAGCAAGGGCACTTCTGCGCGCGCCCACAATGGGGGCGTGGCCAATTAAAAGGGGACGTGGCTCTGACTTGTCCCCTTTTCGTCACTCTTGGGGGCGTGCCCGGAACTTGCAGACTTGCCGGGCAGCCCCAAAGCGCCGTGCTCACTGTGAATGGATGCCGGGCACATGCGCCCGTCATCCATTCACCGGCGGTGACCACTGTTCTGCCGTTTTCCCCACCTGAGGGACACTGGCCTGCGGGTGGAGGACAAAACCTGCAGGCTGTTTCAGCGGGGGGCGGCGCCCTGCTGAAACAGCCTAGCGGGAACGCTAGATGCATCTCTTTCTGGACTATAATTTCTACATTAGTTACCAATTTGGTCAATTACGCCCTGTAATTACCCTGGCATTCTCTTCAGATGTTATATACAAAATTTGCTTCTCCATTCTTAAGCCGCGTATTCACTAGACGATGTAATGAACAATATTGTAATCGTTCATTATGTTGTGTAGTGGACATCGAGCCAACCCGGAATGATATATCATTCAGTGGCGGCACCCTCCCTCATCCCCGAACCTGCACAACCTGACGATATCAGACACTTGATCCCAGCACTGCTTTCCACAGCAATAGCCAATAAGAGTCTGACTCTCATTGGCTGCTCTAACAGACAGCGTTGTGCCTGTTACTGCAGGGGGACGCGCTGTGCTGCAGCCAGCTGTCAGGGATTGGCCACAGCATAGTGCGTCCCCGGGGACCCGGTAACTTTAAAAAAGTGAGTCCCCAGTGCCCGACATTGGGTAAAATATGTGCTATAGCGCGTATTTGCGAACACTGATATAGATTGTAAGCTCCACTGGGGTAGGGACCGATGTGATTGACCAAATACTCTCTGTAAAGCACTGCGGAATGTGTGCACTATATAAATAACTATTAATACAATAATAATATTGGTGTACCCCTAACTCCTACTCCATATGAATAGCTGACCTTAAATTGCCGCTCTGCACTTTGACATTCCACCACCATCGGGCAGACCTGACATTCAAAGCTTCCATCCTCAATTGGTGCTTTCAGCTGAGTGAGAAATGTTTCCAGTCATACAATGTTACTCATGCATGCTAGAGGAAAAGATCAACATTACCATGGCAATATCATGAAAGCAATGACCTAAAACAAATCCATGTGTTGGACAATTATAAAAATCTTTAATTAAATTTTTTCATTGGCTTGCTTCTCCAGTCTTCTGTTAATAGTCATGTCACTAACATGGCAACCTCAGTTACGTGATATAGTGAGCAGTGAGGCTTTGACATGTTCTTCTGAGTTTTGTCTGCATTGCAATGTAAAATAGTCTCCCTGTGGTTGCACATAACTTGCTTAGAGGTGTGACTGGTACCATACAAGTCTACCATCCAGAGAGCTTTTAAAAAGGAAATAAGTTTGTAGGTCCACTAAGTATATTAATCCAAAAAAACACCTACTGTATGTGTGAGAGAGCTGCTCTAGGGGAATTATTAAAACAGATGCCCACAGATAATGTTCTTGGCTATGAATGAACTTAGGGACATATTCAATTAGGTGCGAGAATAGCAAAAATACCATACTTGTGTGTTTTTTGTTTTTTTATTATTATTCCATTAGGTGCAGGTTTTTCATTTCCTGAGCAGCAGGAGGCTTTTTTTTTTTTCTTGCAGCCCCAAAGCACAACTGTGGTCTGGAATTGCTCTGGGACCCCTGCGGCACCCCAAATCGCCCCCCACCCCTCCAACCACCACCACCTTCTGACTAAGCATTTGGAAGTTTCCAATCCGCTCAATCAGTAATTACTCATTTTCTGAAGCTGCGTTGTCTTCGTCCAGCGTCTGGGTCCAGTCTTCTGCAGCAGTTTTGTGTGTGTTTGTGTGAGCCCCCTCTTCTCCCAGCAGACCCCTCCCCAATGCAAAGATGGGAGATGACCAGAAGCCGCGGAGACCACCGGACTTAAGTATATATATTTTTTTTTTTCGGGACGCAGGGTTTATTAAGCAGAAAACCCTGCGTGCATATATATATATTTTTAATTTGATACCGTGGTTATCGGGAGTACGCATTCCCGCTGCAATCACACACACACACTTCTCCCCAGAATGTTTTTGTATCCGGGTGGGGGCCATCCCAATTATGCGCACGCCGGGAAAAGGGGTATCCCATACCATTCCAGCCCAACAGGTCTCAGGATGCTCCCCCACTGGCTCTCAGTCAAAAGTGCCCTTTATACAGTGCCCCTGTAGTTTTCCCCTCTATGTAGTGTCCCCTGTAGTTTTCACCTTTATACAGTGTCCCCTTTAGTTTTCACCTTTATTGATTGCCCCCTGTAGTTTTGCTTTGCTCTTATGCAGTGCCCCAAGTTGAAATAGTGCCCCTATGCAATGCCTTCAGGCTGGTCCCTTATGCCGTGCACCCAGGCTGAAGTAGTGCCCCTATGCAATGCCACCAGGCTGGCCCCTTATGCCGTGCCCCCAGGCTTAAATAGTGCCCCTTATGCAGTGCCACCTGACTGGCCCCTTATGCCAGCCTGGCTTAAATGGTGCCCCCAGACTGGTCTCAGCCCAGAACTCACCTTAACATGCTCGGCGCTTGCGCTCCCACTCCCGTTGCCTCGCTCTGACTGGATCTGATAGATCCAGCAAGCGTGCAGGGCAGGCTGCTCACGTCGCGGGTGATGTCGTCATGTCACCCTCGCAATCACTGGGATTGCTTGCCTCTGAAGCGATCGGAGGCTTCTTTATCTGCAGATATATCTGTATAGTGTGTACCCACTATTACTCATTTTTGTCCTAACAATAGAAATTTTGTTATTTAACTACTTTTCTGGTTAATGTCACAATAAAGACACTTATGTACTGAAAGGCAAACTAACCTATTCGATTGTAAGTGTAGGCTATGTAACACGTATGTGTTTGTGCATGTTTAATTTGAGATTACTTGAGGATGGAACTGAGCAACCCAGCTCTAAACAAATTCTGCAGAACTAGCAAGCTGAAGGAAACCTGTTTTTATGTAAATCCCCTCATCTTAAGGCTCTGCTAGGTTTCAGCATTGTATTACTTTGGTTACAGTGGGTGTAAAAAATTCATAACGTCAAAACAAATGGATGCAGTGAATTAGGTCGACATTCATAATGTCAACAGTTATGAAGTCGAACTGTTGAAATGTCAACATCTGAACTGTGTACATGTGAATTGCAACATTCACAGAATGTGGACATTCGGTTTAGGGATAGAGCCAGTGCACTCACCAGAATGTTGCTCTGTCCGATGACTCTGCCGAAACTGAAAGGTAGGTCACCGCTAGACCACCAGGGATGAGATGTCCACATTCTATCATGCCGACATTACATCAGTGTCTACATAATGAATGTAGACATTTCATACCAAACCGAAATCAAATCTTACATAAAAAAAATTAGGACAACAAATAAATAGTTATTTATAAATCAGAGCAATTACTAAAGCCTTTGATGGCGCTAGAAGAAACATGATACTGGTGTAGCTGAGACCTGAGAAGATAATGGAATTGTGAGTGAAGATTATTGTTGAGAGCTGGGTGGTGGTGAGTTAGGAGCAGGCCAATTTGTAGGGTAACAGGCATGGTTACAGGGAACACACTTTGTATCACCACCAGGCAGGTTTAGTCATTGGCTTAGCTCTAGCAAGTAGAGACATGTGGCAATAAGGCAGCACCAGCACAGTCCCTAGGCATCTCTTCATGTGTGTACCATACGAGAGCGGATGCCTCCATCATGTCCTAGACCGTGGGCATTCCTGGGAGGTCGTCCGTACTGTGCGGAAAATAAGGTCATCTTAGACATGTTATGGAAGTGTCGGTGAACGTGGCTGCGCTCAGTTGTAGAGCCGTAGCCACTGAGACCATGTTTATATGCAGTTGAGACGGAGATGCTGTCTGCCATAGACTGGTGCAAGGATTGGTGGTTCACTGGTTCGTGGATTGTTCAAAACCACCAATGGAATTGCACTGTCCAGGGGTATTGAAAGTGGGCATCTGAGGGCTTGCTTGATTGTACACAAGTGGTAGGCTGAAACTAGCATTTACATATTACCGCTGCTGCAACTCCACAAAAGTTGCCGATGCGACTGCAGTAGTGTGCATCTTTGAATCTGGTCCATTGTGTCCAGGACACGAGGAGCATCTGCTTGCAGGATCCGCACCTAATAGGCTGACTGCATGAAATTACCTTTGAAAGACTGAGATGTTATTGGTCAGTTTTTGAAGCTTGCATGTATGTGAAAGCAGCCTAAAGATTGGTGGTTGTGTTGCACCCTAATGGACACCATACCTGACCAGTGCCTCTAAATTGTTACCCAAACTATTGTACTGTGAAAATATTCTCTCGCTTTAATAATAAGTTTGGCAAGATGGTTTTAGATGGAGGTAAAGGGGGGGTTATGGGACTAAAACAAAGCATTGACACATTAATATATTAAACTATTAATGCATTTCTTTAACCGTGAAAAAGAAGAGTAAACTGTGGTCATAAATATTTCCTCTCTAGCATCCACTGGTCCAAGCAATATTCAATCGCAACATAGAAGAAATACAACAGTTACTGTCAAGCCAGAAGGAAAATGTCAACGTTTTGGTGAGTGTCGCAGTGTGTGCCATCAGTCAGTGTTCTGTTTGGTTATTCAAATTTGTGAGAAACCTTTTTTCTTCCTTAATGCTTCCTTCCACTGCTCCGTATTTAAAATCCTGATTACAATAAACAAAAGGCCTTGTTCACACAAACATGGGGTTTAGATAAATGGATAAGAACAAAAAACATATTTTTAATGCGTTGTGCTTTTGTCAACACAGTCTCTTACTTGAGTACTCATTTATGTATGCAATGCATTTTTAATTATTGTATTTTAATATCCATTTTCACTTTGCACTTGTGCCCAAACATGCATGTAAAATGCTTGCTGCTCATACAACTTGGCTGGCTACCATTACTACTGGTGCTGCAAAGTTTCCTACACGAAAGCCACAACTGGTCTGGTTACACTATAACAGAAATTTGCAGTGTGGCATCCTCTTGTTATATTGGGATATAGGCCCTCATTCAGAGGCGGTCGGAGGATGCAAGCGGTTGCTCAGAAACTGGGCGGCCGCTTGCATCCTGACCGCCCGCCTCTGTTTCGGTCGTTAGGCTGTGGGTTTACACCCACAGCTCTTAACGACCGCTAGGGTGATGGTCGCGATGGTCATAGACCATCGCGACTTACGACAAGACCCTAGGGTAGGGTCTCGCTTGTTGTAAGCCCCGGAGAGCTTCTGGCTCTGTCAGAGCCGGAAGCTCTCCACTGACATCACTAGTGATGTCAGTGGGGCCTCCCCCCAAACGGCACTCCGTTTGGGCTACCACCCCCCCAGCCCGCCTTCCAAACGGGGCGAGCTGTCAATCAACATCGACAGCTCGCCCCCTTTGGAAAGAGACCCGCTACGACCGGCGCTCTCGGTCGTAGCGGGTCTCACGCATGTGCACGAAGGAGCCGGCTCCCTCGTGCGCATGCGCACTGGACAACCATCGAGGCGGTCGTAGACCGTACGGCCGCCTCTGAATGAAGCCCATAGTCCCTGCCTGAGGGGGGGAAAAAAAGATAGGCCCCCTCCCTCTCACTAGAAAAAAGTAGTCTACAGCCGATGGCACTGGGGCTTTTCTCACCACCACTGGCTGATCAGAAAACAATGACGGGGAATAGCATTTTAAAATGTACCACTACTGGTCCTTGCAATCCCTGGCAGCCATAATGTGGTTTGGTTGTGCTGGCGCTAGTAGAATTACAAATGCCGGTATACCCTTGACTGCAATACCACATAAGAACATACTGTGTGTTTGTATGTGCATACATTCAGGGGCATATTTAAATGTGTGTATTTTTTTGTTTCCTGCGGCGCAAGGTTTTTCTTGCAATGGTTTTCTTATTCAATTGGCTGTGAGAAATTCAACCACAGTGATTTCTATATAGATTAACGCTGCTTTTTCCTCACCGCTTCAGAGCAGGTGCTAAATTGGGAAAATCTCCATTTTAAGGTAAAAATGTCAGGGCTTGGTTCAGAACCTCTGGAACCCCCTTTCCCCAATGACTAATTGGGCAATTGGAAGTTTTCAGTTAGCTTAATTGGTCCAATAGTTACACGGTATTGGAGGCGAAAGTGGCCTCAAATTAGCCCAAACTTATTTTTTCTTCTTTTTATTTTATGCACCCCACATTTAAATAGAGCACTTATTTAAATGAACAAAAATAGCTTTGTATAATTTTTCAAAACTTTTAGTTGACCTCAAATTACCCCAAAATCTACTTTTTTTTAAATTTATTTATTTATTTTTTTCCCAACACTTCCATTTAATTCCCATTTAGTTAAACAATTTTTTCTTATATGCTAAAATCAGTAGTTAAAAATTTTTAAGCTCATTTTTCTTTCTTCTTTGAAATGGTAAATAACATCTATACTGTTACTTACTTTTTTTTGGAGGGGGGGGGGGCTGAACAGACTGATTTTCACATGTTTTAAAAAAAACAATAAAATAGATTTTAATTACGTTTTTGTGGGAGAAAGTACCGCAACCAATTTAATCGGGAGTTTGATGAAAAATTGGTTGCGATAGCCGCAGTAATTTTGCCCGCAGTAATTCCATATGCACCTCAGTGGCCACTTCATTAAGTACACATTTCTAGCACTGGTTAGGATCCCTTTGCCCTAGAACAACCTGAATTATTTTTGGCATGGATCGAATAAGGTGCTAGAAAAAAGTTATTGCAGGTTTGTCAGCTGCACATTTATGCTGCTAATCTACCATTCCACCATATAGAAAAAGAGAATTTGACGGCAGATAAGAACCACTTTGCCCATCTAGTCTGCCCCATTTTTAAACATATTATTACCTCAACCCTTATTGATCCTTACTTCTGAAGGATATCCTTATGTCTATCCCATGCATGTTTAAATTGCTCTACTGTCTTAGCCTCTACCACCTCTGATGGGAGGCTATTCCACTTGTCCACTACCCTTTCTGTGAAGTAATTTTTCCTCAAATTTCCCCTGAACCTACCACCCTCGAGATTTAGAACATGTCCTCTTGTTCTAATACTTACTTCTTTCTTCCTTTTTTTTTTTTTTTTTTTTTAAATTTAGTTTATATATGAAAATGTTTTGGTTTCCATAACAAAACACAAAAACATAATCCCACCCCCAATAAACCTTGAAATAAAAAAAATAAAATAAAAAAAAAATTTGCATTCTACATCCATTATCGTATAATCTCCTGAGAATAAATATCTGCGCAATACCTCTGAACCATAGAAAACAGCGGAAGAACTACAAATATAGATGCAGAATGCCAAATCATCATCATTGTGCCGCCCCGCCGGGTGCCAATCCATCAGCGTCTGAATTCTCTCCCCCCCCCCCCCCCCCCCCCCAGGCAACATAGTGGGAAAAAGCAATCCAAGGCCCCATAGGAATACCCTCATATTTGTGAATACAATTTCGTTTAGTATATAGAAATCGTTCATGCCCCACAACTTCATTCATCAGCCCACACCACTCGGCAAAGGTAGAGCCCCTAGATGCCATCCAAGTGCGGGCAATACAAACCTTTGCCAAAGTCAATGCATTAATTATATATTGGCCCTTTAAATGATTAACGCTGTCCAAGAGACCCAAGCCAAATATACACATTTTAGGGAATAAAAGGGGAATTACTCCTGTTCTAGTGAGACAACTGGTGACTCTGGACCAAAACATACTTCTCTTTCTTTGAAGAATGTCTCCTTCCTTTATCTTGTTAAAACCCTTTATATATTTGGAGCAGAGAAGGGATAGGGGGGACATGATAGAAACATTCAAACTATACATATTAAGATCTTTTTAGTCTTTCCTGGTACGTTTTGTGGTGTAGACCTTCTTTGTACAGTCTCTAATGTATTAATATCCTTCTGGAGATGTTTCCTCCAGAACTGAACACAGTATTCGATATGAGGACGACCAATGACCTATACAGTGGTATTATCACTTCTTTCTTTCTGCTACTGATTCCTCTCCCTATGCAACCAAGTATCTGGCTTGCCTTCCTTGTTGCTTTGTTACAATGTTTTCTTGCCTTTAAGTCACCTGAAATAGTGACTCCTACATCCCTTTCCTCTTCAGTAGTTTCCAGTATAATGCCATTAATACTATATTTAGCCTTTGGATTTTTGAGACCCAAGTGCATGATCTTGCATTCTTTGGCATTAAACTGTAGTTGCCACGTTCTTGACCATTCCTCTAGTCTAACTAGATCATCAATCATCTGTTTTACCCCTCCTGGTGTGTCTGCCGTGTTGCATACCTTTGTGTCATCTGCAAAAAGGCATAGTTTTCCTTCAATACCATTTGTAATGTCACAAAGATATTAAAAAGCACTGGTCCAAGTACAGATCCCTGAGGTACTCCACTGGTAACATTTCCCTCTTGAGACTGCACTCCGTTTACTACAACTCTGTTTCCTATCCTGCAGCCATGATCTTATCTATTCAACTAACTTTGTATCCAATCCCATGCTTTCCAGTTTATTTAACAGTCTGTGTTGTGGAACAGTGTCAAAAGCCTTACTAAAGTCTAGATAAGCTATATCTATGGCCCCCCTTTATCTATTTCCTTAGTCACCCAGTCAAAAAAGTCAATAAGATTTGTTTGACATGATCTCCCCCCAGTAAATCCATGCTGTTTGGGATCCTGCAAATTGTTTGATTTTAGATAATCTACCACTTTATTTTTAGTGTTTCCATCAATTTCCCAACTACTAATGTAAGGCTCATTGGTTGGTAATCCCGGCTGTCTACTGTCTCCTACCTCCGGCTGCATAGAGCTCTCCGGTAGTAGGGTCTATGCGTGGCGGAGCGGCTTCAGAGGGATAGTGGTGTGACCACAAGGGGAGGGGGGGTTTTGTTGTACTTTCTGGCTCCATTATTTTATGTCAAATGTGGTCCGTTATTACTGGAGGGTGTGGGGTGGAGCAGGGTAGCTGTGCAGAGCAGTGAGGAGGCCTCCATTTTACTGTATCCATTCAACCGTGACCATTTTGTGGACAAGTATAGTGTGTATAACACACACAGCTGTGCTCCTCACTCCTGTCATTTTTTTTTTTTTTTGGGGGGGGGACGGTGGCCTGGCTCCTAGATTTTAGAAAAATTTGTCAAGCCCTGGCATAAACCACATGAATCCATTGCTTCATCTCGCCTAGTTATTACTCTACCATCTGCATGTCAGAACAGGCAACATTTTCTACTTTTCATCTTTCCACTTTTGGTGAGCCTCTGCTCGCTGTAGCCACAGCTGTGTTCTTAACTGACAGGAATGTAACCTAATGTGGTCTCCTGTAGACCATTCACTTCAAGGTAGGTTTGATGATCTGTGCCTTTAGATATGCTCTTCTGCATACTACCTTTTTTTATGTTACTGTTGTCTTCCTGTCAGCCTGAACCACTCTGATCATTCATTGATTGCTCTCTTTTTATCAGGTGTTTCTGCCCACAGGAATGTCACTAACTAGATGTTTTGTGCACCATTCTCTGTAAATTCTAGAGACTCTTATGTGACCAGAAATTAAAGGTTTTAAAATGCTCAAATCACCACTACCGACACAAGCAAGTATAGCATGGTCGAAGTCACTTAGATCACATTTCTTCCCCACTCTAGTATTTCGTTTGAACAGCAGCTGAACCTCTTGACCATATCGGCATGCTTTTATAAATTGAGTTGTTGCCACTTGAGTGGCTGATTTAGATATCTGCACTTTATCTATTAAAGTGCCCACTGATTGTGTATGTATATCTCACTAATAAACGTCACCTATACAGTGTATTTAGGAATATCTACTTAAGCTGGTATTAAAAAAGAATATTCATAAAAGCTTAATTCAAGGCAATGACCTATGTATGAGTCCTAGTCCTTTAAATGTAGAGATCTCTACATTTAGTCTTTTTCAAAAGTCCTGTCCTGCTGGAGTTGCTTGTGGTGACTTTCTTCAGGAGTTTTTCTGCAGGATCCCATATACAAACCTCATTGCCGTTAATGGAAGGCTGCCTTTTTAGGGGCCATGACTTAAATACAGGGGATCTTTTTATAAGAATACGTCTTTTAATAGATTGATTGCAATATAAACATATTGGTTAACTTCAATCTTTTCAGCATGAGCATTTCCCACTGATTGACTGCATTGTTCCCATGGTTCATTTAGGCTGGAGAGTACTTTTATTTTCTGAAGACTTTGCTAGAGCTGTGGTTTCTACAACAAAGCTCACACGCGGGTCTCTCTCATCTTTTACTTTATCATTTTAACAGGACCAAGAGAGACGCACTCCCCTGCATGCTGCTGCCTACTTAGGAGACTCGCCAGTTATAGAACTATTAATACAGTCCGGTAAGATGAGTTTGGATTCATGGTACATTGTTTTAAATTTGACTGACTGCTATCCTTTATTTCAAAAAGAAAATGGTAATAGAAAAAAAAATCTACAAAACTGTGGACACATTGATGGTCAAGTGATGATAAAGTTAAGTGTTCACTGATATAGCAACCTAGCCAATCGGATCATCAAAATGTTCACAGCAGCACATGTTCCAGGAGCGGAACAAGCTCTTCTCGTTGGAGGCAGTGGTCTCCCAACTTGTATCATTTTGTTAGTGTGGAGAGGTACTGCATGTGTCCTAATGAGAGGGGGGGGGATTTTAATGCACCTCTATTGAAACATTCAATAGAGGTTCATACAGCCAGCATAATGACTTGTGTAGTGAATTTGTTATAGTATAGATGGTCTTGCAGGTTTATATTTTGGTGTAATTTAGCAGTTTATTGCAAAACTTAATTATATCTTTTTTTTCCCCTTTGGTGTGTGTGTGTGGTTTTCCCTTTTTAGGTGCTAATGTTAATGCAAAGGATTCACTCTGGCTTACTCCCTTGCACCGAGCTGCGGCTGCACGAAATGAGGTAATTGCTGTCCTAGATTCCTTTGTTTTAGTGGCCATCTGGTCTTCGAGGTGTCAAAGAATGGCCTTTGCTTTAATCTTCATTAAAGCATCCCTCCAATGACTTACTCTTAATAATTGCACATTACAAAATTTGGACATTACATATTTGGGAGGGATGGCACTAGTATTATTATTATTATTATTATTATTATTATTATTATTATTTTTTCATAATTATTATTGATATGTGTTTGAATGATTTTATGTAAAACATCTTTTTTTTCATAATAAAATTGTTCTCTTATCTAAAAAGTTATCCTGGTATTTGGATGTTTTTTTTTTTTTTTTTTTACAAACCTCTTCTGAGGTAATAGCGCCATCCCTCCCACAAAATCAGCTAGTCTGTTGTTTGAGTTGGTGTTTCCTTCCATGTGGTAGGCTTGGAGGCTGCTTATATCCAGTTTACTGCGCATTGGTAATATACTGTCCCGAATTTGTATGAATTACATAATTCACTAAATATTTTCTCAAAGTAGTAGACTGTTTAATTCCCTTTTTTAATTTGAATGTTTTCTAAACCTAGCCTTTTCTGTTCATAGTCTTTCAACTTGCCATTGGAATTTAGTGTTTTGGTTTTTTTGTTTTGTATTTGCTTTTTGGTATGTGTGTTTTTTTGTTTTTTTTTTCCTTTTAATCAGGTCACACACAAACTGTATTATGTATGGGATTATACTAGTGTTGAGTTTGACATGTAACCATTTTGTGCACAATTTAGAGGGCAATCTCGCTCCTGGTAAAGCACTCTGCTGACGTCAATGCTCGGGACAAGAACTGGCAAACTCCCCTACATGCCGCTGTTGCCAACAGAGCAATTAAATGTGCGGAGACCTTAATGGGGCTGATGAAAAATGTCAATACAGCAGATCGCACAGGGCGTACTGTACTCCATCATGCTGTTCTTAGCGGCAGTATAGAGGTATGTATTTATATAAAGGTCCAGTACAATAGCACATTACAAATTTCCTCTGGGGTAACACTAGCATAGTTCCACAATAACCCACATTTGGAAACAAACTTCTTCTGACTTCCTGCTGCATCTGGTATCATAAGCATACAGGGTACAGGGTGGCTAGAGAGGATCACAAATAACCATGAGTACAGCCATGTGGTAGTTCTATAGTAATGATGTATTCATACTTTTCAGATTGTTGTAATGCTTCTGAACAGGAGGGCGCACCATAGCATTTCTGATAAAAAGGACCGGCACCCCATAATGTATTCATCTTACCTGGGTAAGTGTCACTACAATTTTGGCCAATGTTTGTCCCCTTAACCCAGTGATTCCCAACCTCGGTCCTCAAGGCACACTAACAGTCCTGGTTTTGGTGATATCCATGCTATAGCACAGATGGTTTAATCAAAATAACTGAGGTACTAATGAAGTTGCTTGTGCTCAAGTATGGCTATCCTTAATACCAGGAGTGTTAATGTGCCTTGAGGACCGTGGTTGGGAACCCCTGCCTTAACCCCTCCCCCCACCCCTTACCTTAGTGAACATTGCTGCTTTACATTTGTCTCCTATTTTGCCAAAAACTTGGGACTATAAAACTTCCCTCACCGTATAACATTTGGCCCATGGTCTTTATCCTTTTCAGGACACCTGGAGATTACAAAGCTGCTGATATCTCAGGGAGCTGATGCCATGTCAAAGGATAAGAACGGTTACACCCCCCTCCATGCAGCTGCTTCTAGCGGAAGGATTGATATTGTGAAGTATTTGCTGAAGCTGGGTGTGGAGGTAAGAAGGAAGCTGCTCAGATTGTCCTTCTATTTCTACTTGCGCAGGTTTTCTCGTAGATGATTTAAAAAACAAAAACCTAATAAAAGCCTTTTAATGATACATTTGGATAACCATAGACCCCTTGTTTCTATATAAAGTATGTACACTCAAAATGCAGAAGGCAAATACAGTTGTTTTGTATTTAGACTCGATGTATCCTTGTGTGTGTTTTTTGTTCTTTACTGTAAATCAAAAAAGTTTTATTGTATCTCCCAACAGATAGATGAACCTAATTGCTTTGGAAACACTGCCCTGCACATTGCCTGTTACATGGGTCAGGATGCTGTGGCCATCGAACTGGTCAACAACGGCTCTAATGTCAACCAGCCCAATGAGAAGGGCTTCACCCCTTTGCACTTTGCTGCCGTTTCCACGAATGGGGCACTGTGCCTAGAGCTGCTAGTCAACAATGGAGCTGATGTCAATTATCAGGTACATTTTTCTTGAGGGGCAAATGAAGGCTTTCCAAAGAGATCCTCACAACACTACGTTAATTGTAAATCCTATTGAAACACTTGAAACCGTGCATAATATGAGCGTTTCGGTGTATGCTCAGGTGCACTGAAAAGTCCATATTAGTTTAACATTGAATGACAGGAGCATCTTAAATGGACGATTGAATGCACGCATTTTCCTAATTTCCCCCCATTTGAGGAAAGTATCAATTGTTTTCCCCAGAGTGGTCTGCACTCGGAGAGCTAATCATTTCCTAATGTATTGTAAATAAAGGATGGGACTCGGTCTGCTCACTGTTTTTGTTTCAGTCTGTGTTGAAATAATTGGTTTAGTAACTTCCTGTCAAAGTGCTCTTTAAATTCAGCAAGTAGGATGACTTCATATTAACCTAACAGTAAATGGTTTTTAGTTACTTTAGATAACGTTTAGATCAGTTATTTAAATGATGACAATAATGGATATCTATTGGAGCCTTGACATATCATTATCTCCAATGGTTTCAGCAAAAAGTGCATTTGTTTAGATTGAAAAATGAAAATGTTAACCGCAAGGAAACTGACACATTGTGGAAAAGTTTTTGAGGTCACTGATGTGCAAACCACTTCCTGAAAAGAATGGTTTAAATGCACTTTTTCTGTCAATCCATTATGGGGACTTGGCTATATAGTGGGGGGTGCATTATTGCGGCACATAGCTTATTGAGGCGAAACCGGAAGCAACAGTGACAAGATGTATTAACATCTAGGCCACCAGAGTGGAGGAGAGGACTCTCACCTCTAGTTATCAGTCCCGTAGCGCATCGCTGATGCTCTGCCTCCTAGCTGGCCCCAATACTCATATGCGAGTTCTCGCAAAAACAGATCTCTGGCGCCGCTCTTCTGTCAAGTACCGCTGGACTCCCTACATATACTGGCAGGTAATCCTGCTGAAATATTAAGAACGATAGGCCACAAAAAAGTTATCTGCTCTCCTACATGTAGCTATTCCATGTAAGTGTCAAATAGAACTATTTATAGTGCATTTGACATTTATCACATCGTACATGTACCCCAAAGTCTCTTATAGTACGTTGGTACTTAAAGGGAATCCATTTAGCCACGGCTAAATGCTCAAAAGTGTCAGGAGCTATTATATCCCGCGGCTAACGCTTGGCAAGGCGTAGGTTTCAGGTTAAGTGCCCAGAGCTATGCAATTACCGCATGCAGTGAGCCCCGAGGGTGCACTTAACGTGGATTTTTGTTCACACCCTCCTGAGGTGCCAACAGAAACCTGCATTAAGTGTACCCTCGTTGCTTTCGGAAGTCCTGCGGACAGTTGAATTCCCCCCCTACATATGGTGGAAGTTTCTTTCATATCCAAACTGGGTTTTATGTTTTGTCTTCCCTTTTCTTCTTCTTCTTCGTGCTCAGAGGACAGGGTGCTAATTTGGCTGCTGCGGCCATAATGAACAATTTATTTTTTCCTCCCCAATTACTGTGTTAGGGCTGATTTACAGATGCTGCATTTTTGGCAGTAAACTATCAGCAGGAGATGAAAGACACCCATGAACAACTATTTCAGACTTTCTACTTTTCCCAGGGGGAAAAAATATGAACACATTTAGGACATACCACATATTATATATTTACACATGAAGTTGCTAATTAAGGGATACCTGGACAATTACTGATGAGATTGAACCCCCGGTCTATCTGGAAATGGTCCTAAGCTCTAGTCTCATGGTTGGTTCTGATATATATAACTCCCAGTGGATACTCGTCTCCAGGTCTTCTGTTCAACACCTGGTTGGCAGAAGGTGTTTTTATTCATATGACTATAATCTCACAGGCAAAGGTTAGTTGGGGAAGTTGGAAGTTGATAGTTTTTGTAATAATTGGTCATCTGGAACCTAAATCAAGGTGGTGGTCTTCTCAGGAAAGAGGCTGGTAATATCATACAAGGAGCCAAGGCTAATGTTCCAGCCATCACAGCAGTTACTTTTCTGGGTCTGGTTCTAAAAAGTGACCTGCAAGTGGAAAAGGAGGAGTTAACACTTTAGTACATTTAATGTGCCAGTATCCTGAAGGGGAATCTATATCCCCAGGGTCTAGTGTCCCTCAATGGACGGCCAACATGATTTAATGTTGGCACAAAACGCTCATTTTCTCACATCTAAATCCTTACTGACTTTAAGGTAAAATTACTCTTGCTTAAACCTTTCCTATATTTTACCTTTTTTGTTCCCCCCCCCCCCCCCCCTTTTGTGCAGAGTAAAGAAGGGAAGAGTCCTTTGCACATGGCTGCCGTACATGGAAGGTTTACACGTTCCCAGATTCTGATTCAGAATGGTACGTTCCTACTCTTACACAGCCATCTTTTTTCTGTGTGATCGTGCATACACCTCATAACTTTCTCCTATGTTCCCACACAGGTAGTGAGATTGTGCATACACCTCATAACTTTCTGCTATGTTCCCACACAGGTAGTGAGATTGTGCATACATCTCATAACTTTCTCCTATGTTCCCACACAGGTAGTGAGATTGACTGTGCTGATAAATATGGCAATACTCCTCTGCATGTTGCTGCTAGATATGGGCATGAGCTGCTAATTAGTACATTGATGACAAATGGTGCTGATACTGCAAGGTAAGGAGGGACGGACAGGGACTTTTTTATTGTAGTCCTAAAAGAAAACCTTGAGATCAAATAAAGTTGGTAAATGTCTATCATGCTAAGTGTTAATCCTGTTTTGTTTTCCCCAGACGTGGAGTTCATGGCATGTTTCCCCTGCACTTAGCTGTCCTTTTTGGGTTTTCAGACTGTTGCCGTAAACTACTTTCCTCAGGTAAACTACTCAGTTAAAATGTATGTCATTCAGTAAAAAACATTGGGCTCGATTCAATTGCCCGCGATTTAAATAGTCGCCTGGAGATAGCTCCCGGAGCTGTTCTATTCTGCGTGGTGTTTAGTCGGAGAATGCCCGTTCTCGTGACTAAACACCCTGTTTAAGGCGCTAGAACGGGCATTCCCTGACCTAACTTCCCGGCGCGATGCTGTTTTCCAGGCGGGAAGAAATCAATAGTCGGGCTTAGCAGCGCAGTGTATTGAATAGCTCTGGGAGCTGATTCTAGGCGCTATTCACTTCGCGAAGAATCTAATCGAGCCCATTGAATATGGATTACAGTTTAGAATCTGTTGGTGTTTGTTGGAGGCAGATCACTGAATGGTAGGGAATAAACACACTCTGTTTTACATGGGGCTCTGCTGCAGGATGTCAAGATGTAATCCTAGCTCATTATCTCTATGTCCAGGTTAGCTCCCCTCTGTTGTATATGAATCGGCATAGACCTCATTCACAGGCTTTACACCCTTTCCCCACTAAGCTTAATCTGGGAGATGTATATCTTCTCCAGGGGCAGCAGTCTCCCTGCTGCTGCAGCCAATAGACATTTATCTTTTCTTCCTTGGGCCAGCACATTAGCAGGTTTTTAGAATTCTGCTAATTATGTAAGAAACTGGTCCATTGGCACTGCTCTTCTCCAGTTCTCACATGCAGCCAGCATACCACCAGGCTCCCCCTCATGGAGCTAGTCTGGAGACTTCAGGGAAGCTAATCCAAGATCTGCCAGATACTGTACACACTAGGTCACAAGTGATTGGGGGAAAGGGAGGAGTGGGCACACAATGTGCTGCCACTCTGCTATATATATAGCAGAGTGGCAGCACAGTGCCATTAGTTGCATCTAAATTCTTCTATTCATTTAGACTTATTGTACAATAGCAACAGCCTTCTGGTTGTACTAAACTGAAGTGTTTTGCATTGTGTTCTGTACGTGAACTCAATGTGCTCTGCAAGTTCTCTCCATTGTATTTACCCCTTTCCAGGTCAGTTGTACAGCATAGTGGCCTCGCTGAGTAATGAACATGTGCTGTCTGCCGGATTTGATATTAACACACCTGACAACCTCGGGAGGACCTGCCTCCACGCTGCTGCTTCAGGAGGGTGAGTCACTTGCTGAAGCTCCAGAGCTCAGTGCATTTGTTACTAAATTAATTGTACATCCGGAATGTTAGCTCTGATTAGGGCAAAACCCTAAATTTAGTGTTCACTCTAGCTCCGGCGGCAGTCAGGGCGCCGGAGCTAGAGAGGGCACTTCCGCGCGCACCTGAAAATGGGGCATGGTCTATAATACGCGTCCCCTTTTCGTCACTCTTGGAAGCGTGCCCGACACTTACGAACACGCCGGGCAACCCCCAAGTGCTGCTGACAGGTAAAATAGATGCCGGGCGCATGCGGCCAACGTCTATTCACCGGCGGTGACCGCCACACTGCGATCCGCGGTTGAAGGCGGCACTCGCAGGCTGTCTTAGCGGGGCGGTGAGGGCAGGGCGCTTTTTGCCCTCCAGAACAGAGCTAAAACAGCCCAGTGGGAACGCCAATATTTCCTGGCCCTATATCAGAATTTTAAGGTGATGCAATCCGTCCTTGCAATTAAATAATTTTCTTCTTCAGGGTCCATAGGGATCCACAGGGATACAATGGGATAATGTGGTTGGAGAGATCCAGGCATCAAACAGTTAATCTTTCAGCTCCCAGGATGCCCCAGGTCCTCCTCCACATATACCCCGCCCCTGGCCACAGGCATTCAGTTGTTCGTTTGGTGCGGCAGGATTCAGACGCACCTTTGTAACATCCAAATAATATTTTATTTTATTTCTATGTTTTTGGGTTAGCAGTGCTGAGCGTCTGAATTAAGACTCCTGCACTGCGAATCTACCTCCACGGGGCCGCAACATCAGTAACGTCTCTCTGGTTATTTTGGCTGATCACGGCAGAGCTTGCTAGCAGTGATGCTGTGGCCCAGACTGCAATCAGACACCTAGGTCAGAGAACTAGTGTCTCAGGGGTATGCCTTCACTTTCTGGAGGCATCCCCCCCAGAAGTTTTTTTGCACTACTTTCCCATTAGATTCTATCAAGCCATTGGCTCTCCAGGAGGCCATTTACTCCCTGCTGCAGACAGGGGTGATAATCCCAGTTCCTATGTTTCAACAATGAAAGGGTTATTGTTCCAATCTATTTTTGGTCCAGAAACCAAATGGGTCTAATGGTCCTATTCTAAATCTGAAAACCCTCATCAAGTTTATCCGTGACCCAAGTTTCGTATGGAAACTCTTCAGTCAATATATTTGTGGATGGAACCTGGGGATTTTATGGCTTCCCTGGACATTCAGGATGCGTATCTGCACCTGCTTATTACGCCATCCCACCAACAATTTTTATGGTTTGCTGTCCTGCAACAACATTACCAATTTCAGGTATTGCCCTTTGGTCTATCAACGGACCCTCGGGTCTTAACCAAAATAATGGCGGTTATGATGACCTACCTCAGGCGTCAGGGAATCTGAATACTACCATACCTGGACGACTTTCTGATATTGGCACAGTCTCCAGCTGTTCTCCAACTGACCATTGCCAGCCTACAGACGCACGGCTGGATCATCAATTGGTAGAAATCCTTTCTCCAACACAGAGGATGGTACATATGGGTGTATGTCTGGATTCGGCACAAAGGGGGTTTCTACCAGAGGACAAGATTGCGGCCCTATCATTGCAAGTACGCAAATTGCTACTCAATCAAAGGGTATCCATTCTATCAGCAATGCAAGTCCTGGGGCCAATGGTATCCACCTTTGACATGGTGGATATATGCTCAGTTCCACTCCAGGCCTCTGCAACAATTGATTCTCTCCCGATTTGAACGGACAATATCATTTAACAAGGTCCCCGCTGATCCTTCTTACTCCGGAGGTTCGTCTTTCTCGTGGTGGCTACAAAAGGATTATCTGGACAAAGGTCACCCATTCTGGATTCCAAATTGGGTCCTTCTTACGAAGGACGACAGTCTTCGTGGATGGGGTCAGTGACAGGTCATTAGACCTTTCAGGAAAGATGGACAAATCAGGAAAGTCATCTGCCCATATACATTCTGGAGCTACGAGCAGTAAACGAGCACTTATCATGGCACAGGACCTGCTTCAGGGTAGGCCGGCCAAGATCCAGTCCGACAACACGACCACAATAGCCTATCTCAATCATCATGGAGGCACGCAAAGTCACGTAGCCATGAGGGAAGTCACAAACATTCTGATCTGGGCAGGACGTCATCTTCCGGCTATCTCGGCAATAATCATCCGGGAGTCCTCAACTGAGAAGCTGACTTCCTAAGTTGTCAGGACATACATGCCGGAGAGTGGGCTCTCCACCCGGGAGTTTTTCCACTCCTGGTGAACAACTGGGGCCTACCAGACGTAGACCTCATGGCCTCACGTCACAATCACAAGGTCCCCAGGTACAGGTCCAGGACCAGAGACCCCCTCAGCCGCATTCGCGTACGCACTGGCAGTGAGATGGGACTTCAAACTGACGTATCTCTTTCCTCTGATTTCCCTCCTCCCAAGGGTCTACAGGAAATTCAAGCAGGAAGGCGGAGCAGTGATACTAGTAGCTCTTGCGTGGCCAAGACGCCATTGGTTGTCCGACATACTGAATCTATCCATAGACACTCGTTTCCTCTTCCTCTATGGCCGGATGTTAGCTCAGGGTCCCTGCCTGCATCTGGACTTTCCTGCGTACTTGCCTTTCTCCAGGCTGGGTTAGACTTCAGTCTCCGCCTGGCCACCCTGAGAGTACAGGTTTCTGCGTTGTCAGCTTGGTTCAAGCGGAGGATTGCTTCTTTGCCGGATGTTAGAACTCAGGATGTTCTCCGAGTTCAGCTACCCTTTGTCTCACCGGTGGCACCGTGGGATTTGTCCTTGGTTCTCGAGGGGCTGAAAGTTCCCCCATTTGAACCTCTGGACTCAGTAGATTTGAAATGGTTGGCAGCGAAGACACTTTTTTTTTTTTTTTTTTTTTCTCCTCGCTATCTCTTCTGTACGCAGAGTCTCTGATTTGGCAGCCTGCTCCTGTCGCTCCCCCTTTTTGATCTTTCACCAGGATAAAGCTGTTCTTCATACATGGGCGGATTACCTTCATAAGGTAGTGTCCTGTTCATGTGAATGAAGATTGTGGTTCCAGCTTTTCAGTCTTGAGACCTTTCTGAAGGTGAAGCCTCCCTGGATGTGGTTCGTGCTCTCCATATCTATGTGGATCGTACAGACTCCTTTACAAAATCAGACGCTCTTTTTGTGTTATGGTTTTCACAAACGAGGATGGCCAGCTTACAAACAAACTCTGGCTCGATGGTTACGTATGACTATCTCTCAGGCTTGCGCGCAGGCTGATCTCCCTGTTCCAAACACGACGACAGCACATTCTACTCTGTCTGTGGGACCATCATGGGCGTTTCATCATGGTGCCTCTGCTGAGCAATTGTGCAAGGCAGCCATGTGGTCATCTGTCCACCCCCTTCTTAGGTTGTATGCCATTGATACTTTTGCCTCTCAGGTTAATTCCTTTGGGCGACTAGTTCTCTTCCTTTTCTGCTCAGGAGCGTCCCCACCCCAAGGGGAACTGCTTTAGGATATCCCCATGGTATCCCTGTGCAAAACTGAATGCCTGTGGTCAGGGGCGGGGTATATGTGGAGGAGGACCTGGGGCATCCTGGGAGCTGAAAGCTTAACTATTTGGTGCCTCGATCACTCCCAATCTCATTATCCCATGGTATCCCTGTGGACCCTATGTAGTGTTCAAGTGCTGCGGTCACTGTGAATGGATGCCGGGCGCTCATGCCCAGCATCCATTTACCGGCGGTGACCGCTCCACCGCTGTTTTCCCCACCCGCGGGACACTGCAGTCCTCGGGAGGGGACGGAACCCGCAGGCTGTTTCAACGGGGCGCCGCGCCAGAGGGCAGGCTGCTTTCTGTCCTTTAGAAATAGGGCAGGGCGCAGCGCCCAGCTGAAACAGCCTAGCGGGAACGCTACTATGCACCTCGAAGAAAGAGTTATCAAAGGTAAGTCTACCATAACTCTTATTTTCTATGTGCCACGTAACCGCTGCATTCCCTACAAGCTCTTTTACTGGACTATGAAATCTGCATTCACTGCATGAATTTGCTAGTTTTTAGATGTATTGAATTGTGCAAATATTCATGTAACAGTGTTTGCAGTGTAGAACTGTAATCCAGCTAGAGCTATTCACTAAAACATTTTCTGGTATGAGCTCATATTCTTCATGTTTTGCTGTAGCACATGTTGACATTGACCTCTAGCATTTCTTTAATTGTGGTGCACATCCCACTGGAGAAGGTGGGACTACTGTGGTCTACCTGGATTTGCTTTAACTGCCCCATGCATCATTGATCAGTTGTGATTGTGTAGAATGCGTCTTGTATCCTGGCCAATGAGTATTCAGCTACTGCTGTCTTACTGTAACCTCACAATTGTTTTGCAGAAACGTTGAATGTCTTAATTTACTGGCAAGCAGTGGCGCTGATCTGATGAGACAGGATAAATTTGGAAGGTGAGTTTAAAAACTACATAGATACTATGTTGTTTATATGGATATGGATTTTGGTATATGACCCAAGAGTGTTAGGGGTAAATTTACTAAAGTGAAATTTTTTTTTTTTTTAGAAGTGAAGATGTTGCCCATAGCAACCAATCAGATTCTAGCTATTTTCTTCTAGACTGTGCTAGTTAAATGTTAAGTAGAATCTGGTTGCTTTAAGGCAACATCTCCACTTCTAAAAACTCTCACTTGAGTAAATATACCCCTTAGTACCATATTATGTAAATAGTATCTAGCCATCTTGATTTTAGTGCATTTATTTTGTGCTCTTAATTGTTAATGTAAGGTTAAAATACATGTTAAGGGGCTGAGTAAGTAGTGGGGAGTTTGTACTACAAAAGGGGCTGATGCAGAATCTCTTGCAAGTCCGTTTTGCTGCCAGATCTGTTGCAACTACCGCGATTCATTCGACGCATGCTTGTAGTGATGATGAATACCTCCACAAACGGATGGATAGGGGAGGTGTGGCTGCAGGTGTCTGTGGAACTCTGCATATGAATTAATGGCTGCATTTATTTCCATGAGTCAATTTGTGGCCAAATTGCGTATATCTGATGCCACTCCAAAGTGTCTAAAGTCTTTTTTTTTTTTTTTGTGTCCCCTTTATGTTAGGACTCCGCTGCACTATGCCGCTGCTAATGGCAGCTACCAGTGCACGGTGACTCTAGTCACAGCTGGAGCCAGTGTTACTGTGGCAGACTTCAAAGGCTGCACCCCTTTACACTATGCTGCTGCTTCAGACACCTACAGGAGGTGAGTACCCATGTATTATGAAATCACAGCTATATTTTATTTGGATGGCATATATAAGAGAATTAGAATTTTGCTGATAGTATTGAGTTTTTTTCTTGCAAAAGTTCTGCTTGTTTAATTATATACAATTGTTAAAAATTGTGGTATATAGAAGCCCAATTCTTGGCACTGTTTCTTTTCTCTGTTTAATGCTGTATAATACTTTTCACAATAATTCTATGGGCAACACTGAGATATAGAATGATGGCTCCTTATCTCCCTCTAAAGGACCCTCTTACCTCTTTCTCTCTCACATTACCCAGTCCTGTTTTATTTTGTTTGGGCCGAAGTGTAATGGAAAGTATTGGCGCTATATAAATGTTAATAAATAACCCCATCCAGAAGGATGCTCAGGTTTTTATTAGAGTGCTGGCCAGACTGGGTTCTCCTCCTGTTGCTGCAACATAAGCACTTTTTTTATTTACCACCACCTCCAGCTGGCTCCTGTCCTGGAGCTTCCTCCTTGTTGCCACTCTGTTCCTGTTGGGTTTTTCCCGGGGGCCTGTTTGGCTCCTGTTAGACCTGGGTCCCTGCCCTTCTATCCCGCCATCAAACAAATGCAGCAGCGCCTTAGGGATGTTCCGTCAACTTCCTGGACGTCTGTGAAAAGGATGTGAATGCCGGGAGCCTTCAGTGCAGTTGGGAATAGGACATAGCATGGATGTTAAGGATTTCTCTGTCCCACCACTTTCAATTTCAGGCTTTGCCTTTTTGATCTGGCGAATACTCTGGGTGTTCACAAAACAGGTTGAGTGTTGGTGGTTATCCCATATCTGGATGATGTCTTTTTCTGGGGGCATTGCTAATAGACTTATTTTCTTAGGAAAGATGGTATTGACATTCCAAGCTGTGCACTTTGCATGGTCTATTCAAGTCCAGTTATTTTGCTCAGTGTCCTTATTTATTCTTCATAGATAAATTTCAATATATTCATTCTCTTTCCTCTTGAGAGAAACTTTGCTGTCATCCTATAATATCTGTGGCATCTCTCTGCCAAGTGCAGTTCTCATTTTGCTAATACCTGTTTTCATTTAACATCCGCTATATTCCTGGATATATTTATTCTTTGTGTAATCCATGGCACAATGAGAACTGCACTTGGCAGAGAGATTCCACAGATATTATAGAAGGATGACATCTAGTGGTAATAGAAGATAATAGGAGTATGTGTGTAACAACTTTGAAACATTGTGTGAAATTATGAAATTGATACTTTTGTAATTACAATGTTTCTCTCAAGAGGAAAGGGAATGACTATACTGAGATTTATCTATGAAGAATAAATGAGGTCACTGAGCAAAAATAATTATAAGTTTAAGAGAATAATTCAGAACAGGAGCCACAGCTTCGAATTCAATTTTTATATCTATGAGCACAATATCTTGTCTTTCTACTTCAGGGTCCATAGGGGGTCCACAGGGTTGACCTTGGGGGTATAGCTGGATCTGGATCCATGGGCACCACGCAGTTAAAGCTTTAGCTGCTCCCAGGATGCACTTGGGTCCGTCCTCCTCTATACCCCGCCCCCGGCCACAGCACCTCAGTTTGAGTTGGTGCCTGGCCGGAGTCGGGTCACCTGCGCAGGGGGGCTGCAGGAGCAGCCCCCAAAAGCTTTCTATTTTTATTTAAAAAAAAAAAAAAAAAGAGCCTGTTAGATTTTTATTTTAAAACAGAGGCTCTAGTGTGGCAGCGACGGGCTGTCTATACAGACGCCCACGCTGCCGCTCTCCTTCCCCGCTGGCGCCGCGACGCCAGTACTGCACTGGGGATCGCGGCGGGAGGCCAGAGTCCGTACTAGCCGGACTCTGGGTCCCTCCCTGGACTGCTGCCGGAGTCGCCGGGGACAAGGTAAGCCGCGAGTCGCCGATTAGCGGCGGCTCGCGGGTTTTGCCTGCAGATGCAGTCCTTTGCCCCCGGTCCTAGGGAACAGACCGGGGGCCGCTAGCGGTGGCGGCGGGCTCCCCCTCTGAGGAGGAATAACCCGTGGGACCACTAGACCACCAGGGATATATGGCAAGCGGGATGCCGGCAAGCCCTGGGGTTACTATGCTAGCCAGGGGAGGAAGCCTTCCCTGTCAGCGGCTCCTCCCCTCAGCTCAGCGCGCCTTTCAGCACGGAGTCTGGCGTCGCTGAGCTGCAGTTACTCGGCCACTCCTCCTCTGAGGTCTCCAGCAGCCATTTTCTCACAGTGGCAGCGCAGATCTTCAGGGAGCACGCGGACCGGTCCCCCTGTGTACCTCTCCCCTGATTAAGGACAGCGTACACAGCACTATAGCCCTCCCAGACACTGAATCTGGGCAGGTTGATTGTAGTGGAAAGGTGCAGTGAGTATATCTTCCTGCATGGTATGTGACTTTTGCTAGTGCTGCCTGTCTGTGCTTATTTTCTACTTACTGTCAGCTTATACCTATCCCTTTACTTCTCCTACAAGCCCTACAGGTGTGTGGGGGAGGGGCGTTTCTACTGACCTCACTTATATAGATCACGTATTTGTGAGGTCCGTCACATACAGTTGTGTGCTACTCAGTGCCATATTGTGGGCTGTTGTTCAGCACACCGGTGAGTGCGTTTTACTTCTACCCTGGTGCCAGATATATAATATATTCTGTCATGTCAGACGAGGAGGTTGAGCGCTCAGTGGCTCCGGTGTTGGCCTCCTGCGGACGCTGTTCTGCAGGAGTAGATAGGGAGGATTTGTCACAGGATGGCCTGTGTAGTCGATGCCAAGTGGCTCCTGGCCCATCCAGACCTTCTCTGGCGCAGGAACCACCGTGGGCGATGTTTTCTCAAGTGCTGGTGTCTATTGCGGACCGTCTGTCGGTCCCGACTGCTCTCCCTACTAGGTCGTTGTCCCAGCCGACCATCCCCCATTCCCCGGGTGTCCTGCAGTTATTGCGGAGTCCTCCTGGGTCTCAGTCGGTGGGTCCCTATGCGGGGTTGCCTATGTATATGCAGGCTTCCCCTGTGCCGCAGCAGCCTGTGGTACCTTTTCAGGCCCCTATGGTGACTCCTCCACCCTGGGTGGGTGTGCTCTCCAACTCCGTGCAAAATTTGGCGGCCGCTTCCTCAGCTTTTCAGTCAATGTTGCAGACTGACATGCCTTCTAGGATTTCAAAACGCCCACTCATGACACGGGCTGCTCAGGTATCGGACTCAGAGGGTTCCTCAGATGATGGGGAGGTCCCTGATGACACTGACTCGGACGCTTCGGTCCAGGAAATGGATACCAAGTCGTCCATTAATGTGCGAGCACTAGTTAGGGCGGTGCGAGCTATTCTTCTTATAGAGGATGAGGCACCGGTTCCTAAGTCGAAGTTTCCTAGTTTCAAAAAAACTAAGGTGGCTTCTGCGGTGTTTCCCCTGTCGGATCAGTTGACGGATCATATGGCGGTAGCTTGGCAGGCGCCCAGTAAGAGATTCCTTCCTCAGAAGCGGTTGGCTTCTAATTACCCCTTCCCTGAGGCACATTGTAAAAAATGGGATACTCCACCGGCGGTGGATTCCCATGTCACCCGTTTAACTCGGGGCGCCACCTTACCATTACCGTCGATATCCTCGCTGAAGGATCCCACGGACAGGAAAGTTGAGACTTGCTTAAAGTCTATTTACTCCCTCTCCGGGGCGGTGGCCCGACCGTCCATGGCCATCTCCTGGGTGGCCAAGGCCATTGAGGGGTGGGCCAATGCATTGGAAGATACCTTCCCGGACGACGCTCCGGATGTCCAGCGGGCGTTGTTCGGACAAATGAGGGACGCTGCTTCTTACATTGGAGAAGCTTCTTTAGATGCTAGTCTGCTGACCTCGCGGGTATCTGTTGCAGAGGTGTCTGCCCGCCGATCCTTATGGTTGCGGTCCTGGAGAGCGGACTCTGATTCAAAGAAAGGTCTGGAGGCCTTACCTTTCAATGGGGAATTACTATTTGGTCCGGACTTGGACAAAATAGTGGACACCCTGGCTAAATCCAAGTCGGCCTTCCTCCCTTCGGCGGCACTGCCTGCTAAGGTTCGGAGTTCGGCTTTTCGTTCCTTTCGGGTTCAGGGTAAGGCGAAAGGTCAGTCCTTCCCGAGACAGTCTGCGAGTAAGACGGCCTCTAAACCCAAGAAGCAAGCCTGGAGTGCTCGGCGCCCTTCTTCCAAGCAGGAAGATAAACCTGCGGCCTGATGGGACGGGCCTCCCTCTGGGGGACCTCAGAGTGGGAGGCCGACTTCTTCTATTTGCCCAGTGCTGGCACAATACCACCACGGATGCCTGGGTTCGAGAAGTGGTCTCCCAGGGGTACGCCCTGTCTTTTCGGCACAGACCACCCCACCAGTTTTTCTGCACAAGTCCTTCTCAGGACAAGACCAAGGCGTTACAGGTTCAGGAGGCTATAGAGTCCTTGCTGAAAGCAGGGGTCATTGTTCCCATTCCTCTATCACAACGAGGGACGGGGTATTATTCGTCTCTGTTTCTGGTGCAGAAACCCAATGGTTCTCATCGCCCTATCCTCAACTTGAAGTCTCTGAACAAATTCCTCAGAGTTCCCAAGTTCAGGATGGAAACGTTACGTTCCATCATTCTGGCGATGGAACCGGGGGATTATATGGTGTCCCTGGACATCCAGGACGCCTACCTCCATGTTCCGATAGCATCTTCACATCAGCGGTATCTGAGGTTCGCTATCCTTCAACATCACTATCAGTTCCGGGCGCTACCCTTTGGTCTCTCCACGGCACCGAGGGTGTTCACGAAGATTATGGCGGTCATGGCCGCACATCTTCGGAACCAGAATGTACGGCTGCTGCCGTACCTGGACGACCTGCTGTTGCTGGCGAGCTCCCCGGAGGTACTGCTTCAACATCTCCACCTGACGATCGCTTGCCTGCAAGCACACGGGTGGTTGATAAATTGGAAAAAGTCCTCCCTGATTCCATCACAGCGGATGGTTCATTTGGGAGCCCTGCTGGATTCGCGTCAGCAAAGGATCTTCCTGACTCCGGAGAAGGTCGCCTCCCTACAGCTGCGGATACGCAGTTGCCTGAGCCGTTGCCGCCTGTCGGTCCATTCGGCTATGAGAGTTCTGGGGTCCATGGTGTCGACATTCGACATGGTGGAATTTGCCCAGTTCCATTCCCGGCCCCTGCAGGCGCTGATTCTATCGGAATGGAACGGGTTACCTCACCGGATCCGCTCTCAGGTGCTGGTGTTGTCTTCGGACGTTCGGCTATCTTTGGCTTGGTGGCTTCAGACAGCTCATCTGGTCGAGGGGCGCCCATTTTGGATCCCGGACTGGGTCCTGCTCACGACGGATGCCAGTCTCCGGGGTTGGGGGGCAGTGACCGGCTCTTTGTCGCTTCAGGGCCGTTGGTCAGCGGAAGAAGCACTTCTCCCCATCAACATCCTGGAACTGCGGGCAGTATACAGGGCCCTGCAGTCGTCCGGCCCCGCTCTTCACGGAAGGGCGGTACAGGTGCAGTCCGACAACGCCACCACGGTGGCGTATATCAATCACCAAGGCAGAACTCGCAGTCAGGCAGCGATGTCGGAGGTGTCTCGTATCCTGACTTGGGCGGAGGGTCACATTCCAGCGATCTCGGCGGTCTTCATCCCCGGAGTCCTCAATTGGGAGGCGGACTTCCTCAGCCGTCACGACGTGCATCCCGGGGAATGGTCGCTTCACCCAGAGGTGTTTCAGCTACTCGTGGACAGGTGGGGACTGCCGGAGCTGGACTTGATGGCCTCCCGTCACAATCACAAGTTGCCCGTTTACGGGTCAAGGACAAGAGACGCAGGTGCAAGTCTGGTGGACGCGCTGTCGGTGAAATGGACGTTTCACCTGGCGTATCTGTTTCCTCCGATATCCCTGCTTCCTCGGGTTCTGCGGAAATTCAAGCAGGACGGCGGCATGCTCGTGCTGGTAGCTCCGGCGTGGCCCAGACGTCCTTGGTACTCCGATCTCAGGAGCCTCTCCATCGACGCTCCGTACCTTCTTCCTCAGCGTCGGGACCTGTTGTCTCAGGGGCCCTGCCTTTACCCGGATCTGGGTCGGCTGTCTTTGACGGCGTGGCTCTTGAGACAGCCGTCTTGAGGTCTCGGGGCTTCTCCAGTTCGGTTATTGGTACCATGCTCAGGGCACGCAAGCCTGCTTCAGCACGGATTTATCACAGAGTGTGGCACACTTACTTTCAGTGGTGTGAGTCCAGACATTATGATCCTCAGGTGTTCCGAGTTTCTAGGATCTTGGAATTTCTTCAGTCAGGATTGGATCTCTGCTTACGCCTTGCATCTCTGAAGGTTCATGTGTCCGCCTTGTCCGTGTGGTTTCAACGGCGGATTGCAATACTACCAGACGTTCACACCTTTTTCCAAGATGTTCTCAGGATCCAGCCTCCCTTTGTGCCTCCTGTGGCTCCTTGGGACTTGGCGGTGGTGCTACGGGTCCTGCAGGGTACTCCGTTTGAGCCTCTTGAGGCGGTGGAGCTCAAGTGGCTGACATTTAAGACGGTTTTTCTCCTGGCAATTGCTTCGGCCAGGAGGGTGTCTGAATTGGGGGCGCTTTCCTGTCGCCCTCCTTTCCTGATTTTTCACCAGGACAGAGCGGTGCTCCGCACTCGTCCTGAGTTTTTGCCCAAAGTGGTCTCGAAGTTCCATATTAATCAGGAACTTGTTGTGCCAGCTTTTCAGTCCCCTGATCTTTCAGCTGGTGAGACTTCCTTAGATGTGGTCCGGGCGCTTAGAATTTATGTAGACCGGACGGCTTCGATTAGGAAGTCTGATTCCTTGTTTATCCTCTTTGGTTTTCACAAGAGGGGTTGGCCTGCCAACAAACAAACGTTAGCCCGTTGGCTTCGTTCCGTTATTTGTGAGGCTTATGCACAGGAGGGCTTACCTGTGCCAGCCTCTGTTAAGGCTCATTCCACTCGTTCTGTGGGTCCCTCTTGGGCTGCTAGACGTGGCGCTTCTGCTGTTCAGCTGTGTAAGGCGGCCACTTGGTCTTCAATTCAAACGTTTTTGAGGTTCTATGCGTTTGACACCTTTGCCTCTCAGGATGCATCCTTTGGGCGCCGGGTACTCCTTTCAGCACAGGAGCGTCCCCGCCCTTAGTTGTACTGCTTTGGGACATCCCCAAGGTCAACCCTATGGACCCTGAAGTAGAAAACAAGAGATATGGTAAGAACTTACCTTTGTTATCTCTGTTTCTACGAAGTCCATAGGGTCCACAGGGCGCCCGCCCTGACGCACCTGGCTTCAAATGGGCTGTGTGGCTGGTCATCGGTTTTCCGTCTCCCATTTCTGTGAGTATGGTTTCTTGTGTGTTCCAGTCTTCCTTCTCTCTGTTTAGTCTCCTCCTCAGGCCTTGGCTGCTTACCAACTGAGGTGCTGTGGCCGGGGGCGGGGTATAGAGGAGGACGGACCCAAGTGCATCCTGGGAGCAGCTAAAGCTTTAACTGCGTGGTGCCCATGGATCCAGATCCAGCTATACCCCCAAGGTCAACCCTGTGGACCCTATGGACTTCGTAGAAACAGAGATAACAAAGGTAAGTTCTTACCATATCTCTTGTTTTATTCACATTCTATATTTTTAATATTTCACCTCATTGAGATATCGAGGAAATATCTTTTTAATGCATACTAATAAAGAAATATTCTTTTTAAATCATATTTTGATCCTAGTGCACCCTGAGAAATGCTCTTTCTATTGAATATTTGTGATATCCTCTTTTCTGAGCAATGTTTAGCACCTCATATGTATTAGTTAAAGGTATTAGATTAAGTATATAAGAACAATATTATGAACATTGTAATACTGGTGCGGGATTGTGTTTTCTCATTTTGGGTGTAGAACAGCTGATCAGCTAGCTGTTCCTGGCTGGCACACTAGTCCTCAGTGCATACTTTTCCAACATTTTACAAATTCAGTGTTTTTGCAGCTGAAGATGCCACTTTTGGGCATGACTAGTTGCGCACTACAGCTCTGTAAGCCGACTCTTTGGGTTGTACCTAGGGTCTAGTGGCCCCCATGAAATGACAGAGAAAATGGGACTTTTACACTGAATCCTATTCTCTGCATTCATTGGGGGACACTGCTTGCCCACACAATTAGTACTTTAGTTGTACTGCAGGATGGGGGATATTGAAGTTGGAAGAGACTTGTAGAATTTTTGATATGCCGACATCCTATTGGAGACTGTATTAGAGTTGGCCTTCAAGGGTTTATAGTTCACAACCATTGATGGTTAGGGCTCGGAGGCAAGTGTTTGCCATTGATGGCATGAAGCTGCATTGGTTGTGTTTTATTTTATAATCTAATCCCTGCCGTGGCAGTGCACCTTTGTGCATGTCTTAACCACCTATGTGCACATGTCCACCGTCGATGGTTTCAACCATTGAAGGGTTTCCAACAATTGTAGTTATATAAGCCATGGCCCAGGTTCAGATAAAAGGATTTATTGTGAGTATATAATTCCCATGTCCTGTATTACTTTGTGGGTGTTTGAGTAATAAGCAGAATGTTTGTTACTGCAGTTGACTAATTCAGATGATGGTTACGTGTATATTTGTTTGGCAGGGTTCCCCATACGGTTTCAAAGGCTTCAAACCAGACAGAGCAGTCCAGGTAATATTAAATTCATATCCATTGTTTCACTAATTGTTTAACTTGCTCCCTGTGCCGACTTACTTTAAAACATGGATGGGGAACCTCAGGCCCGAGGCCGTAGAAGGCCCGAAGATCATTTGGTCTGGCCCTCTGAGCTTTTTTGCGCTAGCCTCATCTGGCTAGCAGTGTGCCTAGAATGGCACCCTGCAGCCAGCAGTGCCGCCTGGAGCGTCCTTAGGATGCTTCAGACGGTCACACCGCTGACCTTACAGCTCCATGGATCATCCTCGGGATGCTCCCGACATTGCTGTAATCACTGGCATTGTGGTCCCGCCCCTTGTGATGTCACAGAGGGGGCATGGCCCGGCACCAGGCCTGCGAATAATGTTATATATCAAAATGGCCATTGGCAGAAAAAAGGTTCCCCACCCCTGCTTTAAAAGAACAGTTAGCTCTTCCTGTGTCCAAATAGTTGAGATGTTTGTACACAGTTATAGTGAATGTGGATGAACATGAGATAAAGGGCAATCTGATATACATTATAATGTAAATGTAGAGAGTGTGTTTCCCTGAATCAATGTGTTGAACTTGGTTTGGAATAGTTCATCTAGTAATATTTATTTGATTTTGGTTAAACTAAAAAAGGATGATTGGACAAATATAGGAAATAGTGACTTTAAATAGGTCCCCTGCTTGCTCCATTAAAAAAAAATAAAAAAAAAAAATACCAAAACAAACCCCTTGTTAAATTGTAAGAAACCTGGAAGGCCAGGTGTGGGCTGTCAAAAACTGACTACTCCTATACTCCTCCTCTTCCCTTTTGGAGGAAGTGCTGATTTTTATTTTTTTTTCTTCCTGCTTTCTTTGCATTGTCTAGCTTCCATAGTAAGTTGGCCTAGTGGGTAGCAGGTTTGTGTGAAACTACAGAGGAGCATAGCCTGCTCTACCTTTCCTGGTTATACTTCCTATATGAGACCCTTGCATAATATGAGCACCCCTAAATCCACTACTTTAGATGTTCAAAGTTATGTTTGTTCTTTATGTCAGCTCAAACTACCAGGGGTAAAGCAATGTCCCCTCTATATGCAATGTGCTGCACTGCAGGCCAGACTGAGCTCCCTGGGGGAGAGAACGCAGGTGTTGCAAGAACTAAGTGGACCAGTTTCCACTACTGTCTTATTTTTCCTTCAGTCTGGTCCTTAGAAGTGATGCAGGAGCACCTCAGTTGCAGCAGATTTGTTGGTCCTAGAAGCCACAGAAGCTAATTATTTGGACTATTTCTTACATGTGAATTTAGCTCCCTCCCGGCCACTATGTTGGCAGGGAATAGCCTCATTAAGCAGCTTCTCTTGTGCCAAGTGCCTGGTGCAATGCAGCTATAGCGCGCCGAGCACTCTATGAAGCCCCTCTTTAACGCAGGTTTCTGCTCGCACCTCAGGAAGGTTCAAGTAGAAATCAGCCATAAATACAGCCTTCGAAATTAATTGATTTGCTCCCTAAAAGTTTGGAGTATGGTGGAGGTGCTACGTGATTTACTTGGCTCTGGATCCCCCCACTCGCAACGTCTCTTTAAGTTGTTGTGGGAATTGGCAGGTCCAGATAATTTTTTCACGCTTTTTGACCTTTGATCACTTTTCAAGGGATAACCTGACATTATACGATCTTCCCTCACCAGTGGGACCTCATAGTGTCTCAACCACTTCTTCTCCCAAAAGCTGTTTCCACCTCTGTCCAGCTTCTTTCCTTGGGATAAATATGAGATGAATTCCACTGCTCAGTGGTCTAGGCCACAAGCAAATCCCCTTCCTAATGTCCTGGTTATACAGCAGCACCATGAATCCCTCCTCCCAGGTCATGACGTTTCTCTATAACAAGGACATGCATTTACACATCCCCTTTCTGGTGGACAGTCTGTTCATCCTCCCTCTTAGGCAGTGATTGTTGTTACCACATGACACGATGGTGGTGCTCACTGTGGATCATGGTTATCCTGTTCCTGGATGATTCCCTGGTTCAAGTAGTCTCCAGAGGCTGGTGATCAAACATCTCAAGCTTAACCATCCAGTCCTTGGAAATTGCTAATGCTAGCCAGTCACTAGTCTTCTCTGATCTCCTGTACCTCCATATTAGTACTGGGGCACGCTCAGCAGCACCCAGGACATGGTTTAAGCCACTTGACTCATACAATGGATTGAGGTGTGAACAATCATTTAATGAATTAAAATACTTTATAGACAAGTGGAAGGTGGCTGGATGTAGACTGAAAGAAACATGTCCAGCTCTTTCTCTGGAATAGTGACTCTAAAACTGGTCTTCAGACCTCTTGTATTTCCTCGCAGCAACTGAGGTGAAATTATTGCAGGTACCATAGTGGTATAAATAAACTTCCTGCATTGAAGTCGGCGAAGCTGCACTCTCTGGGAGGGCAGTTGTATGATATAGAGTATGCAGTTGTCTTCCGTGCGGTCATACATGTATTACTACATTCACATTGATTATATGCAAGTACCTAGGGCTCTAATCAGAGACTTTGGTTGGTCTGTATATGATTATTGTGTATTCAAAATGTTTGAGTTGCACTTCCTCACCTGTCTTTGTTTCTTTACCTGCTCAGAGCGGTGGACTCAAACTCTGGAACAAGCCAGGAGTCAGAGGAAAATGTTGAGAAAGCTTCACTAGAAAAAGAGGCTTTCTTGTGAGTGCTTGTCAATGTCACACAGTGTGAATATACAATTCATGATTGTATCTAGAATTCATTTATTTGTTGTCTTTTATCTTGCATCTACTAAAGTGTGTATAAATGTATATCTGTTTACAGGACTTAACCATGAGCACAATATGTAAATCTATTCCCCAGACCTGCTTTTCCCTTCTTGTTTATGGCTACCAGCTCCCACAAAATGTTATTACTTGCCTATTGGACATTCCGACTGTCCAGAATCTGATGCGGCCTACTTCTTTGCTTCATCCTATCTTGTATAATAATGACTGCTCTTACATGTAAGAGAGAGAACTTTTATGGAAGTAGATTCCTTCGTGTTATATGGGTTGCATAGTGTTTATTAGCTTATGGTAAACTCTTATTTTATGGTATCCGGATTAAAGAGTGACCCTGTCTATAGAGACTCTATAGACAGACACCAAATCATCGACGGGAACAAATGGTCAACACATGTTAATGATTTTACTAACATTTTTAAGGTTAGTGTTAGGTATTTGCTGGAGGGTTAGGGCTAGGCTACGTAAGGGGACGGATTAGGGTTAGGCACTAGTGGGAGGGTTAGGCTTAAATTACAAAATAACAATGTGTCGACCATATGTATGTCGACCTATTGTCTGTCTACCATCTGTTGTCGATCTATAAGAGTGTCTAACTAGACGTTATCAGTCTTCTATACCACACCCCTTATTTACATGAGGCCTAACACTACAGATTCATTCTTCTTGTACCACTTAAGCTGAACTTCCCTTGCAGTGGAGTGAATTAAGTCCCTTCACCCAGGAAATTGAGTGCACACATTGCCCAGTCTCTTACTACAGTATATCAAAACCCATCTCTTTGGGTTTGAGTATCTTCTAGTCTTGGCAGTATGTGTATAAAGGAACCCTTTACTTTGTCAGTTTCTGATCTGCATATTCTATGGGCTGGGTGCACCCTTATATTTCAGCTTGAGATGTGTTTTTTCATGGGCAAAGAACTTTGCTAGTCTGCTAAATTAATATGCTTGGCACATGTTGTCTAATACCCCTTTTACACAAGAGCTAAAACAGGGTTAACCCGGGTAGCTCCTTAATGTAAAAGGGGAGAGGGTTGAATTCCCGGGTGGAGTGTCCCGGCAATCCAATCCAGGTAATTTGCAGGGTTTATCACGGGAATGACCCGTGAAACCCTGCAGTGTAAACTGCACAATCTGGGTCACGATGACCTGGAGCGTGCCACATGCCAGCCGGCTTCAGTGGCGCTTGGAGATGATGTCCTCTCCAAGTGTCCACTTCCACGCCGGAAGAGCCAGGTCACTGCAGACCCGGCTCCGGTGTGAGCCGCGCCGTCTTGGGAATATCCTGGGTCAGCGCCAACTAAATTCCGGGTCTGATCCAGTTTGGAACCCTGTTCCAACCTCCGGGTCAGACCCGGAATTTAGATATAAAAGTTACCTTGTGAATGTGACTGCTTTTGGCATGCAATGTAGGAAAGTTCTACCCTTCCTGTTTGCAGTACACCCCCCATCTTTAGACTGAGATGAGTTTTTCGTACTCATTACCAAATCCTACTCTCTCTAAGTAGGAGAGAGGGACTACCAGTCTCCAGGGTTCCTTTGTAAAACACTGATTTTTTTTCTTTTTGCCTGCACTACTAGCCACCCCCCAGGCTTACCCATCTCTATTCTGCCACATTTCTGATGCCATATGCCCCGATCGCAACAGCTCCTTTGTGCGCACACTCTGTGTAACGCATGCGCTGTAGGGATTCGCCAAAGTTTTGGGGCATTTGCAAAAAGATTGCTCAGCTACTTGAACATTGGCATTGTGTGTGGCACAGAATCAGGCCCTTAATGTCCCAGTAGGCAAATGATGTAGGTGAGAGTATTTGTTAGTGTCCTTCCCTTTTTTAGTGAGGAGTTGTACCCCAGATAACGTCCATGATTAACTTCATATATAATGAGTGAATGGATCGCAAGTATTTAAAATGCATGTCTCCAAAATTATTATATACATTGCTACTTATAAAGGTTTCCATTTTTCCTAGTTGGTGCACAGGTATAGTCATTACTTGCTGACACATTTTAAAAGATCCACAGGTGGAGCTAGTTATTTCACTTGTGATTCTGTGAGGAGACCTGGAAAACATGCACTGTAGGATATTATAGATGTGCCTAATTTCTATTTATCAGCTTAGTTGTTGATATCTGATATTGCCTTCATTTAACTACTTGGTTGTCTCTGACAACTCCGCATCATGTATTAATCCATGTGCTGCGGTAGGTTTTCTTCTAAATTATAGAAGAAGTCTATATATGATTTTCTGGGTGTGGCATAAGAGGTAAACATTTAGAGGGTTGACACCAGAACTTTGACTGGTTCTGAATGGTTAACACAGTCAAAAGGTCGACATTTAATGTGTTGAGACTTTTTTTTTTTTTTTTTTTTTAAATCATGAAAAAAACGTGTCAACATTTTGGTAATGACATATTTAAACGGCGATTTTTTTGACCGTGTCGAGCATTTAATCCTATTGACTTTAATGTCTTCAGAATGATGGTCGACCTAATGACCATATCGACATTCAGAATGTGTCGATCTTCTGAATGTTGTCCTTTCTATTGTTGACCAATCGACCGTTATCTGATTATCCTCTCTGCTGTTACAGATGTGTATGTATAACGTAATTCTTCCCTTACAGCGCCTTAGAATTTTTGCTGGACAACAATGCCGATCCTTCAATTCGTGATAAACAGGGATACGCTGCTGTTCACTACGCAGCTGCTTATGGCAACAGACAGAATTTGGAACTAGTAAGTATCTCTACATTTTTTTTTTCTCATGTATTTTGCTTCTGCATGAACAAATGTTGATAGTATCTTTTTGTGTTAAAGCTCCTAGAGATGTCATTTAACTGCCTGGAGGATGTGGAAAGCACTGTACCAGTTAGCCCTTTGCACTTAGCTGTAAGTATCATTGTAATTGCTATAACAAGCACTCAGAAACTCTGAAATGTGCTCTTAGAGCTTGCATGTATGTTGGTGAATAAGCCTATACCACCTTCCCTCTAAGGACGCCAGATGGACAAAGGGTATTAGACAGGACAGGGGACGCTCTGTCTCGCTCTGTCTCGCTCTGTCTCGCTCTGTCTCGCTCTGTCTCGCTCTGTCTCGCTCTGTCTCGCTCTGTCTCGCTCTGTCTCGCTCTGTCTCGCTCTGTCTCGCTCGTTGTTTCAATAGCTTCTAATTGACGTCTTTGCACAAGTGGCATTAAGCAGTATTTTTTTGGTGAAAATAAGTAGTCCTGTCAAATTTGGGGTACTTGAAAATGGGTGCTAGCATCTTTTAAAGTTGCTAAACATGAAAAGCGTACCTGTTACATGCACCTGCAATCATAAAAACACCTGACGCAGACCCCCAAGAAGTCTATTTCGCTGGTTTTTATACTTGTCCCCCCACTTAGTTTTTCCATGGAATTTTTTTGACACCGTTGTCCTTTGGGGGCTGTCCCAAGGGTTCTGAGAGGTTTCCCCACCTTTGCACCCCAAAATAAAAATGTAGCACTTCTTTTCTCCTGTTACTCAGTGGCAAATTTTTTTCACCTATTACATTGTGTTGACTTTCCGCATAGGCGAAAACAGTCTGGAATTGAATACGGAGATAAGTTCCGACCTGGCGAAAAGACGCAATCGGCTATACCTTTTTCGCGGGAAACTGCTTTTCCCTTCTAATTGAATACGGCCCTTTATCTCACTTCACTTTATCTAATGGTGTATACAGACTCAGATGAACGATTTTAACCAACGATTTGAATGATTTCAGACCGTATTAAAATGAATGAAATTGCAAACACAGACTGTCAGATACCGTTATCTGACATGCTGGAACGCGCATCGGTCATCGTTGCAGGCCCACATGTCAGATTTTCTTTCAGATATGAATGATTTTTAAAATCGTTATCGTTCAGATCTGAGAACAAATCTGACCGCGTGTGTGTGCACCATTACTGTCATTTTTCAAACACAGCCTGGAAAATTACAGAAGCTGATTACTACAGACTTGAAGAGAGAGAAAGTAGAAATATTGTGCAAAGTAACCAATTGGCTTCTAAGGGGTATATTTACTAAAGTGTGTGTTTTTAGAATTGTAGATGTTGCCCATAGCAACCAATCTGATTCGAACTATTGCCTTCTATAAGGTGCTAGATAAATGTGAAGTCAAATCTGATTTGTTGCTATGGGCAGCATCTCCACTTCTAAAAACCCGTAGTATATATATCTCTAAGTGTAATTTCATAGACTGCTAGATAACTTACATTTAGGAGGAGATGTACTAACTAAGCCTTGGAGAGCGAGAATGTACCAACAAATTGGCTTTTAACTGTCACTTTAAAGACCGTTTGAAAAATGACAGGAGCTGATTGGTGTGCACTTTATTTCTCTCCACTTTATCCCTCTCCAGGCTTAGTATATATTCACCCCATAGTCAGAAGCTGGTTGGTTGCTTTGGGTCTCTTCTCTCTCCCCACTGATTCCTCCCCCCCCCCCCCCCCCCCATGGGCTTTGTTAGTTAAAAAAAAATTCAGTTGGTGAGGTATAGAGGGGGAGGAGCCTGTGTATAGAGGGGGAGGAGCCTGTGTATAGAGGGGGAGGAGCCTGTGTATAGAGGGGGAGGAGCCTGTGTATAGAGGGGGAGGAGCCTGTGCTGATAGTTTTGGTATGATAATTGCTCAGGCCCCCTGTGACACTGGCTATACCTCCCAGTAGGTAGGTAAATATCCTATTTACAGGTAAATATCCTATTTACAGAAATAATGATAATGCACACACTATCGTCAGATAAAAATAACATAAAGGATATCTACTTTTATTATGTATATATTTCACTACTATTATTATTGTCCGAGCCAATGAAAGAATATCCCATTATGTTTGCAGGCCTATAATGGTCATTGCGATACCCTAAAAGCTCTAGCGGAGACGCTGGTGAACCTGGATGTTCGTGACCACAAGGGCCGCACTGCGCTTTACCTCGCCACAGAAAGGGGTTTCACGGAGTGTGTGGAGGTTCTGATGAGCCATGGGGCATCCCCTCTCATCAAGGACCGCAAAAAGAAATGGACACCATTGCATGTAGCAGGTAAGGACCGTGTGCTCATGGATGTATTTCCGGTTGTATATTTATGTGAAATAAGATGCAGGTGCGAGAGGCTGACTATTACTTTGATAAGTAATCAAATGGTCAGCTGATTTATATTAAATCCAGATATCTAAGAAATTCAATTAAGCTACGTGCTCACCAGGAGCAGAGCTGGTGGTAGCAAGTCATTTATTTAAAAGTAGTCATTATATTACCTGTTCTGACATATATAAGTCCAAAGATTCCTATGGTGAAGAACGAGCGGCACTCCCAGACAGTGTGAAAATATAATAACATATCTCTATCCGTTTTGTACTTTATTTTTTATTTGTTTTTTTTATTGTTGTTTCCAAGTATTGGAAACCATTGAAAGAAAATCTTTGAGAGGCTCAGACAAGATTACGGTCAACGTTTAATGTTTTGATGTGCACTAAATTGCCCAGATATTCTTGGTAACATTATTAATTGGACTTCTGATTATTATTTTTGTTTTTTTATTTCCCAAGCTGCCTCTGGAAACACTGATGTGCTGCACCTGCTGATCGACAGCAGTGAGAGACCGGACATTACTGATGTGATGGATGCACATGGGCAGTGAGTTCTTAATCAGCTCAATGTCTATACTTGAGTGTCTGACGCATTCATAAACTTATGTTAATTGCCTTACAGCCTTGTCTATATAGTTCTAGAACTTCTCCGTTACTTTGGTATCCATAGAATTCCTGGAAGGAATGCATCATCCTAAATACAGCATAGTTATAAATATATAAAAGCATTTGTCATTTTTCTTTGCGTTGTGCATTAGGTTTGTAGGTCATGACTGTGCAAAAGGCTGTTTGTCATTTACACCCCTGTGTAAGCTTTAAGCTCTTGGTTTGTAAATGCGCATGTTTATGGGTATTAATGCAGTACAATGTACTTGTTCTAGAACCCCCCTTATGCTTGCTGTGATGAATGGACATGTTGACTGTGTTCACTTGCTGCTGGAGAAAGGAGCCACTGTAGATGCTGGAGATAAAAGAGGGAGAACCACACTACACAGAGCGGTGAGCAGAGTAATTATGGTTTCTCCCCAAGGTTGGGTGGTTTTAATTTGGCTGTAAGTTTTTTTTTTTCCGTGTGCCCGCAGTCAGTTACTGGTTGTGAAGACTGTGTGGGGGCTCTGCTGGACCACGATGCCTTTGTGCTGTGTCGGGATTACAAGGGACGCACACCTATTCACTTTGCTTCAGCTTGCGGCCATGCTACACTGGTGCACGTGTACTTGCAGGTTGCACTCTCTACAGACCCACTGGATGCAGTGGTGGATTACAACGGATACACTCCCATGCACTGGGCTGCTTACAATGGTGAGATCTAAATGCCTAATATTCTCTGACAGAAACCTATCAACCTAATCACATTTTGGAGTTTGCTGCCACTTGCATATGCTGTATGATCAATTGTCTTGGTCATTTTATTTCCCAGGGCACGAAGATTGTTTGGAATTGTTACTTGAACACAACCCATTTGCTTACCTCGAAGGAAACCCTTTCACCCCTTTGCACTGTGCAGTGTAAGTTTTTCTAGGACTTGCTTTACAGTGTGTAACAAAAATACCTGAAATTTGTATTACACCTCTTATTTGCGATATCCTTGTAGAATTAGCAGCCAAGACGGTACGGCTGAGATGCTTATAGCGGCTATTGGTGCCAAGATTGTGAACAGCAAAGATGCCAAAGGGAGGTTCGTATAAACAGTGTGTGCAGCTTCTTATTCATTCATCAACTTACATGAACTAATAAGTTTGTATTTACAGCCAGTGCTGGTTTCTGATGTACTCTGCAAATGATTTTGTTCTGTTACATTTACTGCACATGTAAACAACTAATTATCCCAAAATAGTTTGTCTCATTCACTTGGCAGACAGCGGAATACCAATCTTTGCAAAGCATGTTATTTGGAGTTCATTTATTTAAACATAAGTTGTGGACATGTCCCGTGTCTAACCTTTCAAACAGATTGCTATTTTTATACATCTCTTAGTGATATAAGGGGGGAAAGGAGTACAGAAAAGAAAAGAGGAGGAATTGGGGACATCACGGTGATCCTTAAATACAAAGAGGAATCTATCATTCAGTGTATCCACAAATAGACATTGGAGAATGACAGTGTTTAAAGAGTTGGTTCTGGATAGTGAATGTTTGTGTTACCTTTTATAAGACTGGAAGAATCAATTGACCTACAGGGCTGGGAATTAGCGATCCCGTCATTTGAATGTTCAGATCATGGGAACCATTGGACCATGGGGGAGGATGAATAGGTAGATAAGGGAGTGTCAGTAGTCTCCATTATACAGGCATATTGCATTTTAAGGGTGGGACACAGCTTTCTTCTTATCGTGTTTAGGGAAGACTTTAGGATTGGTGTGAAAAGGACATGGGAAGATAAGTGTAGAATAGTCAGGAAAACACAGGTCATGACATTCTTTGATGTCCCAATCTTCAGAGTGACTGAGTAAGAGGCAATCCCAAAACACGTGATATGCTTTCAGAATCTGAGAGCAGGAATTAGTGTTGTGGTCACAGTTTATGAAGTTGGGATGGGGTAAAATACAATCTATGTAATTACTTTACTTTAAGATACGTACAGCATGGTGATAGCTTGTAGGCATCTTATAAATGGATTCTCACTGCTGTGAATATAGGTAGCCTCTGACAACTTAAAAGGGGGCTTTTAGCAAATGGCTGAATCCTTTTTCCTGGGAGCCCTTTTAATGTCTGGAAACTTTATCCGTTTAGTTAAGTTAAAACTCCTGTTGTGTGGATCATTCTGCGTTTATAAAATAGGTGGTGTTCCCTTGCATTTTGTGTTGTACATCAGGATCCCAGCAGAAGGAAAACACTAGATTTTTTTTCATTTGACCAATAAATCCTGATAACGGAGTTATGTAGTCACCAGCTACCACCTGAGGTGGAGATGCTGGTGCGAGGTAACTACGGAGTGGAGGTGATTACCAGCTGTCTGTGACCCCCTGCATTCCTTGGAGAAAAAGGATTAACATTGTGACAAAATCTGTGCATGTATCTGAAATAATGATTGCTATTATATTTATAGATTGAGATGAACACTCACTCTTTTTCCATAACCTTTGCTTTGCTGCTCCCTAGGACTCCTCTTCATGCTGCAGCCTTTGCTGACAACGTGAATGGTTTACAACTACTGCTGCAGCACCAGGCTGAGGTAGACGCCACTGACAAGTCAGGTCGGACGCCACTGATGACAGCAGCAGAGAACGGCAGAACTGCAGCAGTAGGTAAGATGCAATTTTGCCCTGATGAAGAAGTCCTCCGAAATAAGATGGTAATTCTCCGATGGATCTGTACTAATCATGATTTCTCTTCTGATTTTTAGAGTTCTTACTGTTTCACATGAAAGCAGATTTAACTGTGATGGACATAAACAAGAACACTGCTCTTCACCTAGCCTGCAGCAAGGTGCCTGGATCTGCTTATTAATCAGTCTCTGGAATAAGGGTTTTACCATTTCAGTGTTTTTACCTTTGGATACTGTGATAATAAATTTCAAAGACCCATTTCCTGATTACCGATTGTATAAATAATGCTTTTACTCAACTGAGGTTACTTGTGAAATATGATGGCATTATCTTTTGCAAATTAGTACTTAGTTTACATTTTGGTTTTGCATTTTGTTCACCACATTCTGAATGACCTGTAATGAATATGTCCTTAATTAGAGGTTTGAAAGGTTATAGCCATCTGTGTTCCTTTTATACAAGCTCTGAGTTTCTATTAATATCTTTGTTAGAATTATTGTCATGGCATGTTGGAGCTGCCATATCTGTTACTCACCGGGTCAGCTATGGCTCAGTGGTTAGCAGGCCTGTAAGGGTTTTAATTTAAAACTTTTAGTACGCCTTAATATTTCTAAACCATTAAATATTGGTGCTCTTTCAGAAGACAATAAATCTGTTTACAGAAACAGATTTATTCAAGCTTCCAATCTGTATTTGTCCAGAGTTTTAAGGAATTAATATACAGTATGGTGATGCTAGTAATGCTGCTTTCTCTTAACCTTAGTTCCTTTATCTCCTCCCATAATTCTCCTTTCACTCTTACTGAGTGATCATCCTCTCACAATGTTATAGCTTGGCAGTGTGGCCTAGTGACCTGGGATCTGGCTGACAATTAGGGGAGGCATAGTGATGTTTTGGAGGCATTAGGTGGTTCACAAAGGACAGAAAACTGACAAGATGGGGGATACACAACTGTAGGTGATTGCACATCTCTTATGCTGGGCATATATTATACAATTATTTGGCTGATCGGACATGCAAAATCGGCCAGTATGTTGGACAGATCTGATTGGTCCGGGCACTGCCCTGCCGCAGCTGACCGACCGATTGACTTTTTCCCTTTTTCACAGGGGAGAAATAGGGAAATGTCTACTCCCCAGGGAAGGAACGCAGATATTGTGTGCCATACGCTGACATATCTCTGTGTATGGCCATGATATCTACTGGGTGTTAGGCTGTCAGATAAAAATGTCTGTCGGTCTGTTTCATATTTCTCCTTCATCCACTAGTGGACACTGGCGTATACACATGGGATATAGACGGGTGATGAGTGGAGCCTGGCACTTTAAATTTCTTCAGAAGTTTAGGGGCTCCTCTCCCTCTGTACCCCACCCGAACTCAGTTTGATTAAGTGCCGAGAGAGCCGGATGCAATTCCAGGGCTGTCCTCAGCCATTTGTTTTTCATTTATTTTTATTTATCTTCAACAGGCAGATTGCTGGCTGCGTCAGTCTGCTTGCACCGTGGGAGCCACCGTCTGGACTCGCCACAGCTGCCTGCGGCTAGTGTCTGGGTTCCAGAGCCACGGGGTCATCAGACTCTGGGGAGACTCGCCACAGCTGCCTGCGGCTAGTGTCCAGGTCCCCACATGCGCACCGACTGGCAATGCAGTGGTAGGTATTCCAAACCCACCTTGAGTAGCAAGGGGGTGGGTGAAATATAAGTCACGGATTCTAAAAGGAGAGAGCCAATGTTTCTGTATTATGCTGAGCTCACTAATACTCTCCTGCACTCATCCTAAGGAATGCAGCTGAAATCGCTAAAGCGAAACCGCTCTCTATTATAAAGAAGCTAATGGACATATACCATCAATCATATGGGTTAATAATTTTCCCGGCCAGCCCTCTATCTTCCCTGCCATAACTGAGCTCTGCTCAAGGGCAGAAGCTTAACTAAGCAGGGACACTGTTCTATATACCAGTGCTGTGGCTCAGAGTGTTGCTGGAGCTCTGTTTACTATCAGTGGTCCCAGATCCAGCTGTGTAACGGCCCTGTGTGTCCATCCCGCACACAACGGTCAGTCAGGCTGCAGGAAGTATACCACCATCCTTGATTAGCAAGGCTGGTGGGCATGTCAGGTGCAGGACCCCCAGCCCGTTTAGGTTGCTACGCGCCTAAGTTGTCAGGAGCGCTGATGCCTGCAGGGCAGCTTTATTAGTGGCATCATGCGGCTGCTGTTGCTGGGCTGATCTTACTGCAGCAATGGGGTGTGAACCGATGATCTTACTGATCTCACAGCGGTGCACTCCCTGCTGTAGCTTCTGTGTGACAGTGTTTAAGAGGCTTCCGGTGCCCGCGATATACTAAGCACTTCCCTGCATATATGATTATTTTTAGCAGTCCCGGGCTGGGGGCGGAGCTTAGCGACAGTGCTTGTGCACTACTGCTCAGGTGGCTGCGCCGGCGTTTTCTGCTGCGTGACAGCTTTTGTCGGCCAGCCATTCTAAAGGCTCAAGTAGGGAGATGGACTCTGCCTCTCCTACCCTTTTATAGCGCCGGGTTCTCCTGTATTTATATGGAGACTGGCTGTGTAATTATAGCGCGGGCTTGTCATGTCTTGTGTTGGCCATGTTGTAGATTTCCCCCTATTATCTGGGGCTATTCTACAGTGACAGTGCGACATGCTGAGCTGGGTTGCCCTCTCTGAGATGTGCTGGAAACTTTCTTTCCTGTATACATGCCTGGGCTGCAGAGAAATCTTGCAGTAATTCAGGCAAGGAGTAATAATATACATTAGAGATTCCTAAGGATATTCCAGGTATATGTGTGTGTGTTTTATATATTTTTATATATATATATATATATATATATATATATATATATATATATATATAATGTACACACACAAAATATATTGTGTGTATTAGCACTTTTGTGTGCTCCAAGGCACACTTAATCTACTGCACGACATGCATTGCCTGCGATATATGGGTTTTCACTTCACCACCAGTTTGGATATACAAGAGGGCTTCTTGCATAACATTCGTAATAGGTACTGATGGGTTCATTACACAAGCTACTACTGTTTGCGTACTCTGTTCTTCAGGTTCTTATGATAACTACAACCTAGGGCCAGGTCCAGGGAAGTAGCAGTAGTGTTCCTCGATCTTCTCTGATCTAGAAAATATCATATTATATGGTCTCACAGATCACTTCTCAATTCGGCTATGATCCAGTGTAATATCTGTTATCAGTTTAATATCTGATACGCCCTTTTTCTAGGGCCCCTAGGTGAAGCAATTCCGCAGGTGGAACTTGCATGAGCAAAATTTTGCTGTTGGCTATTTTACCTGCTGAGGAAAGAGACCTCCTCATGCATATAACGTAACCTCACGCCTCTGGCGGATAGATACACTAATTGGGTTGATTCTGAAAGCTTTGAACTCTCTCTCTCCTTTAGTAGATTGGTTCGGGAGACTGTCTGATCATATTTATCTACACATATATCTGTATGTAGATCCCCATTGGACAACTCTCGGATTATGGGGCTGTGAAGTCTGGTATCTCCCTGACCCAGTCTATTTAGTCTGAGAGTTCTTGTAGTTTCCCAGGGGACTCTGTCCTTACAATGTTGTGATTGTTTTGATCTGGGGTACCTTGAGGGACCATAAATGTCTCCACTACCAGCTCTGCTAGTCTTTTCACACAGGGCACAATTCTTTCAAGAAGTAGTTCAGGTCTCCATGACCAGAATGTAGACGTAGAAGCTTTGACTACATACGGAAACTTTTGGTACACTACCTGCAGGAGAGTGCTGGTGTCTGACGTTGATGAGAGGTCAGTAGAATCCACAAAGGGACCATACGACTCCAGGTCGCTTGCAGGTAAAGAGCTTGCTCTACAGTCATAGGCAGACACGCTCGACACAGATCCCTTTACAAGGGTAACAAGCTCACAGGGTGACATCGCACACATAACATTACACACAAACGGCTGTAAAAGCAGACTTCTGTCCCTGTAAGGTACCTCTATTCTCATCAAGACCAGATCCTATTCTACTAGTTCTATCCCCCTAGGTCGGATAGCGCTGGTCAGACTAGCTAAGGTTTTTAAATTTTGTATCTGTTAAACCTCTCCTTATCGTATTATATCCATTAGAAGATAGAGAATAATTATTTGTATTAATAGACTCCTCCTTCCTTCCTGGAACTATACACATTGCCAGCCGCACTCTGTGTGTTTGGATCATTCCATAAGCATTCCACTGCAGATCTCCCTGCTAAGCATGTGGTGCATTAGGGCTATATTAGGCATGTTGGCAAGTTCCAGTATCCTTGCTTAGCTGCATCTCCACCAGAGGGGATAAGCTTTATCTGTCAATGATCATTCCTTAGTTTATCTACAATAGTTTGCTAAGGTGTCTAAACAAGCACCTATGTGGTAGGGCAGTCCTACTCTTGTCTAAGTGAAAAGAGCACAGTTTGTTATTCGAGGTGACTACTGTTGGTGTTTTTACTGTCTGTTCCTTTTTTCGTTCTCTCTATTCTGGCTCACCTGGGTTTGCTCTGTTATATCTTATTTTTTTTATTTTTTTTTTACGTGGGTGGTCGTTCCGTCCTTATTTGGGGAATTACGGAATGCGTCCTGTCTTCCAGGTTTAGTGGCCCTCTGGTTGGTATTAAGGACCATCAAGAATTGGGGGTTCTGCACTACCTAGCCTACTCTTGAGTTTCCTGTAGGTCACTCTTGGGGGGCCAACTTTGCTACCTTTTTTTTTTTTGTTTGTTTGGCCTTAATAGATTTCATCAATCCTTAACAGGGCACAGGTCATCCTAGTTTCCAGGTGTCCCCATCATCAATCAGTTGATTGGTGCGCAAGTGATCCTAGTCGACAGGTGACCTTGTTTCTTTACTCCCATCGCGATCCTAGCTGGTGCGTTTTAATGCGGTTTACCATTTAGTCCATGTCCTCTCCCAGTGGTCCAGTGACTCGGGTTCTCGGCCCTCTCTAGTGCTTCTCCAGGTCAGTCTACTAGTGAGTCTACTTAATCTAGCTGAGTGGGTGCTTGTTTTTTTTTTCCGGTTGTTTCGCAAGCAACCTGTGACTGTCTCCATTTGAGCTGGACTATATTCACCAGATCTGGTTCATATTTCTTGCACTATTGCTCTTTGGTTTCCGGAGTGGCTGTCGCAGCCGTGGTTGTGAGGAGCGAGGTTAGCCTGATATCTGCTTTTCCTGTCCAGAATCTGAAATTGCTTTCGTTGCCAATTTTTCCATCTCTAAGCTGGTCTCCTGCCTCTTGTTTTGTCACGATGTGGCTCGGTGTTCTGAACATTGTTCTTCTTCCTGACCTACAGGACTTTTGCAAGAAGTTGTTGAGACCAGTTACCTTGGTTTTCTCCTCCTGTGTGAGAAATCTTCAACCTGGTGGTTAGTTTTCCTGCTTAACTCATTTGATTCCTTCACTAGGATGGGCTTGGTTTTCTAGCTTAGGGGACCGCTAGTTTGTCCTGACTGACCGAGGTTGGCTTTGCCTTCGCACTGTAACGTCAGAGCATGATGTGGTCCTGTCCATCACTTTCCATACTTGTTCCTAGTTCGGGCTGTGCTTAGCTCGAAGCCAACCTCCTTATATCTGGTAGGTCTCCCTTGATGGTTCTTTTTTGTGTTTTTTTTGTTTTTGTTTTTTTTTGGTCAGCTGTATCGGCATCTTCTAGATATTGCGTCTTAATTTTTTTCTTGAGTCTTGTCCTTATGTTGCTTTCAGGCTTTGACAGAGTCTTGTTAGTGCCCTCTGATACTGTGTTTTCTGTGGCTTTCTCGGGGACAGTCAGGCATTGCACTTCTACGTGTCTGCTTGCCAGTTGGCTGTGTGGTGCCCAGTTCAGGTTTGTTTGGTTCTACCGTTTGTCCTTGACGATCCCTATTTACTGTCGACAAGTTCTGCAGTTCTCAGCGCCTTCCCACCCGGGATGTCAGCTTTGGGACATCCCCATTGTGTATTCTCCAGTGTCCCCTAGTGGAGAAAATAGGATTTTAGTACTTAACATTAAATCCCTTTCTCCGAATCCATAGGAGACACTGGACGCCCTCCCAGCGCTTTTCCTTGTTGCAGTGTCTGGTAAGTTTTCTGTTACATCTTGTAGGTCTGCAGTGTCTCTGCTTCAGACCGATGTTCGCCATTTTTTTTTTCGACTTTTCTTAGTTGGTTCCTCCTGGTCTCTTCTCTCCGTCTCCACTCGGCCTTGGTTAATCTTAACAGAGTTCGGGTGGAGTATAGAAGGTGAGGAACCGGCTAAAACTTCTGAGGAAATTTAAAGTGCCAGACTACACTTATCACCCGTCTATACCCCATTGTGTATACTCCAGTGTGCCCTATGGTTTCAGAGAAAGGGATTTAACCGTAAGTACCAAAATCCTATTTTTTGGGCCTTTTATTGCAAGTATTATATTTATGTATTAAATATTGGGGAGGTGGACATTTTAATAGCTCTTTTAGGTATCGGAATGATTTTGTAATTAACTAAAATAACTTTTTCTTGTATTTTCTTGTATGTCAGCGATGTCACATTCTGCCAAAACATTATGTAGTTTTTATATTTAAACAATGGTCTTGATGTTTTGCCACTTTAGTGCCAATGTTTTCTACATGTTAATATGTTCTGCTCCTTTAACACTTTTTAAATTTCACTGTAATTATAAAATAATTGATGTCCTAAAAAAGTGTTCCTCTATAGCATATATAAGTGCTAATTTTGGATGGGTAATGCTGGTTTGTGCAGTGTTTGTCTATATATGGGATTTGAGGATTGCAGTAGAACTCAGTCTGGTTAGCAATAAGTGAATATTGAGAATTTGGGATCTTGCGTCCCTCTGTTACCATCTCTAAAAAAAATGAAGCTATTGTGTAACAGTGGAAATATAAATTACACTGTAGTACTATAGTACAGTAGATTTATATTTTTTCCTCCAAGAAATGGTCAGTAAAAGTCTTATTACAAAAATAACTTTGTTTCTCTGTATTAATTTTTGTTGTCCTCTGTTGTTGATACCACCCTTCAACTAACGGGTCATGGCATGGTACCCAGTCTCAGGTTGTGGAATTGCAGAATTCTTATGACTTTGGCCCATAATCAATTAGACGTGAAAAGTCGGAAAGGTTTCGCCTGTCCGACTTCCCGCCTACATTGCCAGTTTCAGAGGCGAAAACTTTTCCTTGCGCGTCCCCGCTTTTCGTCCTATTCAATTCCAAACCACGCGAAAACGGATAGCGGCGAATGCAGGACAGGCGGTACTATCAGAAGTGGGGAAATCAGCCTGTACCCCAAAAAAAGATGCACTAACATCAATGTAGATGTGTACTAATAGCCCTAATAAGTGTTTGGGGCACTTAAGTAGTTTAAATTGCTTCTTATTAGAGTCTTTGCATAAGGGGTGAAGAATGGCATAAAGCACTATTTTTTGAAAAAAATAAGTAGTCCTGTCAAATTTGGGGTACTTGAAAATGGGTGCTAGCATATTATGTCTCAAAAGTGAAGTGTTGAAAAAAACATAAACGCACCTGCGGCATGCACCTGCAATCCTAAAAACCCCTGACCCACCCTTGCAGAGCCCCAAGAAGTCTCTTTCACTAGTTTTTATGCTTGTCCCCCCACTTTTTACTTTTTCGCTCCCAAAACTAAAGTACTTTTTTGGGGTGTTCTGAGGTTATTTTTTTATTTTGTGCAGATTTGTCCTTTGGGGGCTGTTCAAGGGTTCTGGATGATTTTCCCCACGTTTGCACCCCAAAATAAAGATAGGTGAATCTTTTTCGCCTATTACATTGCATTGAGTTTCCGCTTAGGCGAAATCATCCTGGAATTGAATATACTTTGAAAACAGGCGGAATGTCCGAATCCGCAGAAACTTTTTGCCTCTAATTGAATACGGTCCTCGATTTAAGTTACTCTAGGACAGAGGAATAATCCGCCATATTTCTCACCATGCAGGTTATATATAGAAGAAGCATTTCTTATTGTATTCGCACATTTCTATTTAAATCTTAATGCTGTTGATGTTCACATCTTGTGTTTTTTTGTTATTATTTTGGTATTAAATTTTAGAAGGCCAATTTGGTACATCTGTTCAGCTCCCTTCATCTGATTATTCTTTCCAGGGTCATGAGAAGTGTGCCTTGCTGCTTCTAGGGGAGACCCAGGATACTGGCCTTATCAATGCAACAAACAGCATGCTGCAAATGTGAGTGAAGTTGCTATAAGCCCTCTCTTCCCTTGTATTACTTTTTCAACCTGGTAATGTAAGGTATAACAATTCTTGCATTATGCATGTGTTCCCACCTTAGTAACTGGTCACTGCCCAAAACCAAGCGTTGAAATTACATTATTTTTTTATTATTACCAGTTATTTATATTGCGCACACACACACACATACCACAGCGCTTTACAGAGAATATTCGGCCATTCACATCAGTCCCTGCCCCAGTGAAGCTTACAATCTATATTCCCTATCAAATGCGCGCACACACATGCACACTAGGGTTAATTTTGTGCTGGGAGCCAATTAACCTACCAGTATGTTTTTGGAGTGTGGGAGGAAACCAGAGTACCCGGAGGAAACTCACGCAAGCACAGGGAGAATATACAAACTCCGCACAGGTAGGGCCGTGGTGGGAATCGAACCCATGACCTCAATGCTGTGAGGCAGTTATGCTAACCATTACACTGTCTGTGCTGCCCAATTTGTACATTCCAATTTGGGCATGCCCGAGTCTCATTTGGCTGCACGTGCACTCTGAGAGCCGTCATCTTGTGACCACATTTACCATTACGCTCTATTATATCGTGAACTATTAGCCTGGCCTGTTCACATGCGATTCCATCAAGCCTAGGCTGGGCTTTCCTTGATGCGACCGTGTCGGAGCACACTCGGCCAGCCGCCCCCAGCCTCCTCCGGCCGGGCGGTGTACAAAAGGGGGACATTCTTTCAGCAGCCCGTAATTAGGAAAGCTACAGCTTTCCTGCTCTGCCCTAGCTACAGGCACTGCTGGGAGGGGCTGCGCTTCCACTTGCCAACCAGATGGCTATTCTCTGTCAGGAACTTCAGTCCCTCTGTCTATCCGGGCTCCGTCTCATCCCCTTTCACTGCCTGCCCCCGGGAGAGCCAGTTATACACTGTCCGGACTGGTGCAGTTACTCAAGTGAGTGTGTCTCTCCGGGTCCCAGCATGGACCGGACAGCTGAGAACTACCTCCTCTCCGGTAGTCGGCAACTGCATCCCAGTCCTGGGGCTGGGCACCTACTCTGCTCCCCGCACAGTCAGTGACACCTCTAGGACAGCTGTAGCCCTGACTGCCCCTGGCCCTCTATACTGTAACCTGATGCCCAATACCACGACCTGAGCCCAGCAGTCATAGTTTTATACAGTTAAAAATTAAAACATAAAAATTTTGGAAAGGGCACTCACAAGTCTTCATCCAAAAGGCCAAACATTTAATATTCTTACATAATGGCAAAGCGTTGACGTTTCGGAGCTGATTGACTGTGATCCTGGTGTGGATATAAGATTGTCTTGACAAAGGTCCTCTTGTGGGACTGAAAAAAAAAATCGACACTCTGTTTTATCATTATGTCAGCATATTAAATGTTTGATCTGTTGGATGAAGGCTGGTGAGCTAGCCCCCTCTCCCTCTCCTCCCCCCCCACCCCCCCATTTTTTAAATAAAAATCCCCATTTGATTTTGTTTCAATTGTCAAATTATGTAAACAGTTGACATTTAACCCTTATTCTGTATAATTATTTTATACCGAACGTAAAATATGCATATTTTTAAATACAATTATATTGAATCATGTTTAAGTATCTATTTACATACTCTGATTTAAAAAAAAAAAAAAAAAAAAATGTTGGTGTTTTTGTTTTAAAAATATTAGCCACTTAAGTAGTTCATTGCATTATTATTACTCATATTTTCATTCATGTCACTTTGTGGCCTTTACACCACACTTGTGTATGGTGATATGTGGCTTACACCTGATGAAGGCAGCCATTCTGTAGACTGCAACAATATTCATGAGATCCCACCAATCTGTTCATTCGGAACCAGTTAACATCACTATGGTATTTCATGGGTTCTGTTTATGGGACACTGGTTCCTAGTGAACTGGGGATCTATTCTTATTAATCTTGGTTCAAACAGGAAATACCTGCCAGACAATACAAGCTCTTTAATGCATGATCTTGTTGTCAAACTTTGTTATCCATCACTATTTTCCTTGGGTGACTATGTAACTTATGGCTACCTATAAGACTGTAGTAATGAGTGCACATAAATTGGTTTATACTGTTGAATAATGATTGAAGGAGTACAATGTTTTCCCACATTTTGTTGTTCTCATGTTAGGCCGCTCCATATTGCTGCCCGAAATGGGCTTGCATCCGTCGTCCAAGCTTTGCTTACAAGAGGAGCTACTGTTTTGGCTGTGGATGAGGAAGGTGAGACTTGTACTCCCCTATCCTGTAGAATAGAGACATTTTGTGCAGTGGCCCTGGATGCTTATTGAATGACATAAGTGATCAGTTACATACATACATACATACATACATACATACATACATACATACATACATGGTATAGCTCACCAAAATTCTGAAGAAATATTAGCATCAACGGTTTGCTTTGTTAGAGGAGACCCATTCCCCCATGCAATCGATCAAGTGTAACCATGTTAAAGATGCCACACCGCACCTTGTAAAGAGGCCTATCCTTGTAGACAGTGTGTTGGCCTTATGGAAACGTAGCTCCTTTTCAGCACTTTGAGTGGTGGATGCTATGGTTAAATGATGCCCAGGAGTGAGTTTATGTAGGGCAGCTCAAGTGGAGTCACTGCATTCTCTTTTAGGGAATGTGATATTTTATTGCTCCTATCAAGTGTGGAGGAAACATAGAAAAATGCAGTTAATCCCCTTTCCAGCCTGAAATGTATTAAAACTTTAAAGAAAAATTACTATAAATTAGGCATAGGGAAAAGGACAAGGCAAATCTTATTAAAATAAACAAAAACAAACTAGGGACAGCGCTATAAATCACATCTCAAATTATGGCTGGAGGTGACACGTTCTAATCCAACAGGTTAGCAGTACCTTCCCAACACGTGTAATAACTCTGCTTGGATATCTAGAACAATTGTAGGTTCTATAATGTTAGTTTGTATGAAATCTGTATTAATTATCAATAACTGGTGACTGTTACACAATGCCATTAGCACCATTTTTGCACCAGACTGTAGACAAGAAGATAATTGCTCCCCTCTTCTTTGTAGAGGACAGCAGGCTCCCATTGTCGCTGTCTACCCAATCATGTGCTGATGCTTTTTGTGCAATAGGTGAGGTGGAGATCTAACAACCAGACTCACTGGTGGGGGGTTCCACCAAATTGGTTGACCATGCCTGCGTGAGGTGTTTGTCTCAGCACATGCAGAGCTGTTTTAGGTGTCCTAATTTCCTCATGACCTAACGGGGTTTTCTCCCTCTCTCACTTCTTTGCGAGGACATTGGACACTTATCTCTACCTGTAGCTCACATTAGGCCTTTGGGCTTTACTGCTATATCACCAGAGGAGTCTGTTTACAAATAGGCCTGTCAGACTCGCAGCAAGGAGAGATTTAGTGCCGTCCATCAGACACTTTCTAAAACTTCAGAAAGACAAGGAGTCTGCTATACCTGACAATTTTCTGGCTAAAGGGGCACATCCACTAGCAGACTGTGAAAAGACCGCACGATTACGACATTGTAATCGTGCAGTTGTTTCACAGTCTGTGCTGTGCCTAAACTGAACGATCAGTCATTCAGTGTAGGCAGCCTCCCTCATCCCTGAACATGGGCAATCTGTTATCTGCAGATTGACAAGCATGTTCAGGCGATGATAGATGTCAAAAACAACCAGCGGGAGCTCGCATCGCTGGTAGTTTTCGACAATTTCATGGCCAATTTGAGAACGATTTATCGTTATTATTCAATCGGTCATTTTAATCGGGTAGTGGATACCAGCCTTAAGAGAAGAAGTCTTCTTACCCTTCATTTGGGTGACCTATTTTGTGAAATGTGGATCAAACCTGATGATGGATGCCAGATCTCGCGTGGGTTGCTCACTTTTTCCTTTCCTTAAGCTGGCCATACACGCTACGATTATCGGGGCGATCCGCCCAATATCCGCGGATCGCCCCAATAATTGTAGCGTGCGTGCGACAGTGTTAAATATTGCTCGGTCAGGCATGCCGGATTGTCCAGCATGCCCATCCGATGCGATATTTAGGGGCTAAACTGTAGGGGCTAATCGGGCAGTGTATGCCCAGCCGCGGCCGACAGACCGACATTTCCTGTGTTCCTTCCCGTGGAAGGAACAGGGAAATGTCTCCTCCCCCGGGGGCGGGACGCAGACGTCGGGCTAATACACTGTGAGTAATCTCAGTGTATACCGCAGACATCTGCAGCTGGCAGACTGCCAGATAAAATGTCTGACAGACATTTTATCTGGACGTGTATGCCCAGCTTTACTGCAAGGACATGGATAAATTGTAGTTGCCGCCTAAGATTGAATGGTCCCATAGCACTTTTATATTGGAACTCAATCATTCTGAGTCCAAATGTTGAGACCCTGTGGGATAGCACAGATTGAATAGTCGAGGCGACTGTTAACCACTGATGCAGGGTTTACAGACAAAGAGGTCCAATTCAGAGGGGTGCTGTGTTTGGATTAACATATCTGGAAGTGGTATCCAGAGCTACGTATCCCAGGGGGGGCGAAAATTCAGCTCCATTGTCCCGACACAAGGGTTGTGAGCAATGTTTCCCATCTCTAGTTCTCAGGTGCCACCTCATGTTTTCCAGATCTCCTAGTTGGTTCATGGGTGTTTTAACCACTAATCTTGCTAATTTTTATTTCGAAAATGTTACCAAATTTTGTCTTTATAAAAAAAAAAATTCTGTAAATAACTAAACCTGATTCAGTATAATTTTTTAACAAAATGCAAAAGTTTTAAATAGGTATTTCCATGATGTGATACTAAAAATTTTTTTACAATTTGGGGGACATTTCTGAAAAACAATAGTAGTATAGTTTTAAAAAAACTACTGTATTAGTGTTGATATATTTACACACACAGTGTGTAAATATATATATACACACAATATATATTCTCATCAAAAGCGGCACTTGAGTCTTGTAAAAGTGCAAACAATGCAGTGATTTATTCTATCATCATCGACTTTTCGGGGTAGCACACTCCTTCAGGATGCAAAGTGTACATTTGTTTTTGCATCCTGATGAAGGGGTGTGTTACCCCGACTGTGAAGCCCTGCTTCTTGCAGGGCTTCACAGTCCTGCAAGAGAAACCAGTGCAGCAGCAGTAGGTGGGCGTTCCTGAGGATCGTCCCACACTACTGTGATGATGCCTGGTGGGAGCGGCTGGGGTAACAAAGGGGCTGCCAGATCACTGTGGCCAGCAGTGATTGGGAGACTGGGGAGGAGCCGCAACTACAGAGAGCCACGGTTGCATTGCAGCTTCCGGGTCATGCTGGGCAGCCCGATCACTCTGCGGTTGGAGCTGCAGCCAACAATAGGTGTGTGTGGGGGGGGGGGGGGGGGAGGTGAACCGCGGACGCAGAGGGACCGAGACTGGTAGCTGCGGGATGATTCTTCCCACAGCCTCCAAGTGAGTGGGCTTTTCTTACTGGTCACATCAGATGCAACCATGTCTGGGAAAGCCCAGCCTGGTGTTGCATCTGATGCAACCACGCCAGGCAAGTGGTTAAAAGATCCACAGATCTGCAAAACCATGCAATGTGGGAGGTCGCTGGAGCTGGGAAACACTGGTCTGGAGGACTGTAGACTACTTGTTTCGTTTTCTGGGGGTGTTTTATTCGGGCCAGAGCTAGATTATGATAAACATTGCCATGAGAGAACGTTACTTTCTACCCACACTTAAATTTTGGGACAAAAGGAGAGAAACCCAAGACCTTTTAAGGCGAGGCATCAATCCCACAGAGAAGAGTTCTCGTGAAGGTCAGCATGGAAGCGGGCTTCGGCAGCTTAGTGTCCAGCTCCCAAGCCTTCCAAGAAGCAGTCTATGTGACGGGTTGCAGCAAGACCACCCGGGCTATCAGGTAGAAGGAGCGTATCTGCTGCTTTTCAAGGTCCATTGCTCAGGTTCCACCACAGACATTTGGGGATAGGAACAGTAAGCTGGGGTTTCCTAGATCTCCTGAAGTCTCCAAGCAGTTCCACTGATCTTCCAGAGACAACACCTAGCCATTTAGTTGGGGAAGTTATTTCACTATAAATTGTTTTTCTACCTGAACTTGAAAGCACTAAACGTTCAGACTCTCAATGGGCCGATTCAAGATGGAGTCTTTGAAGTCTGTCATCAACAGCGTTGATGTGGGACACAATTAGGGTGTCTATGGACATTAAGGACACATACATCCATGTTCTAAACCTTGAAGTGACTAAATACAACTAGGCTAATAGCATTATAGATACTCCAACTGATATAACTAACTAAGCAGAGTTATTACATCACACAGGTTGTGGAGATACAAGGTACTGTTCATTTGTCATGCAAAGAAGGATTATCAGGCTGTAGAAGAGGGTAAGGCACAATTGTTTTACTTTGAAGAAGACACTATACTGTGATTAGACCTCACTCATATAAGGAAAGCTAATGTATATATAGGGGAAGGTCAAATAATTATCACAGCTAATATACAAGTGGAGAAGACCTTAAAATCATCAAATAAGTGATTTACTTTAATGATGGAGGATATCCCATTAGGTTCAAATAATATTTATATTTATGTGACACTTCTGTCATAGACAAATGTTATAACAATGTAGATGGTCCGGCACTCCTTTCACAGATTATAAACTCGACAAGGTGCCCTCACAAAACAATAGTATATTCAGGATAGATGGTGATAAACCGAAACGTTGTTCATATTGCCTGAGTCTGCTATTTTGTTATGGACAAGAGTGCCGCATCTCTCGTTAATATAAATATATAAATACACACCTGTAAAATATGAGCCATAAATTCAAATAAACCTTCTTTGCATGTCTGTCTATCCTTAAGGATCTGGCAAAACCCTTTTCTCCTTGGGCTACAGATATAGGGTAACCTTTGGCGCTGCCCATGCCCAATTTATTTGAGTTACTGTTAAATTGTTGGCAGATATTATGCCATGAGTCTCATTGGGAGGAAAAAAAAGTCTCTTGCTCATTTCTACAAATACACTGTAAAGATGACCCTCTTTAGATTGCTATGGTACAATAACATTTCTGAATGTACTGTATGTGATTTTTGTGTGCAGGGCTTTTTTAATATATAGTTTTAGCAACTTGTAGTTGTGTGGTGGAATTTACCTGAACATGCTTTTTAAATATTAATGTAATAGAGTAGACTGTATAAATCCTATCGAAACTAAATATCTGAATTACACTTTAACATTTACAGACCATCCCCGGGGCAACACCCAGCAGAAAACTGGTCCACCCACCATAGATGGGACCTCACAGTTTACAGATCTCTCTCCCACTATCCCCTCTACAGATGCTTAATTGTGTCCCAGAGAGACAAAAACACATTGGACCCTTTAGAAACTCTTGCTGTATAGGCCTAAATTTTGCCCCAGTATTTACTAGAGTGAAGGGTTGGGTAAGGGTTCCAGGGCTTAGATGCAGGGTACCAAGGAACGTAGTTGAGAAGGTGTTTTCTTAGAACGGGTAGTTAAAGAAATATACAGCTGCAATAGGAAAACATGAGCACTGTGTCATAAGGTAGTAGACCAGGAGGCACCAAGAGATTAGTTTACACAACCGCAGGATTAAATATTTTTAAATGGTCAGAAACAAGTCTTATGGAGCGTACACACAGTCAGATTTGTCAGACTTGTCAGATTTGTCAGATGAACGATTTGAACGATTTTACCAAAGTTTTGAACGATTTGAATGATTTGAACGATTGAACGATTTTTGACTGCATTAAAATGAATGGAATCGTCCAAGTCTGACTGCAAACCCATCAGATGTCAGATATCGTTATCTGACAAACGGGAACGCGCATCGTTGATCGTCCATCGTTCAGGCATGTCAGATATGAACGATTTTCCTTCAGATATGAACGACTGAACGATTTTTAAATCGTTATCGTTCATATCTGAAGGAAAAATCTGATCGTGTGTATGCACCATAAGGCGTCAATATATTAGGTACGCTTTGCGAGTAGCGAGTTTGTTTCATGAAACGCGATGACTTCGCACGAATGCGCGCACCTGATGATTCTCCAATCCAATAAAAAAATGGCTACTCTGTGTACTCGCAGCGGAGGTTTGCAAAATGACTGCCAAATGCGATGTGAGAGATGCATGAAAAAGTGGGGAGACCCTACTGCACCCCCCCTCCCCCCCCCCCAAAAGAAAAACTAATTTTGTTAGCAGTACCGTATAGAAATCTGTTTGTGAGCATTAGGAAAGTACTGAAGGTTTTTATATGGTGTCAAATGGCTGATTTATGCTTTTTATTAGAGATGCAAAAAAAGATAAATAGCAAACATTTTTTCGTTTCTCAAACGAATTAAGCGAAAATTGAAAAAGTAGGAAAAAGGTGATTTTGAGGGCACTTTGAAAAATTATAGAGAGAAAAAAAAAAAATTCAATAAAAAAAAAATGTACTTATTGTGCTAATTGGAAACTTCCAATTGCCTTCTTCATTAGGGGGGGATGTCCATGGGGTTCAGCACGGTGTCCCGACATTTTAACCTTTTAAAATAAAGATTTTCCTTTCCATCTCTCACCCTCAGGGAGGTGCGAATGGAAAAATGCGAATTCACTGCGAGTTGCTAATTGGATTGCAAAATTAATTTGCTATGCGAATTCGAAGCTAAAACCGAACCTCCCAATTCACACCTAATTGGATTGCCCCCTGGTTAACTTGAAAGTCAGCTTCATTGCTTTAGTAGATTATTTTTGTTGAGATCTCTGTTAAAAGGAGACAGACAGTGGTGCCTAAGGAGTTCTCTTTTTGGCTTAGAAGTTCCTGATGTATCTTCAAAATATATTTTTTTTTACAATTTAGGTTAAACATGGTTCTGTTTTCTAGGACAATGAGTACTAGTGGCAGTATGCACTGATTCACAATTGGCCAAGATGACAGCAGTTAGATTATAAGATTCATTGTATTAAACCTAATTAAAGTAAGATGACCAGTTGATGCTCCCCCCCCCCCCCAACCTCCTGCCTCCGATCTCAACTTTAGTCCTCATGGGAAGAGGCCTTCGCCTACTTGAATAAGGTTCCATTAAATTATCAGTTACTACAGCTGACCAGGCTTGGACCATTCCAGGCCTTTGTCATAGAAACCTATATGAGGGCCTGATTATCGGGAATTTGCACGTGCGCAAGACCCATTCTGCGAGTGTGCAGAATGGGTCCTGCGTAGTCGTACGAAGATCCTTCTATGCCTCTGCCTGGTTGACAGTCAGAGGCATTTAAGGGACGGGGGCGACCGGCGTTTCCGGAAATGGAGCGTCTAGGGGCAAGCCCAGGGGCTGCGGCAGTGTCCTGTGCTCGTCAGCCTGAGGCTTTCTCAGCTTGCTGGTAGCCCGGCGCCATCCACCGTCACGACTACCGATGGTTGCGATGGTGATTCCAGCCTGCGTGCAGCTTTGCAATTGCAATCCTTGCTGAATCACCCCCTTAATAGGTGTTCATAGATAACAGGAGGTGGTTTTTCAAATTTCTTACCAAAAACCCCAACATTTTAAATAAGAATTATTCTATTGCTTAGACTAAAGCATTTAACTTCCTTGATTATTGAAAACAGAGTAGAGTGGGTGAGCTATGGATTTTTAACAGGTCAATTCCTATAGGTGAGTGGGACCAAATGTCTTGGTGGATGCTGTCCTGGAAAATGTTTACTTTATGAATCTGTCTGATGCTGTGTTTGATATATCGGGACTCTGCAACACTGTATGACAGCTGCTTTTTTTGTTTGTTTTGTTATTCTTTCTTGACAGCAGGTCACACCCCAGCCTTGGCCTGTGCTCCCAACAAAGATGTAGCGGATTGCTTGGCACTTATCCTATCCACCATGAAGCCTTTCCCACCAAAAGACGCCATCCTCCCATTCAGCTTCAGCCTCCTGAACAACTGCGGCATCGCTGCCAAGACTGCCCTCCCTAACGGTGGCGGCTGTGCCTACGCAAAGGATCGGCATGGTTCCATTGCCATGGATGGCTGCTATTCTGAGTAGCTCCTCCCCGCACTGCGGGTTACCCAAAACCTTACTTTAATTTATTTAGTGTAATACTTATAGGGCACTTTAAAGGAGAACAAGACACAACAATTGCAGAGGTATAAGCTGTGCCTGGGCTTTCTTCCTACCTTCACCTGCTCTCTTGAGCTATCCTGCCCTGCACTGAAGCTTATGTAATATTGTACCTTCCTTGTATTTGGGAAGGAAGCCCAGGTTGGGTGTAATGGAGTTTACTGATGGGGTACATCCTTTATTCTGTTGTTCTTAATCTGATTCCCTTGCTTTCACAATTTCTTGTGTGAAGGTGGAAGAAGGGGCTCTATACATATTTTCAAGGTTCAATTCATGTATTTGCTGCTGGAAGGTCCTGAAAGCCATTATACAGTTTTAAGGGTCACAAGGCCTTAATATGAATTTCAGGGGCAGCTTAGTAATTCTGTTTGGGTGGCAGGGACTATACGGGCAAGCAGCACCTTAATGTTCAGTTTCGGTCACAAGACTGGAAGCACTCATATTTCCATTTACTTTACAACCCTTTTGAAACTTGCGGATTATGGGCACTGCAAAGTTGCTTGCTTTTCTCTTTATGCAAATGAGGTGCTGTAAATTAGCCAGCTGACGGATCTTCAATTGACATTCCCACTATGCACTGCTGCAAAATACCCCTGCCAGTTAGGCACTTTAGTAATCCTGTGTTTCTACTGCTTTTATTCCTTTTCTGGTCTTCCCATTATCTTACTCCACTAGATGTTGTATCTGCCATGTCATCAGTATTTGAATTATTTATACTAATCTTTCAAACTCCTAGGGGGGGCTGTAACTTTCTTGCAGTCTGCCCTGTGGCTTTCTAGGCTGCATATTTTTGTTTTTCCCATCTTTCCTGTCTGGGATCCACATTGTTGCAGTCTCTTCTATTCAGAGTATAATTTGCACTTGAATTACACTTTTTAACCTAAAGCGATGTTCTAATAGGGGAGTGAGTTTATGTATGACAGATTATTTTAGTACTAGTTGTTTACTTGAGCTTATATACGAATTGAAAGGTTTTTTGCATATGTGTTTTAATTATCAAAATATAAGAGTGGTGCTTTTTTTTTTTTTTTGCTTTTTATATATTATTCATGCAATTATTTTAGTATTCATAGAGCAAATATTAGAATGCATTAATCCTAACCATTGTTCTGTGTAATGCAATAAGGTAAGGCATATAGGGGCAACTTCAGCTCTGCAAGTTTCCATGACTGTTACTAAGTTTTTTGGGAACTATGGCATGCGCTCCAAAATAGTGTTTTGTTTTATGTCCCCTTTCTGGTTTTATATTTGCCCTACATTCTTAACCATTTCTGACTTGGTACGTATTTAATGAATTATCCTTCTTCCTTTTTTTAGTTTTTTAGCTACCAAAAATATGTAATATTGTATCTTGTTACGGCTGCCAAAAGAAACCTAGTCAAAAGGGAACAATTGTTAATATAAGAAGGAATATACGGTGCTATGAGTTTTTTTTTTTTTTTTTTTTTTTTTTTTTTTTTTAATAATTTTTTCTTTTAGAGCCTCTTCTCCTTGCCCATATCCAGTATCTCCTTTTTTCTTTTTTTCCTTATTCTGCTGTAAAATTTTTATATATATATATATACACACACACACATACACACACACACACACACACACACACACACACACACACACACACACACACACACACACACACATATATACATTTTTTTTTTTTTTTTTCATCAAGTGTCCAACTGCATTTCATACACGACAGGATGATCCAGGTGACCCAACTTTCACCAGACTCCTAATCAGGCTTTCTATGTAATAGATACCATAAAGTCCGATTGAGTACATTCCAGACCAGTGTTGTATAACTTTGTACTACAATAGCTTCAGATCAATCCAAAATATACAACTACTGTTGTATTCTTGAATGTAGTCAGTTGGTTGACAATTTTTTTTTTTCTTGTGCTTGAGGCACAAGTTCACTTTAAAAAAAAAAAAAAAAAAAAAAAAAAATCTGTATAACAAGGTTTAGAGAGCCTACAAATTCATGTGACTTGCTGCATATTGAGTACAATAGCTTTCAATGTACCTATAACCCAGAAATATACATTTATTTGTTATAGCCTATTAGTGTATTCTGTTTTTCATCATGGCAACTTTAAAGTCCTATTCCCTCTCCCTTCATAAAATATATACATGTCCCAGATATCATAGCGATTACTATTACACACTTGATCGTTTACTGATCTACCATAGTTGAAGACCTCCACTCATTGGTAGAAGAGCATGTTTCTTTAGATCTTCTAGAAACTGACCTTTTTTTATCTACAGCCACCATGAACACCATATAACTGCCACTTCATATAGGTTCCATTAAAAGCTATTAGCAATTTATCAACATATAAGCCTTCAGTATGAACGTCGGTACTATCCTCGATGCAGCTTGCCCATTGTCCTACATCAGCGCCCCCCCCCCCTTCATTGTTACTGCATCTTTAGATTTCCTGTTCCCTCCGCAGTGTTGGCACATTTGCTTTATATATAAACACACATTGAGAACAGGAGGTGCTCCAAGTTTTCTTTAGTGTTCAGGGCCGTGACATAATTTGAGCGCTTTGGTGCATTTACAATGAGGCCGTGCAGAGCCATGTTCCAAGTAAAAACTCCTGCTTTCAGTCATATTTTGTTTGTACTACAAGAGACCCTGCCAAGTTGCCTTACTTTGCTCTTGCGTGAGGTGGTATATCTCTGATTAGACCTTGCACTAGATCAGTTATGTGAATTATCACAATTACTCTGGATTTAAAACAATATTTGGAAAAGGAGAAACACTGGATTTTAAAGAAAAAATGCTTGTCAGGCATACATAAACACGAATATTAAATTGGGAATACAACATTGGATTTATTTGGACAATTTTTTATTCTGAGCAATCTTGCTTCAGTAAATAAAACAGCCTTATTAGCATTATTTTTATTACAACATTTTATTACTTTTAAGCAGTTCTTACCTATAAAGATGACGTATGCTGCTGAGCAGTATTACATTTATTCTGTGGAAAAGCAAAAGATTTTAAGATGCCTCTTTCTTGAACAGTACTGGTTACTGTTTTCTCTGGCCCCCCGCCCCCCTCCCTAATAAAAATAAAATACACTTGTGTATCAACATATGAAGCAGTAGACTCCTTTTATAAGTCACGTACAATTTCTCTCTCTCTAAATTATTTTGGATTAGACAGAGCAGTTTGCACTAATTATGACATGGGATTTATGTATCTTGATTATTGAACACTTTGGTTCTAAGACTACAAATTAAATCATAATAATTTAGACTTTGCAGAATAAGAGTAATAGTTATAATAGAAAAAAAAGATAAAGGCAGTTTCTGATGTGCTTATCCTTGCAGTGGGCATGAATTCTGCAGATTACAAAATTTTCTTATCAAAGATTGGAAGTCTTCATTTCCAAAAAAAAGTTTACCAAAAGCACACACACCTTTGTAATTATGCTTTCACATATCCCCTTTATTGATTATTAAACTAAAGTGTTACTTTCTTCAGTCAACACAGATTACCTCAGTTTGCTATTGATGTTAAAACTTGAATGGCTTGCCCTTAGTATTTACTGCAAGGGAGAGTCACACAGGCCAGTTTTCATAATGTTTGCATATAGTGTTCAGCGATGTTATTTTTATCCCCCTCCCTTGCATATAATTTCTACTGTGTGCCTTCTTAAAATGTAGCATTTTCTGTAGATTGATCTTTATGCAGAGTGGAAAATCTAGGAATATTTGTCTGTATAGGCGATAAGCTGACATTTATTCTAACTGGATAGATAGGACTGTATTTAAGGACTGCCTCCAGCAATATCATGTGACATTATGCATTTTGAGCTTTTGTCTCTCGTTAAAACGCGTGGGACCAAAGATGCTGAGTGGCAGTGTAAAGGGCTAAGATGTTTAGTTGTGCAGAGTTTTTGTTGGTTGAACACAATAAATTCCTGGCCCCTCCCAAGTTTACGCTTTACTTTACTTTATTATAACCTAGCGTTCTAGATTGTTGAACTCTTAAATTGTTGGAGTTATGTCATGTATGTTACAGTTTTGCACATAATTATGGGAGATAAAACCCTTTAATGTGGTATTTTGCACTCTAATACTGCCTTTGTAGAACCTGCTAGTCACTTGTTTAGCAAGAGGATCCCACAGTGCTAATAGTTGAATCATTTCACATGTATTTTTTCCCTTTCTCTCCTCCCTATGGTTTTGTTTGCTGTGTGTTGACATTTCCTTTTGTCTTTTTTTTTGTTTTTGTTTTTTTGTTTTTTTTGCTTACCCATCCCCTCCCTATTTCTGCATGTTGAGAAAATGAGACAATCAAAGTTCTGTGAAAAGGGCTTTTAGCAGATTTGGCCTGACTGTGCGAATTCTTTTTCTGCCCCTTCTTTTACTGGTGGGGGCATGTTGCAGCAGTTTTCCCCCTCCGTGTTTTCTTACATGTATTAAACAGCTCTGCTTGGTCTTGTTCTCCTTTAATGTATATTAAATGTGCATTGGCAGCACAGTGTGACAATTCCAAGTAATAATTTTTTAATGTTTTTTTTTTTGTGGGGAGGGGGGTGCCGGGCGAGGGATAAGCAGAGGATGGTGCATAATATTGCTACTGGAGGGGTCATGTCCGGTTACCTAAGTGCGTTGTTTACAGGGCTGTCCTGAAACTTCCATTCCTATCTCCCTGGTCCCACCCTACCTCCAAACTGTGCAGCCATTTTCCTTGGGTATTATTTATTCGTGAGAATGGTGACTGAAGTTTTCACACAGCAAGTTATTATGCCAAAGTACCCCTATTTTCGTTCCTGCCCCAATGTATTCCAGTCCTTCATCACCTGTTCAGTGAGCATTGGAAGCCGGTGAACTCTTTTTCTGGGCCCTGTTTTGGGTCTTGCCCTTCTATGCCACTCTTGTAATGGAAGTTTCTTTCAGCTCCTAATGCAAAGCACTTGCTTCATTAATAAGCACTTTCTAATGACTCTGTCACTGCTGCTGGTGTCTGTAGCACATTGCTGTTGCAGTGCACTCAAGATCCATGCAACAGTGTTAGGGGTAAGGTGTGTAAGGGTTTGATTTCCCTTAAGAACATGAGTGAAAGGTGAAGGGAGGGAGTGAATGTTGACCTGTCCTTCATTGCTGTGCTCACTCCTGAGTGGAGAAGATGGTATTGATGGACAGTCAAGTTGATATTTTAAGTCAATTGGAGGGAACTTTAAATGACACAAAACAGCACAAATGCATTTCACACACAGGTTTACTTGCACTGCCACTGTATAAAGAAGGAGCTACATCCATTTGGATAGCTGTTGTGAGCCATATCGCTGATTGTATCTTCTGACGTGATATACCGAGATATTAAATTGACATTTGGTTGGCACTTATTGGATAAGCAATGGTTGGTTGCCATTGATTTGAACGAATTTTATTTTCTCTCTAACCACTAACTGTTGTATTGAGTATGTTAATACACAGACACACTCAGATGTTCTCAACTCTGGGAGCAAGCTAATATGGGTACAGGCAGTGTTCTGCTTCTCTTATACATAGGCTTGCTGAGCTTTGATGTACAGTACACCTCTTTGAGAAGCCAAAATTGTGATCCTCTTACATTTTCTATAGGGGTGAGGCTGCAGATTGATTTTGACCCCATTCCCATATTGCATTAAACTGGACCAAAGCAGGAAAACTACTGGTGTTTTATTTTTTTCCCTTACATTTCTGAAAGCCTAAACTAAACAATCTAACCTCCTGAATAAGGTTCAGAAACAGTGTGCTAGCTTTTGTCAGAGTAACCTACATGGATCTGACAAGTGGGCCGAGGACAAAGCTTGCATGTTGTGGTCATTCTAGCATACAAAGCCATTGTAATGACTGGTAGCCAATTTTCTGATCTTAATATCTGTTCTAGCAATATATTCTAATTTCCTGCGGGAGTAATTGGTTGGATTACGGGTGACTTTTTTTTTTTTTTGAGGTTTGCACTTAACTGCAATAAGTGATTTACAATTTAAAGTTAACCAAAAGTGAATATTAAAACAGTGCTGCCCTCACCCACTTTTTGCATTGCATAATGTATTTTTGGGGTAATTGACGGCGTCTTTCATACTAATTACTGGAAGTTTTTTTGTTTTTGTTTTTTATAAATCCCAGCCTGGAAACCAAAAACCGCATGCCAAACCTGGGCCCCTGTAGACCCCTTGTCCTTTATCACAATGCTGGAAGTTCAGTTAAGGAAAGTATGTGTATATTAGATTATTGTTGTCAAAAAATCTTCTGTGTGTCATTAATCCTATAAAGATATAGTATATGGCGCTGACCAGTGATTATGCACTATAGCAGTGGTTCCAAAACTATCTTGAATCACGGCACCCTAGAGTATCGGCATTAATTTCTAGGCACCTCTAGGCCAAAAGTTACTTATTTAGAATTCCCCAAAAACTATTCAATTAAGTAAATTGTGCTCATCTATCATTCTTAGGGACAGGTATTTGATGGTAGACAGGGTAGCACTTCTGTTTGTCTACACATAGTTGGCAGCCACCAGTGCTAGTTTTGCCTATCACATTGACCATAAATCATTTGGTTTGCTCCTGGGCCACCAACCCATGGCACCCCTGCAAGTGCCACAGCACCCAGTTTGGGAACCACTGCACTATAGGGCAGCCACTTTTTTTTTTTTTTTTTTCTTGGCTGGAAAATGAGTGAAATATGTTTCCAATATAAAATGACTTTCCTTTTGCTAGTTCCCATAGCACAGGTATAATAGTTATCATAGATCAGAGGTCAAACGCTGATTTTATGCAACGTTTTTGTTAATTGAGCAGAACATTGTCTTGTAAGAAGGTAATTTCAATGTGGGGTGGACTGCACTGTACTGTGCCTCATAGCCTAGAGGTTCCAAAACGCGGTCATGAAGGCACCGTAACAGTTCATGTTTTAGAGATATACATGGTTGAGCACAGGTGGTTAAATCAATTAACTGAGGGTACTAATTAAGTAACCTGTTGTCAAGCATAGATATCCTTAAAACCTGGACTGTTAGGGTGCCTTGAGGACCGAGTTTGGGAACCTTTTGTCATAGCCAGTTCCCTATAAGCTCCATGCAGGGCATAGACATAATACACAGTAGTTTGGGGCCCGTCCAGAAGTAAAACAGTGGATGCCTTTTCCATAGAAACCAAAGCAAAACACTGAGCTGTTCAGAAGTATATAGGCTGAATGTTCCTTCCTGCGAATCTTCCTATTTGTCCTGCTTGCTGTTGAGGGAGCCAGTAACTAGTTTGTTTTTTTTGCGCGCATTTATTTTGAACTTCAGCAACAATGTTGTCTTTGTTGGGCATAGTGTGCTTGGCTGTGGTTAAATGACTTAATTATCAAAAATAAAACTAGAAGCCTCAAATGATTGCATTTCTTTAGTAATGGAATTGGAAGCACAAATAATATGGGGGGTGTGGAACAATTTATCAATACAAAGAGTTTTGAAAAAAAACCCAGACCTAGTAATTGCCTCTGTCTCCTGCAGTAAGAGGCCTCATCTCTTTTGGCTACCTCTATTCCTTGCCCTGTTGCCACTGCTGTTATGTTTGCACATTGTCTCTGGTGAAGTCCAGAGTTTTGGACTGTGGCAATAAAGTCATAATGAAGCTGTATTGCAATCATATAATACTTTTATTTTAATAGAGGCTTCCTGATGGAACCCAACTGGAGCAATCCGGCCTTTCTTTACCTGTCTATGTATATATCTCATTACCCTGTCTGTAAATGCTGCACCCTACATAAGTGTTGTAACTCACCTTGAGATCCCTAAGCTGGGACTGAGGTTAATGCAACAGACCTCGTTTTCACAAGTCTGGTAAATGACACTGAACTCTTAGTACTGCTATTGTTAATAACGTTCCTTCTACACCTGACAGCACATATGCACAACATAATGAATACTAACTGGAGTCTAGTGCTTCCAACCCCTGCCTGCCATTGTGTGTATTGGTGGTGACAGTGCAAACATTTTAACCCAGTGATTATTTCAAATGGCTTTTTTTTTTTTTAGTGTTTGTGTGTTTCTTGTCTGCTGTGAAATCTGTATGCTTGTGGTTTCTCACTAACTTCTTCCAATACACAAGGAAATAAAGCCTTCTGTGTGTTCTCCTGTTTAGTAAAAAAGAAATGATACTAGCACTTCTTAAGCAGCTATGAGTGCGTATGTGTGAGAAGCAAAATAGAATACTGAATCGTGGCTTTCTCAGGCCATAGTGCCCACCTTTTCCTCCTTTGCGCAGCCAAATACTGTGTTTTATGTCCCTTTTAAGTTTTTAATCCTCTGCAAGTTGTTGGGCCAATGAGAGATGCCTATACACATGTATTTCCTAGGTGTTACATGCCACAGTGCTTCCATGCTGATCGCTTACAGTCAGATTTTGTATGTCAGGCGAGCATTGGCTCATCTTTTACCCTCACTACCCAAACTTTAAATATCTGAATTGTGCCATAGAAGAACAACTCAGGGATGTTTAATGGCAAAATAAATATGTATAGAATCTCATGTGTGGCTTTCATCTGCGAGTTGTAATCGGCTATAGCATGGATTGAGCAGAGGAATTGTCCGGAAGAGCCAACAGTCATATCCAAGATCTGAACGGCGGGACAAAGACCATATAGCTTGTCTCTATATCATTTATTGTCCTTAATATCCGTCTGCTTGGCAGTAGAAAAATCACGGAAGCATTGTCTATTAACAAAACTAATCTCCTGCATATGGTTACTTGACCATTTTAGCTATAATTTTGACTCATTAGGTTCCAGATTGAAGAGGAACAGAAGCCCCAAAGCTGATTTAAACTACTCATTGTTTACACCTAGCATTAATAAGTGCAATAGACATGACTATATCATATAACTGATGTTTTCTAGTTCATGTTTTTATTCAGATCATTTCATTTGGTGTTATAATGACATTGAATGTAATTAACACTAAGGATGTCTGTAAAATTATTATATACTATAGTACACTTAGTGCATCAATTTTGGTTTAATGTTTTATGTCTGATATGCATAAAAATATAACAGTTTGAGGCCATTAACTTTTTTTTTTTTTCTCCTACCTCTTAACATTGTGTGGTTCTGAAACCTGTCGCTTACCATCGCTTTTATGCCTGAAATGTAAGAGGGCAATGATTTCACTAGCAAAATACGGCTAGTTTTAGAACCCAATGCTTAGTAAATAAGCCCATCTGTCTTTGTGCTGTCTGCCTTCAGCTTCCAGACTATCAACAGGTGAAGCCCAATGGTTACTTTGCCTGATAGACTGAAGTAAATGCTTCCCACAGGGCATCGTTTAAGGAAGCTGGCTATTCTGATCTGAAGTGCTCTCATGTGAGAGGGGAGTTTTCCATAGTTTTCCAGGCAATCCTGTGACACCATCCTTGAGCTTTATATCCACTGATGTGTAGTGTGTATGTATGTGCACGTGTGTGGCTTTGATATTTTTATTAATAATGCTATTAAAATCTCCACTCCTGCCTTTTGATATTCTGTGTTACTGGCGCTTTATAGATATTGCTGACATTCATTCATTGCGTTCATACGATACAAAACCAGGAAATTAAGTGTAAAAAGCATCATTGAAATGCCGGTAGGTCTCTTCATACGTAGATGGAGGTGGCAACCATAACTTTGGATGGGTCGCTAGACCCTCCATTCTGTGATACCTATCCTAGCTTGGCACTCAGCTGTGTGATATGCAACCTCATTTTTGTTCAATGATTTTTAGATACTTTTTAACACCTTGGCAGCATTCAAACTGCAAATTAAATGAGGATGGAGGGGTTTCATGTCCACTACGCAGTAGTCAATGCTGCTTGTGCCCATGCTATTATGAACAACACTGCCTTTGTATCTAAGTTGCTGCTTCCTTGCACAGCATACAGTCATTGGAAAGGGGAAGAAGTTGATGCTCTCTCAATGGGATACCAGCAATCAACACAGAGCCATCATATATCTGTTAAGATGTCACGTACTGAACCTGTAGGTCAGCAGTTTCCAGCCAACACACGTTGTTAGAATATTGTAATACACAGAACTAGAGTTAATTTTATAAATCAAAACTAAATTAAAACAAATTAGTTGTATTTCACATTGGGATGAAGATACAATAGTGGAATCACATGTAAATTTAATTTTAATCTGCGCTCTAGGCTGGTGTCAAGGTCCAAAAAATGTTCCCTTTCACGCTGGGTAGTAACCACTGCAGTCTTTATACTGCCCAGTGCAGCAGTTGAAAGCATGGCCTTTCCAGCCTAGTGTATACTGTGCTGTTGGAAACCTCTGAGCTGCATAGAACTACTGATTATGGGGTTTTATGCTGTAGATTCTATATTTCAGCTAGTCCCTGTTAATGTCGGCCTTGTTTTTTGTCTGTCATTGAGTGCTGCAAAGTCCATGTAAATCATGCTTTACACAGTGGAAATTTCACCAGCATATAATTCCTCCCAACCTCTTATGTCTTCTGTGTGTTTTTTTTTTTTTAAATATTTGTCGGCCGTTTCTACTCTGGACCAATAGCAAAACAGATTGTTTTGGCTAGAAACCAGTGACGTCACCAAATCAAGAGAGACTTTGGGCCGCAATAAGGTCACTGCTTAATAGTAATGAGTAATCAGTTTAGCCTACAAAATGGCTGCATTCATAGGCTGACTGCTATTTACAGCACAATTTCTTTTTCTTCTACCCTTGATCTTCGTAATAATTTGCCATTTCTTAAACAATTATGGTATGGGACATTTGATTTATTTAGCAAAATGTATAGAAATGCTATTTTTTTTTCTTTCTATAATGTTAATTGGTGGTCAATTTGGCTGCAACTTACCCATGAGCTTGAGAATCAGGCAGCTATTTATACTTGGTGTGAGAATGAGACATTTTAGTGTTTGCGTCCTCTTTGAAAGGGGGAACCACAGTTGCTTAGGAACACAGCTTGGAGTACTATTTACGTTTTCTATTTTTGGGTTCATGTTCAAGTCCAGTCTTTCAAAGCTAGAAGGGACACATTGTACTGTACCATGCAGATGTAGTAGAGAGACTTTTTTGCACAACACCTAGACCTCTTGAGACCTTTACATTTCTGTGCGTGTGAGTTTTTGGGGCATTAATGGCTGTAAGTACTTAACATGTCTGTGTTGCTGTTGTCTATTTAGTGGTAATGAATGTGAGTTTATTTCTCACTGAAGTTGCAGGATTAATTTTTATTGCACTTTTATGGCAGGAAACAAGTCTCCGCTGGATGTAAAGTTTTGTTTTGTTTACTAAACACAAGTCCAGGTATGATGAGCTTCTGTGACTATAGTGTTGTAGGCTTCTTCTGTAGCGGTAATAGTCTGGCATTTCCATCCAGCTTGCACAAGTCAACATAATGTGAGTAGTCTTTTCCATTCTTTGTATAGGCATATTTAAACTTCCATGCCACTTTTCCCTGGAACGGAGTTTAATTCACAGTATCGTGTAAGTGCCTATGAGAGTATTCTGTCTGTCATGCAGCCGTCAGAATCTAACCAGGCAAAAGCCAGGTTTCAGCAAGACCGTAACACAGTAGAAAGATGTTAAAAATAGGTCCTGACAACTGTTCTGTCCACAGGACCGGTTTTCAGGAATTCGTATTATTTTTCCTTTTTATCAAGCAATTTAGATGCAGGTTCCTAAAGAAAGGAAAATTATTATGTGGTCTCCTCTACAGAGACTTTAATATGTTAGAGATAAGAATGCACTAGTTTTTGAAGTGAATTTTGCTTCATCAGTCAATCAAAGCAATTTGTTGTAAATATTCATTATCTCGGAATGGAGGTCAGAATGATTTAACAAACATCTAAAGTTTGCGCATCTTTTCTAGATGTTGGCTAGATAAACAAGTAGTAGGTGTCTTATTTGGGGATGAAATCTATCTGGTGTTTGAGACTGCAGATGAGATGTCATTATAAACCTCTAGAAGTACCTTTTTTATGTAATTGTGGATTTCCTTATTTTGGGGTTAGAGGATAAAAATATTCTATTTTGCCTCAAGCAGAACATTTTAATGTTTGTTGTGTTAGTTTTATTGTACAGTATTAGTAGTAGTGCTAGTAGCATTAAATCCATTACTGACTTCAGAGTAACTTACCCAAAACTCACTCTCGCAACACCACAAGATATTGCCAGACACCTTTTTGCCTTGACTCCCACAAACAGGATAAACCTGGACATGGGGAAGCTAAAATGTTTTTGTGTTTGTGGTTTTTGTTTTTTTTCCCTCTTTGGAAAAGGTGGGTTCTTGATCACCCTCAGGCTCACTAAACCCCTGATTACCAGCTGAAATATTTTAATTTGTGAATGGGGTGTTTTGAAGTGCATATTGGTTGCAAATTAGATGCCTCTGTAATCCTATTGGTCACTTATGTTTTGTTGCAGCTGGGTAATATTGCTGTGATGGCTGCTCACTGCCTCATAGTTATGGTATATCATAGTAACACAACTACGGAGTGCCTGCGTGGCCTCCCTTGCTGTGGCTGTGCCTTTCTACCCCACTTGCAAATGTTCAGTCTTCTAACAATATTACTGTTTGTTAGGGCAGGGGTGGGGGGCAAGGGAGAATGTGTGCGCTGATCTACATTTATTTTGTTTTCTGACGCTGTGGCAGTTATAAATTGGGGATCACAATACAGGAGAGTGCATTCAAAACTTGATCTCTTTTCTATAAAATTCACTGCAACCAAGTCCTGCTGCTCATATTGTGGCTTTGAATCAATTCTGTTTATTAAAGAGCTTTAGCTTCTAATGTGAGTGGTCTGTGCCTTATTTATTCATTATCCATGTATTTGTGAAAATATAAAAAGAAATACTAAAAATGAATCTGACTTAAGTTACTATCCAAAGAACATAAATCTAGAATTGACGTACCATGTACAAAACATAATTAGTTGCAATATTGGAACAAAATCTCATTTGTCAAAAAAACATGTTAACATTTAAATAACGCTTTTAGAGTAAAGGTGCGTACACACGTAGTGTTTTTTTTTTTTTTGGATGACTGAATGATAACTATATAGTTATCGTTCAGTCGTCCAAAAAATCGTTCAGTTTCAGCCACCAAAATGAACGAAAACTACCAATGCGAGCTCCCGATTGTAGTTTACGTTCATCGCCCGAACCTCCCATCCAACCTGACGATATTGTCAGGTGGAACATGTTCGGGGATGAGGGAAGGTGGCCGGCACTGAACTAAATCGATCTTGATTTTGTTCAGTGTTTGTGCTCAGTGTCGTTAACAACACTGAGCACACCCCTGCCGGGGACACACGGGACAATGTGGCTTATGGAGCGAATCATTTAGACTAAAAAGTGTCCTGCAAATGTAATGGGTTGTTATTTCAGGTAAGACCGGATAACTACAAATAATTGTGTCCTCCACATCCAAAGGGGTTCAACTGTAAGGAATGACTCTATCTAGTTCTGTACTATACTAAATGGAAATAAATGTTTTTTGTTTTTTAATGGTGCGTAGTGGGACAAGGTGGAGAGGTGTTTAGCGTACCTGAAGGTGCATTGACATATGAATAAATTACAACTCTCAAGCGGGGTCGGTGGTCTTCAGATTGCTACCACTGTACTCAGAGACCTGTGCCAGGTGCTTTCTGTTTGCTGGGTTGCTAGGCATCTACAGTAGTACCACAGTACACAAAGATCTCAGCCATAACCAGTGCATCATGCAGCAAAGTTGCTAAAGATGGCATGCTCTACACACTCAATGATTATTATTGCTTTCGCTGGAAAATGAAACCCACACGTGGACATTTTCATATGGTTCATGAAAATTAAAATGCACAATTCATTCAAAGGGGGTCAGTTCACTTGTATGCAATGCCTGTGATGTGCAGTTGGAACACCAGCGCCGTTCCACTAACTGGATCAAAGTAACTATTAAATGAATCATGCAAAATTGTATTGTTTTGCATTAGTTGTTAGAGGTTCCACCCCACACCCTTGCCCACTTATGTAAAGAATATATAAGTGTATAAACACTCATTGGTTACAAAGGTGAACAATAAAGGCAAAATAGTGACACACTTGGCTAGGATGAGTGAAGACAAAAAAGATTAAAGTTTCACAAAAGGTAAGTTAAACTCTGTGGCCACTTTGTTAAAAAAAATTTATTCGGTAGATGTACCCAAGTAGTCAATCATGTGGTAGCAACTATGGATGAAAGCATGCAGATATGGTCAAGAGGCTTAGTTGTTATTCAGGCCAAACACCACAGTAAGGAAAAATTTAATATGAGTGACTAGGGGTGGAATGTGTTATAGCCCGCCACTAATCGCATACATAGCGGTGGTTAGTAATGCCGTATGCATGTACAATTGCAGTTAACATCGCAAAGGACAACTTTTCATAAGAGCTGTCATTTGCAGTCTGAGGACTTCTGTGTTTATGACCTGGGAGTCCTGAACATGCGTGAGCCATGGGGGACACTGGCAGGAATTCTATTGGGCAATGCAATTTATAGATGATATTGCCTATATGGTACAAGTTCGGAACAGTTTCACTTTCCAGAGCTTGATGCATATGGGGATAGCGGTCAAACCTCCGAAAACAGTTTTCTGCGTTTTTACCGCATTTTGGGTTTCCAGCCTTTTGAATGTAAGATGATTGCTGGTCCCAGATAGGGTGACTTTAATGTCTCCCCATTTAAACAAATATCTATGCTGTATCAATTCTTTAGAAATGTTGAAGTATCTGGATTGGATACAAAATAAACTGTCATAAATGAGCCAGATCAAGAGAGTGCACCATTTGGCTCCTTTTACCGGAGATTCAGCAGCATCACCTGTTAGAACTATTACACAGAGACTGCTTCATGTCTTCAGAAGTAGTGCCAATGTTTCTTCTTTTGATGTATTGTGCCAAAGGTAGATGTTAATATATACATTACCCATTGTTACGATTGTCGGGGATCCAACACCCAAGAATCCCTGTGGAAAAGCGGTACAGACAAGGTGGAAAGAGAAGTTTATTAATTGCCTCGGACAACTAGCTGAATGCCGATAGAAGTCTCGTCGATGGTAAGAAGACACAAGTGGAGGCATTTGCGCCAGATAGCTGTAGCAGTTGGCCAACTGGTGAAGAAGCTGGTGCCAAAGATTTGGCTGAGTGGCTGGGCGGAGCAGCTGAGGCTGATGTTGCGGCTAGAGGCCTAAGTCTGGGCTGTGGGAGAACTGCTGGAGGGCTAAGAAGCCGGGAGTGCAGGCTGTGGGAGAACGGCTGCTGGAGTGGCTAAGAGGCCGGGAATGCAGGCTGTGGGAGAATGGCTGCTGGAGCGGCTAAGAGGCCGGCAATGCATGCTGTGGGAGAACGGCTGCTGGAGTGGCTAAGAAGCTGGGAATGTAGGCTGTGGGAGAACGGCTGCTGGAGCGGCTAAGAAGCCGGGAATGTAGGCTGTGGGAGAACGGCTGCTGGAGCGGCTAAGAGGCCGGGAATTTAGGTGTGGGAGAACGGCTGCTGGAGCGGCTAAGAGGCCGGGAATTGGGAGAACGGCTGCTGGAGCGGCTAAGAGGCCGGGAATGTAGGTGTGGGAGAACGGCTGCTGGAGCGGCTAAGAGGCCGGGAATGTAGGTGTGGGAGAACGGCTGCTGGAGCGGCTAAGAGGCCGGGAATGTAGGTGTGGGAGAACGGCTGCTGGAGCGGCTAAGAGGCCGGGAATGTAGGTGTGGGAGAACGGCTGCTGGAGCGGCTAAGAGGCCGGGAATGTAGGTGTGGGAGAACGGCTGCTGGAGTGGCTAAGAGGCCGGGAATGTAGGCTGTGGGAGAGCGGCTGCTGGAGCGGCTAAGAGGCCGGGAATGTATTTGTGGGAGAACGGCTGCTGGAGTGGCTAAGAAGCCAGGGAACAGTCCACGGTGAAATAGTTGGGAGAAAATAGCTGACCATGCAGCTGAGCCAAGCACTGTGAAATTAACGCTATAGCTGGCAAGGCAGCTAGAGTCCAGTGTGTAAAAATAGAGGAAGCACTCGTGACATTGGAGGAGCCCAGCCCAGGTCTCAGATGTCCCGATCTTGGCAGATACAGTGGTGAGAGGAGAAGGAGAATCTTGAGCCATGTACAAGTGCTGGACTGGACTTGTAACACCCATATCCATTAACATTGTATAAGCTGTTATTTCTCAACATTCTGTATTTTCTAATCATAATAATCTGAGAATACAACATTTTGGGTAAATGAATACTTCATTACTGCCTGTTATCGCTTCTGCAATTGTTCACTGGCTCCCTTTTTTAGGCTTTTTGATACATTCAGAACCTGGAAGGAAATCAAATAGTTTATTCTGTCCACATTTGTTGATGATATTTTGCTCTACTTTCACAACCCAAAAGAGCCATCCCTTTCTTTGTAGAAAAATAAATATTGTAATATACATCTATATCAGGTGTTACAGGCTATATCAATAATATAGAAGTGCTACTAATACTGATGACAAAGAAAGGTTAGAAAGATGTCTTTCTTCAGGGTCCATAGGGATGCACAGGGATACCATGGGGATATTATGGTTGGAGAGAACCATGCACCAGTTAAAGCTTAAGCTCCCAGGATGCCTCGGGTCCTCCATATATACCCTGCCCCTGGCCACAGGCATTCAGTTGTTCATTTGGTGCGGCACCTTTGTAACGGGACTGCTCAGGCAGTCCTAAGCTTTTATGTTTTGGGTTGGCAGTACTAAGCGTCTGAATTAAGGCGCATATACTGCGACTCCATCTACCTCTGCCAGGCCGCAACACCAGAAACTGGGCTGGTGATTTCGGCGAGTCGCTGCTGAGCTTGCTAGTAGCAATGCTGCAACCTGGACTGCAACTGGATGCACGGAGATGTCGGGTAAGGCGGTCCATCACTTACGGGGAATCGTGGGTGGCAGTCCTTGCTTCTGGTGTCAGACGCACCAGAAGCTGCTGCAGTTGGCCCGGGATTGTCCGCGTCCTCATTACACCACCAGGGCCTTAACATCTGATGCCACAAGGCCAGCATACCCGGCTGGTTAACGCAGCTATGGGGTAGGCGCATCTCTGACCCAGACGCAGTCCCTACGAAGGGTTTCGCGTGTCTGGGTTGCTCCGCATACCCTCCACGTATATATGAGATGCACAAGTGCACTGCTGTAGCTGTTGGTCTCAGGAGGGTTTGGGTCAGTCTCTGTATACCTTTCTCATGCTACGGTATACAGAGCTCTATATCCTACCATTCTTTGTGTTTGTGTAGTTGATTTAGAGTCCTTTGTAATCATATTACATATGCATTGTATGTGACTGCTAGCTGCTATTGACACTTTTATTTCTGTCTGTCAATTATAACTATCACTTTATTGTTTCCATCCTTTTTGTGGTGGGTTTTTTTTCTTGAGTACTTCGCATTCATTTGAGATTTTGTGAAAGCTGTCACATAGCATTGCATTTATTACCTTTATGAACATGTCTAAAGATAAAGGGAAACAGGAGGGGGAGCCCCCTGTGCTGATTTCATGTAAATCATGTATGGCCTATATGTCCTCTCAGGACGTAAAGGATGGTTTGTGTGTTGTCTGTTATAAAGAGCCACCTCACCAGTCCAGTTTACCTGTCTCTGGACAAGAGCCATCTTGGGTATCATCTTTGTCCCAGGTAATGAAGCAATTTGTATATGGTATGGCTGCTCCCACAATGCACCTCATATGCATCCTGGAAAGATCTTTTTGGCCATTCTAGTCAGAGTATGGCACCATCTAATGTTGAAAGCAGACCTGTAGTTACTAAGGCGCCTAAGTGCAAGTTATCCTTTTATCAGTCTGCTCAACATACGGATTCAGACGCATCATCAGCGGAATCAGATGATGCGCAGGGTTCTCCACCTCGGAGGAGGACCATTCGTACACAGTGGATGTTCCTCCTCTGGTGAGGACTGTTAAATCAGTCCTAGATATTCAGGAGATGAACCAGCTCATAGTAATAAGGTTCCAATGTTGAATCACCACCAGAAGGTGGTCAAGACAGAGTTCCCTGTATCTGAACAGCTCACTGAGCTTTATGGTTGAGGCATGGGGTAACCTGGATAAACGGTTTTATATGAATAAAAGAATAACATTGTATCCTTTCCCAGATTCTGTATGTACTAAGTAGGAGGTACCTCCTACTGTGGATGCTCATGTAATGCATTTAATCAGAAATACTACATTGCCTATTCCATCAGCATCTTCTCTGAAGGATGCCATTGATAAGAAAATTGAAGCATGTCTTAAGGCAATATTTTCATCATCTGGAGCTGTTACTTGTCCAGCTATGGCTGCAGCCTGGGTAGCCAAAGCTGTTGAAGAATTGATGGGGGCATTGGAAGACTCTCCACGTGATGCTACCAGAGAACAGGATGTATATCTCCCAGATACAGGAGGTGGCTTTCTGTCTGGGAGGAGCTGCAGTAGATGCTGAAATGTTAGCTTCTAAAGCATCAGCAGCTTCAATAGTGGCACGCAGGGCCCTTTGGTTAAGATCCTGGAAAGCTGATATAGGATCAAAGAGGGTGCTAGAAGTCTTGCCTATCTATGGAAATGTACTTTGTGGTGCAGAAATGGATAAAATTATAGCTACTCTAACAGCTTCAAAATCCGCAGGTCTGCCATCTACGGCGACTATATAGTCTAAGCAGGCTTCTTTTTGGTCCTCCGGGACGAGCAAGGGAAGTCTTCCTCTAGGTCCACTAGTTTTTGCAAGGCGACAAACTAAGGTCTGGCCCACCAAGACGTCCAGCTTCTAAGCTGGACGACAAACCTTCAGCCTGATAGGGCAGGCCTCCTGGGGGAGTTATGCAGATTATTGGCATTAAACAACCGATGCCTGGGTCCAAGAAGTGGTCTCAGGGGTATGCCCTCACTTTCAGGAGGCATCCTCCCCAGAAGTTCTTTTGCACAGATCTTCCATCAGATGTGGTCAAGGTCTTTGGCCTTTCAGGAAACCATTCACTCCCTGCTACAGGCGGGGGTATAATCCCGGTTCCTGTTTCGCTACAAGGACAGGGTTATTATTCCAATCTATTTCTGGTTCAGAAACCGAATGGGGCTTATCGCCCTATACTAAATTTAAAAACCCTCAACAAGTTTTATCCATGTACCCAAGTTTTGGATGGAAACTCTCCGATCAATTATTTTGGCCTACGGAGCCAGGGGATTACATGGTTTCCCTGGACATTCAGGATGCATATCTGCATGTTCCTATTATACCATCCCACCAACAATTTTTACAGTTTGCTGTCCTTCAGCATCATTACCAGTTTCAGGCTCTACCCTTTGGCCTATCAACGGCTCCCTGGGTATTTACAAAAATAATGTCAGTCATGATGGCCTATCTTAGGTGTCAGGTAGTCAGAATTCTGCCATATCTGGATGACCTTCTGATATTGGCACAGACTCCAGTTGTTTTACAAAGCTATCTTCAACTGACCATAGCCTGTCTATGAGAGCACGACTGGATAGACAATTGGAAGAAATCATCACTTTCTCCAACACAGCAGATGGTACATTGGGAGCTTTGCTGAATTCTCAGGCACAAACAGTTGTTGTGCCAGAGGACAAGATTGTGGCGCTGTCTTTACGAATATGCAAGCGAAGGGTATCCATTCTGTTAGCAATGCAGGTCTTGGGATCAGTGGTATCAATCTTCAACATGGTATGCTCTGTTCCATTCCAGGCCTCTGCAGTTGATTCTCTACAAGTGGAACGGACAGTATCATCTAATAATGTTTCAGAGGATCATTCTCACTCCACTCCAGAGGTCCGTCACTCTCTACTGTGGAGTCTGAGAAAAGATCATCTGAACAAAGGGTGCCCATTCTGGATTCCAAATTGGGTGCTTCTCACCACAGATGCCAGTCTTTGCAGATGGGGAGCAGTGAAAGGTCATCACACCTTTCAGGAAAGATGGACAAATCAGGAAAGTCATTTGCCAATAAACATTCTGGAACTGCGCGCAGTGTATAAGGCACTTATCATGGCACAGTACCTGCTCCAGGGCAGGCCGGTCCAGATTCAGTCCGACAAGGCGACTACAGTGGCCTACCTCAATCTTCAGGGAGAAGTTACGCAGCCATGAAAGAAGTGACAAACGTTCTGAATGGGTAGAACGTCATCTTTTGGCCATCTCGGCAATGTTCATACTAGGAGTACTCAATTGGGAAGCAGACTTCCTAAGTCGCCAGGGCATACACGCCGGAGAGTGGTCTCTCCATCCGGGAGTGTTTTAGCTCCTGGTAAACAAATGGGGTCTACTAGCGAGAGATCTCATGGCGTCACGTCACAACTACAAAGTCCTCAGGTACAGGTGTAGAGACCCATCAGCAGCCTTTGTGGATGCACTGGCAGTAAAATGGGACTTCAAGCTGGCGTATCTCTTTCCTCAGATTTCTCTCTTTCCAAGAGTTCTCAGGAAATTCAAGCAGGAAGGCAGAACAGTAATACTGGTGGCTCTGGCTTGGCACAGATGTCATTGGTTCACCGACATACAGAATCTGGCCGTAGACAGTCCGTATCCTCCTCCTCTATGGCAGGATCTGCTTTCGCAAGGTCCCTGCCGGCATCCGGACTTACCTCGTCTGGCTTTGACTGCGTGGGACTGGAATCTTCCATCCTAAGAGCAAAAGGGTTTTCTAGTTCTGGAATTCAAATGATGCTTGGGGCACGGAAGCCTGCCTCTGCCCGCATCTATTACAGTTTGGCATTCTTTTGGTCAATGGTGTTCCCATAGGAAGCATGAACCTTAGGTTGCCAAACTCTTTTGAATTACGGCACCCTAGAGTATCAGCATTGTTTTCATGGCAGCCCTAAGCCAAAAGTTTGCTACTAAGTAATTCAAGAAAAAAATGAGTAAGTAAACTGTGCTTGCCTGTCATCCTTAGGTTCAGTTATGTGGTGGTGGATAGGTTTGCACTTCTGTTTGTCCACATATTTACATTACATTGACAATAAATAATTTGATTTGGTGCTAGACCAACAACCTCAGGCACCCTTGCAAGTGTCCCGAGGCACCCCAGGGTGCCACTGCACACAGTTTGAGACAGTGCAGAAACCTGCACTCTCAAAGTGGGCAGGCAGATTCTGCTGTTAGTGTGGTTCCTGAAGTAGGTTGCCTCATTAACAGATGTTAGAATTTTTTTCCTAGGAGTTCTGTGTGTTCAGCCTCCTTTTGGTCCACTGGTAGCACTGTGGGATTTCTCTTTGGTTCTTAAGGGGCTACAAGCTTCCCCATTTGAACCTCTAGACTCTGTAGATTTGAAGTGGTTGACAGCGAAGACACTTTTTCTTCTTGCGATCTCTTTTGCTCGCAGAGTCTTTGATTTGGCAGCGCTTTCTTGTCGCTCTCCATTTTTGATTTTTCACCAGGATAAAGCTTTTCTTCGTACAAAGGAGGGTTACCTTCCTAAGGTAGTTTCCCATTTTCATGTAAATGAAGAAATTGTAGTTCCAGCTTTTCAGGCTCAATCTTTTTGTAGGTGAAGCCTCCCTGGATGTAGTTTGTGCTCTCCGTATCTGTGTAGCGCACAAACTCTGTTAAAAAATTAGATGCGCTTTTTGTATTGTATGGTTTTCACAAACGAGGATGGCCAGCTAATAAGCAGACTCTGGTTAGATGGCTATGCATGACTAGCTCTCAGGTGTACACACAGGCTGATCTCCCTGTCCCCAAGCACTGTGACAGCACATTCTACTCGGTCTGTAGGGCCATCGTTGGCATTTACTTGTGGTGCCTCTGCTGAACAATTGTGCAAGGTAGTCACGTGGTCTTCTGGCCACACTTTTCTTAGGTTCTATGCCTTTGATACTTTTGCCTCTAAAGATGCATCCTTTGGGCTATGAGTTCTTTCTGTGCAGCAGCGTCCTCCACCCTAGGGGAACTGCTTTAGGACATCCCCGTGGTATCCCTATGGACCCTGAAGAAGAAAATTAGAATCATGGTAGACTTGCCTAGATAACTCCTTTTCTTCAAGGTCCACACCGCACCCACTATGCCGCACCTGGCTGCATGGGTATTTTTTTCTTTCGGTCACAGATTCCCTAATTTTGTATAACAGTGTTTCTGGTGTACGATTGCTCTTCTCCTCTTTCCTGCTCCTGCCTTGAGGCTTGTTAACTAAACTGAAGGCCTAGGGGTGGGGTATATATACATAGAGGAGGACCCGAGGCATCCTGGGAGCTGGCTTTAACTGTTTGGTGCCTGGATCTCCAAACCTAATATCCCCATGGTATCCCTATGGACCTCGAAGAAAAAGAGTGATCTAGGTAAGTCTACAATTTTCCCTTTTACTCGTGTCAGGTCCCGAGTCCCTCAGCCACCACACTTACCAGTCCACGCCTCTGTGTTCCTGGTGGGGTGTCGCAGTCTCTTATGCAGATGCAGAGATGGTGTTCTGGAGGTTTGCGGCTGCTGCATTCTCCCCACTGTGGTCTTGCAGATAGGCCGGGTGTTTCCTCTCCGGCTTTCCCACTAGCTCTGTGTCCTGGGTACTGCCATGTTGAAGGAATGCAGCTGACCACTGCGTCACCAATGGGAGAGAGACTTATGATCCCAGAGCAGCATCCACCAATAACAGCTGCTCCAGGGGTATAAAGGTTTCTGCAGTGGACTCTGCAAGCTGCCAGAACAACGTTGGTCTATCCTGAGCCTTCTACTTTGTTCCTGAAATCTCTGACTCCTGCTTTAGTTCCACTGTGTGTGCGCTGCTTCCCGAACCAGCAATTTATTCCCAGTTATAACGGACTCTGTCATCATCTGCCTGCCTATGGTTCCAGAAGGTTCCATTCCATCTCAGCAGCACCAGTCTTTAACAATAGCCGGCCCCAGCCTGGCATCCTGAGCACTAGCTGGTCCAGCTTGACATCCTAAGCCAAAAGTCTAGCCCAGCTGTTATCCTGAGAATTACCAAGCCCAGCATTTAGTGCTACTTTAGATTGAACTGGTGCCCTTACTTCAACTTCATCCACTCCCAAATACTTACCGCTGTCCAACTCCCTCCCATACAGCCTATGAGTAAGGACGATATTCATCCTCTCTTTTTACATTCCAGCTCTGCTCAGCATGCTCCGGAGTCTACTCCGAGTTTGGCTAAACCCAGAGTTCTGACAAGTCTTGTGTATAGCTCAATCTCCCTGTCATCATTTACAACTCTATGCTAACAATGTCCCACGATTGCTTAAGGAAACTACAAGCAAATTTCATAAATGTAATAATCTTCCTGTGTCAATCAGGGGTAGATGTCACTTAAGTAAAATTATAGCTTTCTTCAGTTATTCTATAGATATATAGTATACATGCTGCCAAATCTTTTCACTAAGCAAGATGATATTAACATATTTGTTTTTAACAAACCTTTGTACCTGGGGGAAGCCCACACAAGCACAGGGAAAGTCTATAAACTCATCCATGCTGAAACCATTTGGTAGGGGTGGGGGTAGAACTTGTATGTGCCCAAACCCAATCGTCATGGCCCACTCACTGTATAGACATTAGGGATATTCCTGCCAAATCAGGTGGGGAAGTCAAATAGGTAATAAGCCACCTGTGCTCATGCATGGACTGGGAGTGGGCCATGAGCACACTTTGTTAGATATTGCCAAGAAAGTAGCAAAATTAAGGGAGCTTTTCACACACCTAAATGTTTGAATGTCTAGGCACTCAAATTACCAAATATCACCAATTTCCTTAGGCCATTTTTCTGAATTTACTTTCATAAATCTGACCTAAATAACTGGTTCTGTTGCCACTTCTACTGAATTGACCGTATCAATGCTGTCAATATGAACGTCCTCCTGAGAGTACTGGATTTATATTAAAAGCTCCTGGTCTGTGTGTCACCCCCATCTCCACATATACTGTACAAATCCTTGAAATACATTTCACATTTTTGCACAATTGTTTCTCAATAGCATCTTACTGCGCATGTCACTGTGTGATCGGCAAATGTTCAACAATGACTTCTGTTCCACCAGTTGGTTGATACAAATGTCCTACCTACTGTATCTTCTTTTAAGACCTTACCTTGAGCAAACAAAAACATACACAAATTTACAAATGACCAAAATGTGGCAAGAGTCACGTATGCACTGTTATTAACACCTACTGGTAAAGTCCACTCTTGACTCTTGTCATTAATTACCATCTTTGTAGATACCTTGTTGTTTCAAAGGCAACATTTCCACTGAATGTTTGCACCATTTATCACCATAACAAACATAAAAAGCCAGATACATACTCGTATGAGGACTATGACACCATAGACTATAGTATGCAGAATGCTTTTTAACCAGTGGTGGGTTTTACCTAGGGGTTGTAGCTGTGCTCACTACCATGCACATGCCACCCTCCTTGGCTGTTAGGTAATTAATATGAAACAATTGGTAATTCTTTTAAAACCAATTTAAATGTCTTATCCAATGGTGGCTCCTCCCTTTTTACTATTGGAGGGAGGGCTTCCCAAGCTCCAACCAATGCCTCGGAAGTGCCAGTGGTGCACAGACCCTATACATTGTCCATGCACGAAATAAGGACTTGGAGAAGAAAAAAAACAATAACACTGGCGCATGCACAGAGAACCAATATCGGCTAGGGACTGCATCTGCTGCACTCCCTAGAAGCAGAATAAGGCTGCTGTAAATAAAACAGATGCAGCTTCCCATTGGAAGAACATGCTGCTAATGACAGTCTCAGGGGTAGAAAACACCTCTCCCTGGGGCTGCCTCTCTGACATTAGCAGCAAGTGGTTCTAATGGGAAGCCACTGCTAATTCACATACTGGGGAACTGGGGCTCACAAGGGTGGTGGATTTTACTGGAGGGGGGCTGCAGCCACTGATAACTAGATAATATTAGTCAACTATATGATAAGACTCTTATTATATATTTGAGTAATATTATCAAGCGACATAGCTAACTGAAGAATAAATAAATATGCATTCTTGGTGCAGCAACTATTAACCCAGGGCTCATCAAACAATGACACATTTTGGCATAAAGAGCAGTTAGGTATTTGTGCCATGTGTAATAAGTACAGGTTGAGTCTCCCATATCCAAATATTCCAGAAATACAGAATATTTTTAGCATGACTGAGAAAGTGAAACCTTTGCTTTCTGATGGTTCAATGTACACAAACTTTGTTTAAAGCACAAATTAGTAAAAATATAGTATAAAACAACCTTCAGGCTGTGTGTATAAGGTGTATATGAAACATAAATGAATGTCATGTATGTACACAAACTTTTTTTGATGCACAAAATTATTAAAAATATAGTATAAAATGACCTTCAGACTGTGTATAAGGTGTATATAAAACATAAAATCATTCTGTGTTTAGATTTGGGTTCCATTCCCAAGATATTTCATTATTTTATGCAAATATTCCAAAATACGGAATATTCCGATATCCAAAATACCCCTGGTCCCAAGCATTTTGGATATGGGAGACTCAACCTGTAGTAGGGACTACATATCACAAAGTACAATAACCATATCCTTCAAATGGTATCCATTTGTACACATTCCTACCACAAGATATTACACATTGCCAGGTAAGATATAAGGCATGTTTAAAACTATTGTTTTAACAATAGTTAGCAATTCCCTGGTTTGTAATATTTTAGGTGTACACTCCTCTTGTGTAAACATACTATTACATTTCATAGTAGTATTCAACATTTTGAGCCATGCTTTGGCCATTGGGCGTACTTGTGAAAATACATAAATCATAAACCCAGTGCCAGGTCCCTGACACCTGGACATATTCAGTCTTTGATGGTACGTGAAATTGATCTTTGTAAGATCATAATATGTTTGACTCTTCATGGAGTACAACAGGGATTGGGTCAGAGTCCCATTTAAAGTCAATATCTCCATTCTTTGCACTGGGGGTAGTAGAGAGTAGTTATGATCAAAAGGATGGCCTCACTAGCAAAGAGATCATTTATTCCTGATCCTGTTGCCTTCTTCAAAGTCCAGATTTCAGTTATAGAACATGTATCACCAGGCCTCAGATCCACATAAGGAACGTCATCCTTCTCAATGGTATAACATGGAAGTGGGAAGAAAAAGTAAAGTGAGTATCAATATCTACCAAAACATAATGACTTTTGTCCTGGCCTTATAGATAGAATTTGTCCTTGGGTTTCTTTTTGTTTTTGTCAGTTTGTTTTCCAGGTGGCAAAATCTTATCCCTTGGTACTTCATAATCCTGCTGACTTAGAGTATACATTTGCTTTAATGTATTACCACTCTTTGATCCTTATACCCTCTGATAAACAGGATATACAACCTACTGCAATATGTAATTTTTATATATATTTGAATGTTTATATTCCCTAAACAAAAATTCATGCAATCATGCTGGCATTTTTTGTGTTTAGTAAGAAATATAAATGACCCAGTGTACACCATTTTCTTATTGCTTAAAGTTTCTCTAAATGTCTCAAAACTTTTTGTGTCTGTCAAAACTTTAAGATAATCTCTCGGCTTGTAAAACAACTAGTTGAAATAAAAATGCTCTTGGAACATCTTGCTCTGTCGCTGTACAATACGGCACTTCTCCACTCTCTGGTAAAGACTGATTAATCCATATTGCGATATTGTGCAGTTGCTATTTCAAAGTACATAAGGACTTCTCCAGTAGCAAACAAGGTAGGTCACATTTTCAGCTGTTGGGGAATGTAACCGTTTTCTGCAATTTCTCTCACCATGGTTTGGATTAATGCAATCCCTTTACATTGAGCTTTCTGGAATGTTGTTCTTCATGGTTTAACAGTTCTTGTACCCAACATCCTAGCACAATCAGTGCCATCTCTGCAGCATGTTCTGTAAGCAGTTCATTTGCTTGCTCTCCATGCTAGTTACTGGTGTGTATATTAACATGTGAAAACGCAGTTATCCATACAGGCTGGTTCGATGTCCAGTTTTCAGTGCAAAGATGTACTGTAAAGGGCCTTTAGTCTTTTCAGTGACAAACAGCCATTGGCTGAGCAAGATGCCTAGCCCCTTCTTCTCTTGTGTGATGTCTGACAGCCTGTAAAGATTTTCCACACTTGTTTATTGGTGAGTACGGCACCATCATCCATGTAATAATACTGCTCACTGTCTTCAGGAATCTCCCATAATGGAGCTTTGCTCATAAATAAAGTCTATATAGACAGTTCTAGTATCTCTTGCAACATTTTTTTAAATGTCACATGTCCAGCAAGTGGCTGCGGTACAACATAGGGTACACTTAAATGGCCAAGTTCCCATTCTTGTGAGTGCTATCTTCCACTCATTGATGTCTGTTTTTGTACCACTCGTATGCACAGTCAGATCTTCTTTGATCTCCTCAGCAATCCACATGTCAGTTCTTGTAGTTGATGTTGGTAACTTTGCTGTGTATTTCAGCTGTGGTAGAATAACTGCCTGAGAATGTTGTGGGAAATACACTGGGGTTTGAGCTTTCTTACTACTCACAATTGGCTTTTCTGCAATACAAAATAGAGTGTTGACATCCAGAATATTTATTTGTTCTCTGTTATCAAACAGCAATTCCTCAATCAGTATGTCTGTTTTGGATGTAAGCCCCTTGTACATCGTTTGTCAGTGTGTATCCACCAATGCCTATTACATCACTAGCTGATAAACAATAAGCATCATATGCAATAGATGGTTTCTCATGACAGACACGTTGTTCATTTCCAGGGTTTTTAGTGACTAGTAAAACAGTAATCTGTCTTCATGTCATATCAAATAAATAATATCATGGGCGCAGTCTTATAGATTTTGACTGCAGTACTGCCTTTCTCCAATGTAATTGCTTTTTGTGCCTCCCATGTCTCAGTAGGAGGAGCCAAAGACGTTGCCAGTCCACCAGCATCACTTAGTACGACCTCCTCAAAAGGGATCAGACTTACTTCCTTATTGTGCTTGTTTTAATCACACATTGCAAACTGTTCAGTGGTTGGTAACTCATCTATGGACCGATGAATCAAAATGGATCGAAATTTTAAATCTTGGCGAGTGATTAAGTGGAGAAGAACTGTCATTTGTCTAGCTGTCTTTGCGATGACAGGAGATGGTTGCTTTGGGAAACTACTCCACTTTATCCCTCTCCAAGACTTGGCACATCTCCCCTTGGATCATCACGCAGATAGTTTGTACGTCAGTGAGAAGGCGACAGTGTGAGGTTTGTTTACTAAGCAGCTCGTAAAAGCCACCCCCGCATGATTGAGCCCAAAAGTTCAAAGATGCTTGTAAAAGCAAAGCACGCCATATTTTGCTATTAAAAGCATTACTCTGAACGACTTCCGGTGGGCGGACCTTGTAGATGGCCGCATTTTAGAGAGCTCTCGCTCCCTTCCCATACACGCGCGGATAAAACACCTGCAGCGCCAGGAGCAGTGACGTGCGGACATCAGCGCGTCACCTGGAGATAGCGGTGGGTAAGTGGACACTATTCCCGGCTCCCCACCATCACCATACCACCGGAGTTTAGGTGCAGTACAAAGCACCACTAATCGCGGCCGCCATTTTGGATCCGGACGGATCGCGCAGCTGCCTCCCTTGTCACCCCTTCCCCTCAAGTGTGCTATCGGAGGAGCCACCTGCCTCTCTGACTTCACTGGCCCCCTGTGACAAGTGCTGTAGTGTGGGCAGTGCAGTATATTAGCCCACGACCGCCATCTTGGGATTGGCAGGACTCTAGTTGCTGTTCCTGCAGCACATTTTTATACAGAGAAATATCAGAGTTTTTCTGGATCTCCAAAGGCACTATATCTATATCAGCTCCCCCTGCTGGTCAGGATTATTCAGGGTTTTTTTTGGCATATTAAATATAATCAATTTTCCTAGCAAAGTCCATTATCTGAGATTTATATATGGATAAGCACGTGACCAAAATACAGAAGGGTGGTAAGGGAGGTCCAGGTGTCCGAGGCAGAGAGACCAGAACCACTGCATCTCCCACCTCTAGTCCTCCTACTTCCCCGGCTGGGGATGATATTATGGATGGCGTGTCTGATCCTTCCAAATTCAGTGCTGCGTCTGTGGCCAAAGCACAGGAAATCTCGGATCTTCTCTCACCATTGCTTGATAAAAAGTTGGCTGGTCTGAAAGAGGCGACAGATTCGGCTGTAACGCAGCTTCGCGAGCATAGTGTGCGGTTTGATGAAGCAGAACAGCGCATTTCAAATCTTGAAGACGATCTTACTACGGCCAAATCGGTAATTGAAACGCAGGAAGCTTCCATTGTCACCATGCAGGAAAAGCTGGAAGATGTGGAGAATCGCAACCGCCGCAATAATCTACGTCTGATTGGCTTACCGGAATCTGTCAAACAGCGGGAACTTATGGACTTAGTTTCCACCTGGCTTCCTCAGGAGATGGATTGCAGCTCTACATCAGGCCCTACATTGATCGAACGTGCACACAGAATTGGTCCGGATCGTCAAGCAGATCGCCGCAGACCGATACCTGTCATTTTCAGGTTCCTTAATTATATGGATAAAGTCAGACTGATGGAGGCTTATTGTAAATCTCAAAATTTATCCTATAAAGGGGACAGGTTGCTTCTCTTTCAAGATTTTTCTTATCAAGTGGCAATGAAACGAAGAGAATTTTCACCGATATGCAAGTCGCTTTTTGATGCTGGAATCAGATCTGCCCTTCTCTACCCAGCTAAGCTTAGAGTACAACATGATGGCAAACAGTATTTCTTTGATTCTGTGTCCCCGGCAAAGACATTTGTTACTTCTCTCTCGGAATCTAACGTACTCTCATCTGTCAATGAACATTGAGTTAATGCTTAAATCGCAAGTATTATATTACTCACATATGCCTCATTATGTCATTAATATTTGTTAATGAGAAATCGATTCTCATCTGTTTTTGCATGTTATGTGTATTTCTTACTATTTTTCTGGAAAACTGTTTCCTCTAAATTGTTCTTATTTATTATTTGTTTTGATTTTTGAAATTTTTTTTCTATTTTCTCATATTTGGAATATAGTTACTGGTTATTATTGGCCACAATGGCCTTATGTTTGGGTTCAAAGAAAAACACAAAATGGTAGAACTGTATCATTTTGGTGTATATATGTTTGGTTAAATGTAGTGATAATGGGATTGAGAGACCGCACGTTTATAATAACAATGGCGTCCCTACTCGCTGGGACATGGGATGCTATGTTTAACGAATTTCAACAAATTAGTATTTTCATGAAACAAGGTATTGCTTGATAACTTGAATTCCTTGGGTACACCTGTTAATTATAAGGATCGTATAAAATTCCTCACTTGGAATGTAGAGGGTCTTAACACACCACTCAAATGGTGGAAGGTATTACACCTACAGAGGCTCAAACCAGATGTGGCTGTGCTTCAGGAAACGCACTGGAGGGAGGGGGATCCAAATACATTAAGGAGCAATTGGTTGAATGAATACATAGCAGCTTCATATACATCCAAACGAAGAGGTGTGGTTCTTCTACGCAAGTCCCTTAACTACACTATACTTTATAAATTGTGTGACCCTGAGGGTAGATTTCTATTTGTTAAAATACAATTGGAAGGGGTTTTGTTTACTATTGTCACCATATATGCACCAACTGGTCCTAACAGTGTTTTTTTTTTACAGATTTATATGTTCAAATACAGGATTGGGCCGAAGGGACCATTATTTTAGGGGGGGATTTCAATACTACTCTCAATCCACTATTAGACAGATCAGGCGATGGGGGAAGGGGCACTATACCTAAGGCTTTAGATTTTCTTATATCTTCTCTCCAACTCTCTGATCCCTGGAGGTATCAACACCCCGTGGAGCGTGATTATATGTTTTACTCACACCCACATCACACATCCTCCAGGATTGATTATTGGCTTCTTCCCACAATTCTCCTTCCTAAAGTTTATGATGCTAAAGTAGAAAATATAGCTATCTCTGCCCACGCCCCAACATGGTTCTCCTTATCCCTTCCTACACCAAAAGCTTCCTCCTTTAATTGGAGATTTCCCTCTTATTTATATAATTGTCCTGATTTCAAGCTAAATTTGGAGCAACAATACGGGAACTATGTCAACGATAATAATCAACATATTGAAGATATCAATTTATTTTGAGCAGCATCCAAGCCAGTTTTGCGTGGCTCGATCATAGCTTATGTTGCCGGAAAACGTAAAGTTATTATCCTCCATTATGGCACAAAGATTACAGATGCTTTTACCCAAGTTACTCCATACATCACAATGTGGCTTTGTAAAGAATAGATCTTCAGTACATAACATTCGTCAGGTAATAGCAGCCATAACGCAATCACAACAAAACTCAGAGGATACGTCTCTTTTGGTCAGTTGTGATGCTGATAAAGCATTTGACCGTGTGTCCTGGACACATTTGTTACGCGTCTTTCATTTTCAAAATTTTGGTCCAAGTTTTATACGATTTTTTAATTCACTATATAATACCCCCACAGCATTTCTCACCATTAATGGTTTAAATACGGAGAACTTTTTATTTGTATACTGAATGGAAAGGGATTCAAATTGGAAGTCAAATATTAAGTGTCAGCATACGCTGATGACTTGCTATTGTATTTTGCTAATCCACAAGCTGCTTTCCCAGGTTTTATGCAACTTCTACATGATTTTGAAATTGTCAGGATTTGTGATAAATAAGTCTAAGACAGAAGCTTTAGCCTTACACGATGGTGCCCAGGCTGCCTGGAATGGTTCTTTTCCTTTCAGATGGGCGAATACCTCTTTGACTTATTTAGGTTTACATATACCTGTCAATCCCTCTGATCTCTACATGGCTAATTTTCCTGCTGTAATATACCGTATTATTGCTGACTTTCAGGCCTGGAAACACTTGCAACTGTCTTACATAGGTAGATGCCACTTGATAAAAATTATCTCTTTTCCTAGGTTGCTATACCCAATACAAATGTTACCCTTACTTTTAAAACATTCAGATCTAAAGTTATTGAATAAAGCTATGAGCAAGTTTATTTGGGCGGATAAGAAACCAAGAATATCTTTATTCAAATTAAGTCAATCCACACAATTGGGAGGTATTAACCTTCCCTGTATAAAGAGCTATAATCTAGCTGCAAACTATTGTTATGTAGTTGATTGGTTACAGAATTCTGAAGAGTTCGCTAATACTGGCTTGGAACAAGCCTTTTGTCCTGACATTACACTCTCTAGCCTATTACATATGAGACCCACAGATTTTCCTCTCTCGGTTACTAATAATTTGTTGTTAACCACTACGTGCACAGCCTGGCGTCTATCTAGACGCAAGATGGGTATATCAACATATAACACTATTTTTTTACCCATATATCATAATACAAGGTCTCAAGGATTCTCTGCTTTACATCATACTTTAGTGCGTTTTTGGGGTTCAGGGGGTCCGAGACTGGTTTATCAAGTTTTGGATGGACAGACACTTAAAATTCTTACATATGAAAAATGACAAGAAATATTTCCTCAGATAACTATTCCTTTATTTACATATTACCAACTTAGAAGTTATGTGACTAGCATTCTCTCCAAACTAACAGATTCTGACAAGACACATACATTAGATAGAGTGTTGAGTAGTTGCTCAGGAAGAAGTTGCTCTACCTCATATTTGTATTCTCAAATTAAACGATCTATAGATTTGGAAAAATTACAGTCTGGTATTGTTAAATGGAAGATTGATTTTCCTGACATTCCACTTAATGATGTTCTTCAAGCTGTTATTCGTCTAAATAAAATACTTATTTCCGTTTCTTACACAGAAATGCATTATAAACTGCTACATCGCGCTTACTACACACCCAAGTTGCGCTTTTTGATGGGGGCCTCCAATGATTCTAAGTGTTTCAAATGTCAAGCTTTAGAAGCAGATCTTTATCACTGTATGTGGAATTGTCCTGAAGTTAAAACATTTTGGCTTATAATTCAAACTTATAATAAAGATGTTTTAGGTATAACTATTAATATCTCTTCCGAATGGGCCCTATGGGACATATACCTTGATCAAAATTTACCTAAACCACCACTGGGTCAACGAATTTTGTTAGCTAAAATTGCAGCAGCAGGAAAGAAGACCATCCTGTCTCAGTGGATATCCACAGATACCTTGACATTACCTTTGTTAATACCTCGTATTTCCTATTTGGTCCGCATGGACTGGCTTGAAATGTCAATTAACAAGGAAAAAAAGGTCAAAAAGTTTTTCGAGACATGGTTACCATATGTTTGTGCGTTACCTTCTGAGACAAAAGATAATTTACGCCAAGTGGTGAGGCTAACTACTTGGTACAACCTAGAAGTTGTTTCAACAGGAGGCTCACCCTTCTAAAGTAGTAATTTGGCTGACCCATAATGTTTATTGGGGATACGTGCGGTTCACTCAACCCATTTGTTTCTGACAACTTGTGTATATATATATATATATATATATATATGTTTCATGGTAAACATAGAATGTTACTGTTTATATATTTGATTGTGATACATTGTATATTATATTTGTTTTATTAATGTATACAGTTTACCAATAAAATATTTTGATTAAAAAAAAAGCATTACTCTTTTACATTTTGGGCTTATATATTCTGGGAAGCAACAGCTTGCCTAATAAATAAACCTTGTAACACAAATGGTCAAACATGGAGGAGGAAATGTCATAGTATGAGGCGTTCTCCAGATCCTGAGTCAGCAACTTGCACAGAGTGACTGGTACCCTGAACAAAAAGGACTACCACAGCATTTTGCAGTCTCAATGCAATACCTTCTGGTCAACGCCTAGTTGGGCAAGGGCTCATCTTACAGCAAGTTAATGACCCGAAACACGCAGTCTGCAGACTTAAACCATAGTTAGCGGGTTTGGGAAGAATTGGACACGAGGGTGAAAACAAAGCAACCTATAGAGCGGGATGTACTAAATGGTGAAATGCAGTCAAAACTCTGAATACAGCGATACATTCTGGAGTTTGGACCCATTTGGTAACGTCATCTTTAAATGGGTTTCTACCCGAGATGGGCTTCTCCCCCTGAGATGGATCCAATCTGATGCCGGCCATCGTGGGTGCGCGCCCTTCTGCGTATGCGCAGAAGGACACCAGAGAAACTTCTGGGTTGTAACCCGAACATTCCTCTATCACAAAGGAGAGCTGTTCTTTGGGATTTTCTAGATATTATTGCCGGTATGTACCCTATAAGTGACCGAATGTACAGCACCTTCTGACTAACTACAGGACTGTCCTCCATCTATTTAAGTACTGCTGTTCTGTGGCTCACCACAGGAAAGGTCTGAGCATTTACATTCATGACATTACATTGATACTCCCCTTCAGACCAATTTTAGAATTGCTGAGCAGTGGTGCTTTCAGCTGCTGAGTGCCTGGACTGCTGCCCAATTATACCGCTAATTGGTGCTCTGCAGAAGTAAGTGTTGGACAAGATGCAGTTATATCCATTGCTACTGTGAATTTTGGATCTTTAGGCATTTGTATTGCTGTGAGAGGTGCTTGCAACAGCCGGCACCCACTCCACTAGCCCTCATGGGTTTCCACAGGAGCAAGTGTGGGGTAAAGGATATCATCACTCAAACAGGGCATTCTGGATATCCTGCCAGTGGGGGTTCTGACTTTCAGCAGAGGATATTCACCGTGACAGCATAAAAATTGTTTATCATAAAATGTAACAAACTGTTAAAACTCTTTCTGAATCAGAGATGTACGTTCATCTGGCGATAAACATACATCTCTGATTGTTATGGGTCTGTGCCTGTGCAGGACCTGTTCTGCGCATGTGCAGATTGGGTCCTGGTATCTCGCTCGCAGACCCCTCAAGCCGCAGCATGATTAAATCTGCAGCATTTGGGGGGCAGAGTGGGAACGTGCCTGGACACTGTACCTGGAAAATGGGGCGTGTCGCCACCATTTTCCGGGAGGGACGAGGCCAGGGTCTGCGTTGATGGATGCAGATTCCTAGCCTCTTACGTGACCACCACCTGGTCAGGCTACGGGAAGCTTTAGCTCCCGGGGCCTGACCAAAAGAGCAACCATGGTAATCCCAGCCTACAACGCCGGTTGCAGTGCTGGGATCGCAAATGCAGCAAGGAGGTGTCTGACCCCTCCTCCTGCATGTGCATCAGAGATGGACGGATTTGCACAGCCGCTTGTGTGCAGCTCTTCAAATCCATCCATCTCTGAATCAAGCCCTGAGTTGGATACTATTCTAGGTTAGAAAATGCGCTGATCACAATTTTTTCTATTGCTTAGTACATCCCGCCCATAATCACAACACATTTGTGTGAACGTAGATCTCAAAGAAATAAGCAGCGCTTGTAGCATTCAATTAATAGAGAAAAAAAAATATATTTATTTATATATAAATCAAAATATTGAATATAAAATATATATACTTTCAAGCAAACTAAAACAGGAGAAATGATTCCCCACATGTAATTAAAAAGTCACAGCCTTTGCATATGATAATTCACTGAAGGGTGAAACAATAAAAGGAGATGAAAAAACACCTGCATATATTCAGTTTCTAATATTCTTATGTTTAGAGTTTATATCGGAACAATTCCAAAGGTAATAATGTCTCTTCTGTTGATAACAAGGATATTTTACTGAATAAAAAATAGAATTTTTGAGCTCCAAACAATGTCCCGGTAATTGGAGAGCAATGGGGGATAAATAAAGCCACTGTACAGCCCCGTATTAGTCCTTTATATAAGGGTAGGTGTCTCACATCCAGGTGGGGGGACAGTCACCTGGGATAAATACCTGTATTGTCCCTGGTGTAGTTATCAGATGGAGCTGGTAGTTGAGAGGCTCAGATTCCAGTGTAGCCGGCGGTGATTGTTTCTCACAGCATGGACTTATCTCTTATTGAGGGATAAGGGACGTCCGTGGCAGCGGCAATGAGTTCATGTAACCCAAACGTAGTGACTCGCTGCGTGACCCAGCCGGGCAGGGTGAAATTCGGCAGCTGCAGTCTGCAAACACCCTCCCGGAGGGGAAGTCTGATGATAGCCGGTTAAGTGTGCTGCATCAAAAGACGGGCTCTTCCTATGGTGGTGATGGTCCCAAAGCTCCGTATGTGCAATAGCCACTGTTGCCACTCACTGTTTAAAAATCAACACAATGTCCCATATAAACAAGAAGCTCAGTTTCCAAAGATGCAGGTGTTTAGCGTATAGCTATGAATCAATCACCCTCAGCAAGAGCCTAACGCATTTCCCTGTGTATCACAGCTTCGTCTGGGTTACATGAACTCATTGCCGCTGCCACGGACGTCCCTTATCCCTCAATAAGAGATAAGTCCATGCTGTGAGAAACAATCACCGCCGACTACACTGGAATCTGAGCCTCTCAACTACCAGCTCCATCTGATAACTACACCAGGGACAATACAGGTATTTATCCCAGGTGACTGTCCCCCCACCTGGATGTGAGACACCTACCCTTATATAAAGGACTAATACGGGGCTGTACAGTGGCTTTATTTATCCCCCATTGCTCTCCAATTACCGGGACATTGTTTGGAGCTCAAAAATTCTATTTTTTATTCAGTAAAATATCCTTGTTATCAACAGAAGAGACATTATTACCTTTGGAATTGTTCCGATATAAACTCTAAACATAAGAATATTAGAAACTGAATATATGCAGGTGTTTTTTCATCTCCTTTTATTGTTTCACCCTTCAGTGAATTATCATATGCAAAGGCTGTGACTTTTTAATTACATGTGGGGAATCATTTCTCATGTTTTAGTTTGCTTGAAAGTATATATATTTTATATTCAATATTTTGATTTATATATAAATAAATATATATATTTTTTTCTCTATTAATTGAATGCTACAAGCGCTGCTTATTTCTTTGAGTCTCTACATTCTATATATCACCAGGACACTACCTGACTATTGTTTGCAGCAGCTACAGCATCCAGGAATAGAGGAATTTTAGAATACTCTATATAGCGCTACCTTTTTATTGTTTATTCTCTACATTTGTGTGAACTTCTGCAACAAAGACCTCCCAGCAAATATTTGATTCCCATTGTAGAAAGAATGCCACAAGTGTGCTTTGCAGTTATATATAAAAAGGTGGCTACTTTTATGAGTCACATATTAGATGCGTCTTTACTGCTTTTTGCTAGATACTATCACTTTGTCAAGTTGTTTAGTTTCTAATTTACCAATAATAACTTACACTCAGCTAAGCAACAAAGGGACATACACATTTTAGTATAGTCACTATAGGTTCTTTCTCAGGGCTCTATTTATTAACATTATTTTTACTAATATAAAGTGAAAAAGGATGTTTTCACACCCTTTTCACATTATTTTATTTTCACCTAAAGTTACTACAGGGCAATTGGAGTAGAATTCGTAAAATTCTACTCCAACCCTTAAGTATCACTTATTTTTAGTAAGCAGATCGCATTTCCCAATTGTAATGGGAAATGTGATCCGTCCAAAGTTACTAAAAATAAATTGTAAAAAAATGCCGGAGAAAGCCCTGTGATAATAACACCACCTGGAGGTGGCGTTATCCAGGGTCTCCTCTGGTTACCGGACTCCTGCCCTTCTCTAACGGGGAGAGCAGAGGCTGGATCCGGCCCCAGTAATCAGCTGTGTGGTCTAAACAGACCACACGCTAATACAGGGTAAAAAAATAAAATAAAAATGAACTTACATGACCCCAGTGACCGGTGGTCGGGGCTCCGGTGCTGTCTCCCCTCTGGTCAGCTGGTCTCCCATGCTGCACTGTGGCCCGGTCATCAGGTGATCGGGTCCCAGTGCAGTATGGGATATCACCGGAGCCCGGATCATGCAGGTAAGTGTAATCAAGGGAGAGGGGGGGGTCCATGATTATGGGGGGCAGGGCTTAGCACCGGGAAGGGGGGGTAGCAGCGGCGGCCGGTCGTCGCATGCGTGGGGCACTAGTCACGGTAATTTTAGGAGAAAATACTGTGACCCGTGACTAGTGTGCGGATGGGATTCGCAGGGGCAGAGCTTTCTCACAAGCTCTGTCCCTGCAAGGGATTTGTAGTAAATCCCTGTGATATTGCCTGAATTCGCAATGCGAATTCAGTCGGTAATATCACACTACAATCTGCATTACAAATGCGGATTGTAGTATATAGAGCCCATAATCACATAAGTTTTTTTTTTTTAAATGACTTAACATACCTAAAAAGGTAAGATGTATTTTAATTTAGATTAACTTGTGTGAGGTTCAGTGGTCATTAAGTGTCATCATTAAGTGCACATCATACACCAATATCTACCCCAGGCACATGGCTGTTGTTAAGAGACCATCCTGTGCCAGTGATATGTGGAGCAATGCCTCACTCTAATGTGAGCACCTGTCTGGGATGTTTGGGGCACATACATCACTCATGCTCGGCCCCTGCTTGGGCATGGGAACTCTGTGCCTTTTGGTAGGAAAAAAGAGGAGATTATTCTCAAAATACACCACTTCCATAGAGTTCTTCTTTAAGAAAACCAAACATAAATGACTATCGCATAACATACAGTGGCTACATGAACACAAACTATAAATGTTTTATTCTTACATATAAGTAAACAAACATACACATGTACGTTCATTTTATCTTGTCACTTGTATTGAGTGTGGTTCATCAAAGTTGAAAATGACGTCTTCACTTTGGATAAATAAACAGTATTTTGTCGTGTAAAGGAGTGCTCATAACACATGGACTAGTTGATCCCTGAAAATTATGTTTTGTTACCATTAAACTTGATAGTGTCATGATGTATAAACCATATAGGTTTTCCTTTTCATGTGAGAAGAGAGACCTTTGGCATCATGGCTGGTGGATGATTGTATGTTCTCAGAATCCACCTAAGGGTGATAATATCTTTTCAGCAGCAGCCACTGTAAAGTGATAAATTTAAATTTTCATCTCAATTTCCTAAAAATTCAGCACCATCTGGTCCTGGAAGAGAGCGATGCACAGCATTATGCCACATCCAAGGAGGAAACCGGCACTGTGGAGAACGCAATCCATTCCCTCGCAGAGATCAGAGGTCTCACAATGTAACATTTGGGGAAGCTGAATACAAATAGACATCATACAATGTTATACTGGTTCCAGTTGGGCTAAAAATATAACATTAGCGGAACAACATAACATAATATAATATTGTATAAAAAATCCTGACACGCACACACATGTATTGGATTTATTTTCCAGAATGCTTAGGGTTTCAACCTATAAAGGTGTTATTTGGATACTTGAAGAACCATGCCTACAATGTACTTAGAAACATTTCAAACCGTCTCCTTGTCCTTTCATACGATGCCCACACTCAGCATCTTATAGTAACAATAGGAAGATTTACTTGATGACCGTGTGTGTATTTATGACAAATCACCAAACTTCAATAATTAGCTTTTAGAATTTCTGTTGTTTGGAATGGACTGGATAACAGGATTCCAGCTCAGACCAAGCCACCATAAACCTAGCCATTGACAGCGAATGCTTTTGTTTATTACAGAAAAGTTTGATTCTGAATTTTTATTTTTTTATCTCAAGACTGTATAGAGCTGCAGGAGGAGCTGCTTGCATTTCAATCTGGAAGAACAGAACATTATTAATTTTCATGGGTGGTCATGTAGAGTTGGCAAACAGGGACCAGTTTACATAAATGGGAGTCAGGTTTATTGATAGTTATTTATGGAGAGACCCAGTTTCATACCAGATTATAGTGTGCAGAGAGAAGTCACTGAGATGGTCTGACCATGGTATAAGATTAAAGAGAAGACTGTGGGATGGATTGGTCATGGTGTAGGATCAGGGAGAAATCCATTACATGGACTGATCATTGTGTACAATAAGAAAGGCACAGAACAGACTTATAGATGCTATTTACTATTGTGCTGGAAACAACATTAGGAATTTAGGGGCCTATTCATCAAACGATAAATGGCCCAGTAACCATGCAGAAACGCCATTCATCATCAGGTATCTGATAGTTTCGGAGTTTGCTGCCGAGAACAAGCGCCATCTTCAGACGGCGCTTGTTCGCAGATCTCCGTTCCTTCCTATGGGAAGGAGTTCCGGGGATGCGAAGAAGGATCCGAGCGGATCCCTCCGCCGCCTCCTCACTACTTCCCCGGTGGCTGTGCTCATGCGTGACCCAAGGTCACACATGCGTAGCGGGGACAATGGGGAGCAGGTAAGTAACGCAGCTACGGATACTGACCACGGGGACAACTGCTTTTCGGAGCAGTTGTCTCCTCATCAGAGCAATAATGAATTGCTCCGGTGTCACGTTTCCCTCGCTGCGAGTTGGATACTTAAGTATGCCTCACAGCGAGATCAAACCATCGGAGGCCATACAGCCTTCGATGATGAATAGGCCCCTTAATGACTAAAGAGTCCATACTTTAGGATACAGCTATACACCAAAAGCAATTCAAACCCCAAGTAGCAGATTTTAATTTAAGCAGGGTCCCTAATTTAAAAATAATATCTGTAATTATAGATCGCCAGAAAGCTATGCTATAAAATTGGGGAAGTAAGGGTTTAGATCTGGTTAGCACTGCGTATGCATCTGAACCAACGAGAAACTATGTGTGTTCTGGGGGTAGGTTGTGGGCATGTGGCAGAATAGCGTGCTATTCAGAGTAGTGCATGCTCAGAGATCCCTCAGATTACAGATAGATCTCTGGTGGATTCTTTCACCTGCAGATAGATGGAGGTGGTGGGGTCATATACATGCAGCCAACTCTGGATATGGGCAAAGAGCTGCATTTATTTCCGAGCTCGTAATGTGGCCAACTTATGTGCAACTCTGAATCAAGCCCTATATGTGCTGTATAATTAGCTGTCAGAGTTTACTGCGTCATTGAAATGGAGATCAAAGAGATGACCAGAGCCAGGAACCTGTGTGTTGCTGCGGAAAGGCTTGAGAATGCTGCTCCCACCTCCCCATCCACGCTCTATTTACAGACAGGTGGCCCCTGCTGTGCTCCACTGAGCACACTTTGGGACAGTATGAGTGTAATGAGACCCCAATCATAAGAGAGCTGTAACAGCCACTCCTCCTGCAGAGGGGTTAGTTCTGCCAGGTGCACGAGGAAGCCCAACTAATAATCTCACAAAATAGGTAACTAAATATACATAGCTATAACCTTGACGTACCATATCTACAAGGGCGACATATAGAAATATTCCAGCAGTAGCAGAAAATATCCAGGGAGTGACCTCAGTTGAGCTCTGGCTGGCTACTGCTCCAACCATCATACCCAGATATGACAGAAATGCCGACACGAGACTGAAAAAAAGGACCTTTCTCACCGGGACGCCGGTCTGCAGCAAGACAGCAAAATCACCTAGTAAAGAAATTTAAATCATTCACAAAGCAATAAGGCACCAATTGGCACTTTATTAGGGGATGCCAACAAGTGCAGTGATGGGAGAACGCAAAGCAAAAGGAATACAGTGACAAAACGTGCTTAATCATTTATATACGTTCTGTTATCAATCACTATAATTATACAAAGTTATTATTCATTCAAAAACTGCACAGAGGAACTCTCACTGAGAAACACATGGAAGCACTATACAGCGCAAGCACACATTGCATCGTCTCCAAAAATATCTTACTTTCAACATAGGGCTTGGTGGAGCTGATTTGGGAAAGTATAACATTTAGTATACGCTAAGTACATTTCCATAATCATCAAAATTACCAACTCAAGATGAATAAATCATTTAGCTGTGCGTTGGGGGTTATTTACTTAGAGTTTTACCTTTAAACCATTGCCACTTTAAATCTTCCAGCAAAATTGTAAAAAAAAAAAACTATAAATCTGTAAATAGCTGCAAAGATGGTTGGAGGGATTATAAGTACAAAGCGTAAGGAAGTTTTGAAGTAGAAGGAGCAGTGTTATATCACTTTTATACCGGGGGTTGGAACAGGGTTCCAATCTGGACCAGACCAGGAACTTGTCCCTTTCAAACTGCGGCGGTGGCGACCCAGGATATTCCAGAGTCAGCGCTGTTCACACTGGAGCCGGGTCACTCTTCCGGTGTTGCAGTGGATGCTTGGAGATTATGTCATCTCCAAGCGCCACTGAAGCCGGTCAATCGGGCGGCATGAGGCACGATGCAGGTCATCATGACCCGGATTGCACTATTTACACTGCAGGGTGGCATGGGAACGACCCGTGGCCAACCCTGCAAAGTACCGGAGACGGATCCCCGGGTCCCTGGACTATTTACACCGACAAAATTGCTGGGTTGATGCACATCAACTGGGATTTTTAGGTTGGTATAAAAGGGGTATAAGTAGATAATGGGGAATGCAGGGTTGGGTGAGATGTCGGCAACAGCCATGAGAAGGAGCAGGGCAAGAAAGAGAGCACATGATCTGTGGATGTGAGATTATTTTTCTACTATGCTCCTTATGTAGCACTGAAGAACCCTATAGTGTCTTACAAATCAGAAACACAACAATTTTTTCTGTAGGAGAATGGCAGGAAATATTTTTACATTTTGCTTTAGTACACAGGTTCTCAAACTCTGTCCTCAGGGCCCCAAACAGTGCATTTTTTTTCAGATCTCCTCACAGAATCACAAGTGAAATAATTAGCTCCACCTGTGGATCTTTTAAAATGTGTCAGTGGGTAATGACTACACCTGTACAGCTGCTGGATGACCTGGAAAACATGACCTGTGCGTAGTCCTGAGGACCGAGTTTGAGAACCACTGCTTTAGTACATTTGATGGGCAGTACTCTAAATTATAGGAAAAAGAGCCCTTACACCCAAGCTTTACAAATAATAATTCCCATACCTGTACAGTATAGGTCTATAGTATATGCATCACTCACCCAGCTCATGAGGCAGTTCGTGGCAAAATACAGCTACTGTGGTGCTGAGCCCACTAGAGAAGCCAGCAGAAAAGGCAGCACCTACAGGAAGCAGGAAACATCAGATCTTCTCCATACCTGTGCTTAGCGAAGACAGACATCCACTTATAAATTATAATAAGCGATTATAGCTTTTAGGAACAGGTTTGTCTTCCTGAGTGGAAATATTAACCATTTTTGAACACTCTTCCTGCTTAATTGCTCAGTACTAATAACCTCCATGCTGGCAGGCAGTTGCAGTGCTAAAGACCCCTCAACATTGTCCATATGGTGCAGTACACCACATCCCCTTACTACTAGAACCACGTTGGAGCCATGTGTGTGGTTCAGGAGCCCATGCCCATCAGCACCTGTAATGGTAACTTTTCCCTTACATTATTTTTTTGGGAGAAAACTTTAAACATTGAATGTAAGGAGGGTGGTTCCACCATCAGCATTTCCAGCTCAACACATTTGTGTCATGCTGCTTCTTATGCACAAGGGACATTCGCACGGAATTGGTATGAAATACTGCCGGCCGCATGGTTCGATTCCCGTCAGCGGCAGCCCGACAGGAGCAGAGTGCGACGCAGCGGAAGCCCGACAGCGCTGGAAATCCCGATCGTGGATAGGTAAGTATTTCCTAATCTAACCTTACCCCCCTAACCCTAACCCTCCTTAGGGGTGCCTAACCCTAACTTCCCCCCCAAGTGCCTAACCCTAATCCCCCCTCTAAGTGCCTAACCCTAACCACCCCCTTCCCCGCTGCCTAAACCTAAGTCCCCCGGGGGGGTGCCTAACCCTCCCTCCCCCTAGCCTAACCCTCCTGGGGGGGTGCCTAACCCTAAGTCCCCCCCAGGAGCCCTAAACCTAACCCTCCCCCCCCCGCGGCTGTCCGCTCGCGGCGCCCGGCATCCCTACGATCGGGATGCCGGGCGCTGGTCTCCCGGCGTCAGGGAAATGCGGGCGTCTACATCTAGACACCCGGCATTTCACCCTTGCCGGGAAATGACAGTCGGGAAGCCGGCTGCCGGTATTTAGGCAGTCGGCTTCCCGATTGCCTCCCCATTTGCACGCATATAAATGGTAAATGACTATATTTACTGTCTTTAGTTACTTGCCTCTGGGCCTGATTCAGATAGGGGAATAGAGTAAGATAAAGCAAGTAACTGTGCACCTTGGTAAGACCATGCTGCACTGCAGGTAGGGCAGATGTAAAATGTGCAGAGATTTAGATTTGGGAGGGAGGTGTCCAAACTGAGAACTAACTTACAGTGTAAAAATAAAGCTGTCCAGCATTTGTAGGCTACATGCAAAAGCAGCTAGTATTTACCGCACATGAAAAAATATATGTATTTGCACCCCTTGCATTGCAACATGGTTTGTCCAGGTACAAAGTTACTTACTATTTCTTACTCTATTCCCAAAGCTAAATCAGGCCCAGAGAGTGTATTACTTATTGGCTCACCGATAGACAAACCATCTGTAAAGTTGTGTATTCCATCTCCGAGAAGAACCATCCATACAAACTCTGCAATGCCTCCTCCTGCTGCACTGTGTGAGTGGGCTGAGTGAGCATGATGTGGAGGTTCAATGTAACCAGTGGTCCCTGTTTCCTCCACTGGTCCCTCATAGCTCTGTGGGCAGTCATCCGCTGCTCCCGATGCTTCACAAAACTCTGAGTCTGAAATAAATACTATTATTAATCTTAAATTTTTATGTTCAATGTGAAAGAAAATACAATTGTCACCTACAGTAATTTATACCTATATGAATGGCGTGATATGGAAAATGTGCGTATTAATCATTCTTTTCATATGTAGAAAAAAAAATAAACACTTCTTTAGATGCATGTAGTAACTTATAGGAAAATCAACTCCAGGTGTAATTTACATATCTACTGTATACTGACAATACCACCCAAGCCTCCACCCAGACACCCCTGGTGAAAGTGCAAGACTTCGGCCTCACTATGGTTCTCTTGGCTTTTGGACACAGAAAGGTCTCTTTCCCTCTCACAATCTCTCTGAACTTATGTACAGGAACATAAGACGTGTACTAGTGCTTTGCTACCTTGTAATACACAGAGAGTAACAGATTAATAGACATAAGGCCTGACTCTAAGTCACGATCCGCAGGCAATGCCAATGTTCATGTAGTTGAGTGCTTATTTGAAACTGCACATGCATGAAAAGTTCTAAACTCTCCTATGGCGCATGTTTTACCCAGAGTGTACGCACCAAGGTGCTGTTGGGATCGATTCAGACGGTATCAGAAGTGTGATGGAAAAGTGATGGGCATTCCTGGGTGGTGAGGACACATCAATCAGTATTACAGTGTGCCCTAAAGCAGTGGGTGTTAGATCGTGAGAATCATGACCTGCAGATTTTGCTGGTTGGCCAGGCTCTCTGGTCACCCCTCTTTACAGGCATTGTTGGGGGGCAGGGAGACAGGAATTAAGCTTATTATACTTCAGGCGATTAAAATAAAGAATGCAGCCCAATGACGGATTGTTGATCCCAGCCTTGATACCATGTTATGGGTGGCAACACAGTTGATGGAACATGGATCATTAATGGGCAGGGCCATTTGAAGCCAGTGGGGAATAGTCTGACTTAGTCAGTGTTTAAGTCTTTCCATCAACTTAAGACTGAATTTTGAGTCCCAAAATAATTTTTTCTCCTTTACTTGCAATCTCGACATACCCTTCAGTCATTTTATAGATGGACCCCGAAAGATACAGACGTCCACTGTTATGAAGCGCTTGCTGACTTCGTGTTCTAGAAAGCTAGTTTTCTTTATCTGATCTTTTCTGTTAAGTGAACTTCATAAAGAGGCCTTGCCCAATTTTAAAAAGGACTTAAAGGGTGATTTGGGAACACTACAAGATAAAGAATGGGAAAGTGTGCAGAGTAGCTCCAGTGAATCTACCTTCTACATTAGATCTCAGAAAATAAAATTTTATATGGTCTGCAGGACATATCTCTGACATGTTCATGTATATATACTTGGGGGAAGGTGTAGACATGAATTTCCAAAGGGCGGTGATGCTTTAGCAACATTTTGTCCTGTGGACCTGCGCTCAAGTGTTCCAATTTTGGTTTAGAGTTACATGAGGAATAAATGCCACTGGAGTTGCAATCCATCTGTTGGCCACAAGGGTCTGTAAGTACCTTAGCTGAGGAGCTTATTGATAAATACACTAGAATATATGTTTTTAAGACTTTAATATTGGCAAGGGTTAGAAGGTGCCTTAAGGCCCATAGCACGGAAAGAGCCCTGATACGTGTCTTCTGATTGCAAGAGACAGAGGTGACTGTTCATTCTTAATCCTCTCTGCAGCATTTCATACTGTGGACCATGAGATTCTAATTGAGTGCCTGAAAATTCTGTGGACTGGATGGCACAGTTCTTATCTGGTTCAAATCATTTCTCACCGGCAGGAGTATACTCATCCTTACCAGTGACACTGTCATATACTATCCCCCATGCTTTTTGCAGTATACATGCTACCACTGGGTGAAAATAATCAGACGTCATGGCCTGATATTACCACTGCTATGCAGATGATACACAACTATATTTGTCCCTTGCTATGGGAATGGAGAACCCAATAACGACCTTAAATGGCTGTCTAGCTGAGCTCCAGGAGTGGATGAGTGTCAGTTGGCTGTGACTGAATCCTGATAAGACAGAGGTCCTTATGATAGTAGCTCACCATCACAAGACAAAACTACAGCATAGTCAACCAACTGGACTTACACTTGGGGGTTCAGAATTATAAAACACTGAACATGTGCGGAATTTTGGTGGTGTTCTGGGTTGTGACTTGACACTTAGGGCCTGATTCAGACTCGCGAGCGAGCGCTCGCAAGCGGGTCGATGGTGCCCTAGTGCACATGCGCACGATGGAGGGAGCTCCATCGTGCGCATGCGCGAGACCCGAATAGCGACGGCCAAGCCGTCGCTATGGGTCTCGCTCCAAAGGGGGCGTGCTGTCGATGGTGAGTGACAGCACGCCCCCTTTGGTGGGCGTGCTGGGGGCGTTGCTGCCCAGATGGAGGCGTTCCCATGGGAACGCCTACTGTCTGGGGCCGGCCCCACTGACATCATGAGTGATGTCAGTGGGAGTGCTTTTGGCTCTGATAGAGCCAAAAGCACTCCTGGGCTTGCGGCAGCGAGACCCTACCGCAGGGTCTCGTCGCAAGCCCGATGGTCACCCACATCAATGCGAGGGGCCAGGAGGCCGCTCCAATATTAGGTAGGAGGGCCCTGATTCAGAGCAAGCGCTCTTGTCAGAGCGTCCGGCTCTGAATCAGGCCCTTAGATGGAAGAATGAGGATTTGATTGTGGATGATAACTGATGTCTGAGGAACATAGCCAGAGTTAAGTACTTAATTCTCTCAGAAGATCTGCCTAAAGTCATACATGCATTTGTATCATCACGCATAGACTACTGCAATGCCCTGTACCCTGGTTTCCCAGCAAAAGAATTGCACCACTTGCAGCTCATACAAAATGCACCTGCCAGGCTATTATCCAACCAGCCCCTTTCCATCACATAACACCCATTCTCTACTCCCTTCACTGGCTGCCTGTAAGATGGAGAACCTATCTCAAGCTACATGACCAGGGCCCAAGGTATCTGAAGCAGCTTCTGATTCCTTACTGTCCCGCTTGACTATTAGCAGTATCTAGAATCTCCCTGAATTCATCTGGGTGTCGAGCTTTTAGCTTTGTGGCTCTGACTCTATGGAACTGGCTTCATGCACACGTCAAGAGCCCTCCACTCTAGAATCCTTCAGAAACAGACTCACCTATTCACCCAAGCATTTCACTAATGTCCCTTCACTAATGTCACTCTTTGGTTTAAAGCATATTTCTATTTTGTGTTTTAACTGCAAATGTAATGCACTTTGGGGGCAATCCAATTAGCCATGAGGGGTGCGAATCAGATGCGTTTTGCCATTGTCACAGCGTTCAAATGCCGCCAACGCAACCGCATCACGCACCCCTTGCAGCCTTCTAGTAGACTGAATACACTCAATTTTGTATGCAGCCCTATGGGGCTGTGTACAGTTTTGAGTAAATTCAGGCTGCCGTCAAACGCGGCCGTTGTCGCGATGACTCGCACCCACGAGTGCATTACGCATAATTGGATCGGGCCCTTTGAGTCCTATTAGGAGAACAGTGCTATATAAATAACATATTATTATTATTAGGCGGATGAGTGACATTGGTCAGTGGCACTGTGGGTCATGAATGGTTTGTGTATACTATCAGAAATAACCTGCTCTAAATTTACCACATTTGGACCAAGTTCCCCCGTGCCATCGGTACTGTGATGCTTTGTACAGCACCCCGGATTACTGCTGGATCGTCGACCACTGCACGTCGTGATCGATATCGTTGGTGGAGACTGCACGATTTGCACAAATTTGAACGATTTATTGTTACGATGCATCGAAATCGTGCAAATCGTGCAGATAATCGTCCAGTGCGTGGGCACCATTAGTTAAAAATTGTTAGAAGCGGAAAAATGTATAATTACTTGCAGTCGTATTGTGAGTCTTTATTATTGGAATTGGATATATTTGTTTCTTTGTAGTTTGTTAATATGTATGCTAATGTGCTTTGTACAACTTGATATCATGGTGTTTCAATAACATTTTTCTTTAAAAATAAAAATAAAAAATTGTTACAAGCAGATTGGGCTCAGATCCTAGTGGAGCAGTGAGTGCCCATGATAAATGCAGAACTGTTTCACTCACCAACAGGGTGGCCAAGGTCCCATAATACTGTGGTGCAACCTTCATCCTGAAGGGGCTTTTGTGTCCGAGGATGTTTCTAAAGGTAAAACTATTATTAATATGTAGTGCAGAGCATCAGTATGCATGTAAGTCTGTTACATGACTAATCACCTTCTTCCTTCTTCTCTGTCTCAGCAAGCCTAAAAGATTCTCCATAAGGAACAGTACGTAGATTCCACCAAGTACACACAGCCCTTTCAAAACAGATTCCATAGGGTGAGGTCCATTATGATGCTTATCCCCTGTGTGACCTTCCTGTGCCTGCAACAATATCATAGTACATCAGTTATTGGACTGTCTGTGCTCTTAGCCACTAGTTGCAGCCAAATGTTCAAGTGCTGTGAACATGGAGAACTATCTCACGTGCTTCTATTGTGTAATGAAGTTGCTATATGTTGCTCTGTAACATGCATACATAACCATATAACCATACATAACCATATATTTTCAGTGTCATGTCAAGTGACTGGCAAACAGTATTTTTTTTGCCATTGACATAAGTGATTTTCCTTTCTAACCAGTGGCGGCTCTATGCTCATGTGGCTGAAGGGGCCTATAAATGTGCACATGCATGGGATCACCACATACTATAGCTACTATACTACTATAGCAGTCTAGACTTGCATTCCAGGGGGAGAAAACACCCCCCCAGGGACTGTCCGTCAGTGTAGTCACTGGGGTGCTGCAGAGGTACAGTCCCTCGATAAAATACACCTCTGATTGCAGTGTGCAAGACCCTAATACTTCAAGTTCTACAGTACATGGACTATGCATAGAGATCAGATCAGTTAGAACTCTAGGCACTAGGATTCCTGACTACCTGACTAGACAGCTGGGGTCAACATATTGGCGTATACATAGAATTACTCGGCTGCCATCTTTAGGCGATAGCGATATCTATTGTATAGTCAGCAAATATGTCCATCCAGCAGTTCTTACTAGCTGCCTCACTGACTGATTACCAGGCACAGCCACTTTTCTTCTGCCAGTGCTGTGTTCCCTCTAGTCAACGCCCAGAGCTGGCACCCCCACTGCCACGGACCTCTCCCCCGGGACAAGTCCTGTATGCCCTGCACCCATCCATGAATGGAGAGGGGGGGGGGGGGGGGGGAGACAGACGAGAGATGAGAAGAATATGGTTAAATAGGAAGTTAGCCAATGACAGGCACAACAGCTATCGACCCATGAATGATGGATCTGTAATAATAGTTTATTAATATCTATAATAGGTATATGTTGGTGTTGTGTACAAAAAGATACTAATAATGCTAAGGTATATCATATTATTAATGTTTCTAAATATCCTACTACATCTCATAAAATTGTTGTATTTTCACTAATTACCTAACAATACAGATCATTTACTTAGCCAGAAAAAAAATGTATTAGCACAGCAAGAAAAGTAATGTTCCCTCTTCCCTAGAACACAGGATTCTTTTGAGACAGTTACATCTGATTTCAGAATGTTGGTTTTCCACTGAAACAGTGTTTATTTTGTGGAAAATATCGCAGTTATGAGCTGCCCGAGCATCTACATCACGAAACAATACAGTGTTATCTACACAATCAGTGCTGGAATGGGGCATAAAGGGGAAGGCAGTGGTAGAGGCCCATGGTTAAAGGGTGCAGCTAGCCTCCAGAAGAATGTGGCAAGCAACCACAGAGGCTTGGCTAACCCATATAGTGGACGTAGCCTGCAGACAACATGGGATACTACAGTGCATGGTCTGTACATCAAGTTCCTTCCCTACCAGGTAACTGACCCTGTAATAGAGTAACAATGTATAATTCTAGTGCACAGTCTGAAAACTGACATTAGAAGAGGAAGTGGGGCCCACCGGGGATTTCCCCAGTACCCCTGTGGGCCAGTCCAACTCTGTACACAATATATAAAAAAGAGTGGATGGAGTGAAAATTTTAAAGTATTCCCAAACTGGTGCACCCGTGCCAGCAAGCAAAAAAACTCAAAGCTGGCGCTATCAGATACTGTCAATGGTTAAAACCATTTTCAATGGATGAAAAATTTAATTTAATATGAAGCAAGTCAAAATTATAATTTAGAAGTGCTTTCATTATGCTTTTCACTTATGCAAATACTGGTGAAATTGTTACAAAAATCAAACTGCTTCATTGTGTGGGATCGGTATGAAATACCGCCGGACCTATTCAAATCCTGACGCCGCAAGCCCAGCACCAGCGAAAATCCAGACTGCGCTAAAGGTAAGTACTAACTAACCTAACCCCCCCCAACCCTAACCCTCCTTTAGGGGTGCCTAACCCTAACCTCCCTCCCTAGTGCCTAACCCTAACCTCCCTCTAAGTGCCTAAACCTAACCCCCCCTTCCCCGCTGCCTAAACCTCCCGGGGGGTGCCAAACCTTAACCTCCCCCCAGGGGTGCCTAACCCTAACCACTCCTTCCCCTAGCCTAACCGTAACCCTCCCGGGGGGGTGCCTAGCCTAACCCTCCCCCCTGGCGGCTGTCCGCGCCCAGCTTACCTTCGATCGGGATGCCAGGGGTCGGGCTCCTGGCGTAGGTAAACTGACAGCCTGCCATTAGACCCTTGCTGAGATTAGACAGTTGGGATGCCGACGGTCGGCATTTAGACCATCGGCATCCCGACTGCATACCCATGTTGTAGACTCATGTGGGGTACACACTTGGACGATGGCGCCATAGAGCAACGGACCCAGTGACCGTTCAACTGATTTTGGTAAGCATAGACACTTACCAATTGGCCGGAAAATATGTCAGACATCACAACTGGTGATGTGATGTCATTGTCACTGGATCCTGTGGCCAGCATATCGGTCGGTCAGTCATCTGTCCACACAGGCAAAAGTCAACTATATATTTTCCAGATATATCCCATCTGCTGTGTAGCACGGCGCTATATCTGTGAAATATGAGGTTCACAGATATATTGTGTGTACACACAAGCCGATGCACTGAATGATATATCATAGCATTAAACTGCACAGGACAAGCACTGAAAAAAGCTTGTGCTTAAAATGATAATACAAAGGCAGTCCTGATAATTCTTGCTGTGATAAGTTATATACCCTGTTAGACGGTGTTATTGATAATAAATTAAGCTGTACTGTAGCAGAAAAGAGAACAAAGAAAAGTTTCAAATGAATGAAAGCATGTGAATGTGACTATAAAAGTACAGTTTTCTGAGGTAATGTGTGTACCTTTACATACAGGTGTGCACGGTTCAGTCATAAACCAAAGATCCAGAAAATAATGTGCAGTGTCTTCACAATGAAACATAAAAATGGTCTATGGCATATAAAACAAAATAGGTATAATTGGAAATAAAAATAGGCTATGCCTCTGCACTTTGTGTTTTCAGGCGTAATTGTTAAGTAATGCAATAATAGTTTTGCAATAATAATGTTTAAGAGAAGATCTGTTACATACATGTGGCAGAAGGTGCAGTAAGGCATCACCGCAAAGGGTCCCCACAGCTAAGGCCACCAGGAACCTGAGTAGGTATCGGAACAGTGGGCGTCTGAGAAGTGGTACAAAAGCCACGGCCAGGAGAGACGGGGCAGTGATTACTGTAATGGCAAGTGCCCCCCAAGCCAGGACTGGAAGACAGAAGATCAGAATCACACAGCGCAAAATATAGTCACAATTGTATAGTATGAGATTCTTGTGCTTTAATGTACACAGAACAATGGCAAAAAGTTGCTAGAAGTTTCCTGTAGATGTGTTGCCCATATTAAGTATATCTGTTGTTGAAAAAAATGGTATTTATGTCATGAAATCTTGCACATGAGTTGTATAAACTAATAAGATACTGTTTCAATTTAACCTGAAGAAGCGTATGTCCCTCTAGGAGACTGCTAAAGAGTTCTGTCAGGTTGTGCCCATGTACTGTACACAAAGAAATACATGTACAGCGGCAAGGGCGTATCTACCCATTGGCCAGGATGGCACTCGCCAGGGGCGCCGACCAAAGGGGGGGCACCGCCCGGCAGTGCCACCAGTAGCCAAGGGGTGGACAAGTCCCCCGGCCCCACAAGTGTAGGGCAGACCGCAGTGATAGCAGTCTGCCCTACACAGTTTACAAACACACATCCGCCAGCGGCAGCTGTGTGTTTGTAGTAGCAGCCAGCTAATAAGAGTCAGACAGACTCTCATTTGCTGCTGCGTTGTCCGTGGAGGGAGCCGGCTGGAGCTCACTAATGAGTTGGGAGAGACGTCATACGTCGTGACATCTCTCCCATGCAGGAGAAGAGCGGCCGGGACTCAGAGCGGACAGCGGCGGTCGCGTCAGGAACAGGGATCAGGTTTTTGTTCTTTGTGTGTGTAAGCCTGGCACTACAGGGGGTGCACTGGAATAGGGGTTGGCAGCTACTGGGGGCACTTTATGGGGGGGTGCCCACTACTGGGGGGCACTGTATAGGAGTGGCCACTACTGGGAGCACTGTACAGGGGGGACTACTACTGGGGGCAATTTAGGGGTGGGTGGCCACTACTGGGGGAACTGTATAGGGGTGGCCAATACTGGGGGCAATTTAGGGGGGGTGGCCACTACTGGGGGCACTGTATAGGGGGGACTACTACTGGGGGCACTGTATAGGGGGGGTCTACTACTGGGGGGAACTCTATGGGAGACTACTACTGGGGGCACTGTATAGGGGGGCTACTACTGGGGGCACTGTATAGGGGGGGCTACTACTGGGGGCAATACAGCATAGGGGGATTACTACTGGGGGATTACTATTGGGGGCACTGCATAGGGGGCGGGGGGCGCCAGTCCATTACATTGCCAGGGGCGCTTGGATCACTAGATACACCCCTGTACAGCGGTATGCAACTTGTGCTAGCTCAACTAATAGACTTCTCCCTGGGAATAAGTGTCACCCAGTACAAAGCTCCAAGGCACATCCTTATAACACAACAAAACCAAAGTGAGAGCTCACATCTAATTGGTGATGAAACAAAGTTGCCCATGTATCCTACCTTTATTAAAACTACTGACTGCAGCCTAATGTCAGCATACGGAGCACAAGTCCCATAAGAATGTGGTGATTTTAGGCACAATGAACAACCACATAATTCTCCTAGCTAGGGCCAGATCAACAATGGGGAGGATGGAGCTGCAGCTCCAGGCCTCCACATAAAAATAGGCCCACCCTCATGGTAGCATGATAATAACCATCGGCCTAGCTGGCACACAGTCGTCCATAAATCATAGGTAATAAAACTTCTATTTCTAGTTTTCTCTCAAAATTATTAAATTTTTCTATTTTGAATGTATTTAAGGAGACAGTGGGGCTGATAGCGATAAGGGAGTGTATACACCAACATGGCACTAGCTACACCCACAAAGCACTGGTAACAGCTTCTCCCCTTTTCAGTTTAGCCCTTTGGATACAGGGGCACATCTATAATGGGTGCAGGGTGGGCCCAAACTGAACACTCTGCACCCATTAACTCTTTATACTTACCTGTCCGTTGTCTCCAGTAGTGCTGCTCTGCAGCGCCGGACCAGCACTGCAGAGCAGCAAAAGTCACTGAGAAAATGGCGGCGGCCATTTTCCCGATGACTCGCGAACTGACAGTACTGCTGTCCCCAGGAAAACGTTGCAGGCGCCATTTTCCTGGAGACCCGCGCATGTGCAGTAGATTCTGGCACTAAGATTCTACTGCTGCACCACCCACCGTGGCACCGCAAGAGAGAGGAGGGGGTCCGCACCGAGTCTGCACACGGGCCCCCTCTTCTCTTAAAACGCCTGTTTGGATATTTTCAGCTCCAGGCCTATGTGGCTCTTAATCCGGCCCTGCTCCTGGCTGTATCAATACAACAGCCTGTGAGCATGTGATGCATCTAATAAGATAAATTGCTAAATAAACCTTATCAGTCTTGGGTCTCTGGACCACACCTGGCCTGCTGGTTGGACAGATAAGTCTTGATACTGCCATGCATTATAAGATATTTTTACTCAGGCTCTGTATGGGGTGATCTGTGGCATGCTCTTTCCTGACTACACAGACTAATAAGGAGTGTCATGGATTTGCTATACATTCTTTTTACGGCTGATCTCTGACCTTTTGTGCTAGGTTTGCCAAAAATGAACCACATGTGGCCAGTGCACTGTTTTGATCATAATTCACAGCTATTTCAAATTGCTCTTCATTGAAAAGACCAAATACAATTTGCTATACATATGAAAAATTCTGCAAATGCATTAGGAATTCAGTGACAGTTCCTTCGTGGAAGTGGAACCTACAGGACCCTACACACAGAACGATATTGCACACGATCCGACACATTTGAATGATAAAACAGCAATATTGTTCCGTGTGTATGCACGATATCGTGCATTGCGCGCTCCCGTGGGGTCGTCCGTCGATTCGCCTGATCTTTCTTCATGTAGATCAGGCGAAGCGACTGACGATCCCATGGATTGCTATGGGGGGGCGGCATATCGGGTGGTCGGGCATCAGAACACCCCGTGTGTAGGGACCGTCTGATGTCGGCCCTCGGATTGTCGGTCGAATCGGTGGGTACACATCATACCGTGTGTACCCACCTTAACAGTTGTAGTCTGAACACTGTTCATATAGAATGTACAACATACTGTACCTTTTAGCAGTGACTGCTGGGAGTGTGTCTGATCTGGGGTCAGCTGATCGCTGTGCTGAATGCACACACGACTGTCAATCTGGTAGAGCAATGCTGGGCATAGTAGGGTGAACTGCTGAGGTGTGATTTCTGACACCCATTCAAGCCCAAAGTTCAGGAGCAACTGTGTTACATTCAGGCACTAAAGTTAACAGAAAATGGCAAGTGATTAACAGGAGCAAGAAAAACCTGACACAGTTATCTCTGCCTTTACCAAGTTATGGTTCACAAAAGCTGGGTATACACACTGTAATTCTGTTTGCTTGGCACTACTGCTGAATAGCTGGATCTGGGGACCACTTAGTCTCCAAGATGGACAGCTAGACACAGATCAGGTTCAATCAGAAAGAAGGACACAATAATACCCATATCACAGTAGTACAACATTCCTTTCCCCCGAAGATTGCACATACAGGTCAATTATTAGCCTTTATTTATATAGTGCCAGCAAATTATGTAGTGCTTTGGAGACAATGTTTAATTTAATCATTCACATGTAGTAACTGCCCTAGTGCAGCTTATAGTCTAATTCTCTACAATACAAACTCATACCCTGACATTAACCTATCATTAGGTTCTTGGATTGTAGGGGGAAACTGGACACCCAGAGGAAACCATGAGCACAGAGGGGGGAGGAGCAGATACTACTTACCTGTGTACGGACCTGTTTGAGGGGCCCGAGCCAGTTGCTGTGTCTATGCGGTCCCATCATTTGTGTGTGGGGCTCCTGATATTTAGCAGGGCAGGCTCTGGGATCAGTAGAGTGCATAGGGGAGAGAGTGTAGAGCTACTGGGGGTGCAGAGCTAATGGGAGAGGACTTTGCCACATTGTCCTCCTATCCCCTCCATACCGGGCCCATGTACGCTCTTGACAGCCCAGGAAGAACCCCGTAGTGTAGATTGATGATAGGATTGGTACCCATGGTCCCAGAGCTGTGTAGAAACAATACTAAACTCTGTGAAACAATGTGGCTGTAGAGTGGCAAGATGTAGCACCCAACCTGACCAGATTTAGCCCATGGAATGAGTGAAACATAAGTCGGTGAAGACGTCAGTGTGACATCACAAAAGCATAATCTGTTTACCAACAACAAGCAAAGCACCAATCGGTGTCAGCAGAGCATTCATAAACAGCTAATCACAAGGAGCTAGTGCTGGTGACCAGAACCATCATCTGCTATTTGCACATGCCTCTGACCACCTGCATATAATACAGCTTTCCCAGACACACACTACTGGTTACAGATTTAGAACTCCCCAATTTATCCAGTATTTACTGAAATTTACGCAGGTTCATTTCTCAATGTACTCTGAAATTAAGGCATAGAACAACTTAACAACTGGAGATAAAAAAAAATAATAATTGAATCATGTTAACATACTTTAATCTAACCCTTTGACTCGTCAAATTAGCCAGTTTTGCATATATAACCAACAAACCCACCGTGGCATTCTTTCTACAATGGAATTCCAATACTGTCCAGGAAGTGCTTCCCAACACTGCTGCAGAGGTTCCCACAAATGTGTTGCACTTGCTGCTTGCTTTGCTTTGCTACCACCCTTCTGTTTAGTTCTTCCCGAACCAAATCAATGGGGTTAAGTCTGGAGACTTTGCTGGCCATTCCATGATTCGAAGCCTACTGACTTTTCTCTCCTCCAAGATCGTAACAACATGGAGCAGGGCAGTAGGAAGGGGTGTGCGAATAGTGCCATTGCCCAGGAGGCAGGGTACTGGGATGGGGGACACTGTTTCTGTCCCGCGCCCCCTGCTTCTGGCTAGCAGGGTGTCTGGAACGACACACTGTGGCCAGTATCTTGCTGTAGAAAGCACCCTTGCAAAATGCTGCAGTGGGCAACACGGATGGTGTAATGGTTAGCATTACTGTCTCACAGCACTGAGGTCTCAGGTTTGATGTGCTTGCAGTTTGTATATTCACTCTGTGCTTGGTAGGTTTCCTCCCACACTCCAAAAATATACTGGTAGGTTAATTTGTTCCTGACAAAAACAAATTAACCCTAGTGTGCATGTGGTAGGGAATATTGGAGCTCATTTAGACCCGCTCGCTAGATGCGTACGCTTGCACCCATCGTATGCAAATTCGGCTAAGTGACGGCATGGCAGGCGATCGCACGGCAAGGTATAAGCACGCTCACTATGTCTTGACGCACGATCGCTTTGTGCATGTAGACGGTCACCAGCCTGTCTTAAGATGCCCACTAGCGCACGTCATCTCCAGGAAGTGTATGCAAGCATCGGTACATCGGGTGTCATCAGAAGCAAACGCAACGCTTGAGGTTGACTATACCCTGCCGCAAGCACTGCGATCACTTCAGTGTGAAATACAAGCTGGTGACGTGTACAATGACACTGCCTCTTAATTATGCACGCCTCTGAAACGGCGTTAAGACGCTCAGGCATGCCTGTGTTCGCACCTCCACTCCCCCGTTTCTAGTGGCCTGCCCCTGTCACCACCCAGAAATGGCTTCTCCTGTTACTCCCTCTGGTGGGTAGTCTATGCGCAATGAGCGACCGCTTTCCGATCTCTCGCACTGGTTTGCGCACACACACTGCGATGCGTATGCATGCGCAGAAAGCGACAATCGGCCAGCTACGAGCGGATACATCCTAGCGAGCGGGTATGAATCAGGTCCATGGATTGTAAGCTCCACTGTAGACTGATATGAATGGGCAAATATTCTCTGTAAAGTGCTGTGGAATATGTGTGTGCTATATAATAGCTTTTGGTTCAGGATGATAGTTACTCTGTGCAAGTCACCGACTCAAGATCCAGCAAAAGAGCCCCACACAATCATGCTTCCTCCTCCATATTTGACAGTTGCTGTCACACACTGAGGAACCACGGCATATACAAATTGTGCATGATGAAACAAAGATTTAAACTTTTAATTTATAGGTATATGAGTATTAGACAGCATTTTTTGAAGCCCGAGGTGCATGCGGCAATCACCCAGTGTGATGCAAAAGGGCTCCATTTCTCCCCGTTCCCTAGGAGCCAGAAGGCCCGATTGAGGGGAAATAGAAATCTACAGGTCCCCCTTCACCAAAGCTAGGGAGAACCTCTTGACATCTCCGACCCCTGGAATCAAAAGGTCCCTTAGGGGGCAGGAGTCTTTCGGCTTCCCTCCGCCACAAGGTCACCCCTTTCTCCCCAGGGCTGGCTGGGGAACAGACTTGTGAGGGAAAGGGCTGCCCATAAGAGTCTTCCCCTAACTCCCACAAACATGAAACACATGAAAAACATAAAAATGTGTGGTTAAAAGATGCAAAAAGTGCAATAAATGAATAAATAGTCCCCAACCTTTCGGCCAGGAATATAAAGTATTATCCTTGCCCTGGCCTGAAGAACAGGACAAAGGGAAAAGTGCTGCCTGAAAAATAAGTGCTCAGTGCAAAGTGCCGTACTAGTACAAAGGTTCCTAGGCTCTCACCAGTGCATTTTCAGGCACCAGGGGCAGAGAGTACCTCAGGTTTCAAGCAGCCATCTTGGCCATAGAATCAAGTGGCAGCCCATTACCTACTGGGGCACCTTTAATCCATACTTGCCTACTTTTGAAAAAGAATTTCAGGGAGATTGTGAAAGCAGCACCTATGAGCGCGGCGGTACAGTGGGCGTGTACTGATACATCTGAGAGGCGTGACTTAAAATTGATTTACATCCAAATGTAAATGAGCCCCAAAGCAGTTAGTAAGATCTACTTGTTGATGAAAATACACTGATAATTCTCAGAAAATACATGTAAGCATTGGGATCATTGTGCCTTACAACCAATGCAGGGAAATTATACTAATGATCCCATTTGAATGTATATATCTCTGTTTTTTCTTTTATATAACAGCTTCATAATGGGGGTAAGGTGAAATGAGGGAGATTGGTAGACTCTTCAGGGAGACAGGGAGATTGCTGCTATTTCAGGGAGTCTCCCTGACAATGAGGGAGAGTTGGCAAGTATGCTTTAACCCCCACAGTGTACATAGATAACTACACTTGATTTTAGCCAAAAGGCCAATAAGTATTACATAGAAACTACCCAACACACGAAAGAAGGTTAAAAAACAAAACAAAAACATAACATTTTAGGCGTAGTATATAGCATACACTATTAGGACTGACCTAACATCAGTACTCACCAAAGAACTTGAACAAGACTTACCTGAGCAGAACCCAGAACAGCAAACATTCCAGCCTTGACCCTGAAGAAACATGTTTTCTTTCCAAAATGAAACACTCTTAAAGTGACAGTAGTCATTAATGGTCAACTGTTTTATTCGCTTACACTGTTATCCAGTTAAATGTTTATTCATTAAAAGTAATTCAAATTAAACAGCCTATTCTGAACTATTTTATCTCCTATTCTGTATCTGTTTCACCCAACATCATATCCACGTAGAACTATTTTGTCACAACAGGGGCCATTTTATAACATAGATATACCGCTCTTGAGTGTGCAGTCGCACTGTGATATCCACACACCTTTAGTCTATTCCCTTTAATTAGTTATTTTACAAGTAAAACTGAAGGCCCAAGTCAGGGCCACAGTTCCACTATACATGCATGTTCCACTGAGCCAGGTCACATATTTGCAGATATACCAAGTTTGGCCGCCAAAACTCCACTCCCAGCCAGTTTCGCTTAGCAGCTGAGTGTCACTAGGATGTTCTGGTGATATTTACTGGTATGATTTTCTTGGTAAATCATGGCAACAGGATATTTTCTGTTATAAGCAGCGATAGAAAAGCTGCCCTATTGCCACTTTTTAGTAAATGTACCCGTTAATGTCTAGGAATTGGAATACAGTGTTCAATTCATTAGATGGTGATCTGACATTTTTATTTTAGTGTTTCTGGAGTTATGGAAAATTTTCTAGTCCCTGATTTGGTAGAATGGATGCATGAGAAGATTAGTACAAATTAAGGAAATTACATTTAGGGATCTATTTATCAATCTTTTTATCTACTAAAATAATGTGGAAACTGGTGTTTTCACACACTTTTCACATTATTTTAGTATCACTTAAATGTATCAAAGAGATTTTGGAGCAGTTTTCGAAAAAAAAACCTCCAAGCCGTTAAATTCTTAAAATCGCATTTTTTTAGTAAGTAGATCACATTTCCCATACTTGTAATGGGAAATATGATCTGTTTCAGATTTACTAAAATAAATTCAGGCTTGCCTACCATCTGGCTGCCTCTTCCGGAAGGAGGCAGCTAGCTCGGCACAGTGGGGGGTGTGACACGATGCTGAGATTACCTGCATTGTGTATGCGGGGGCAGTGTCACAATGATGAGATTCAGCGCAAATCACGTCATCAGCTCCCCCGGGACCAGCCGCTTATGCAAGGTGGAAGCAGAGGCCGGCGGGGGGTGCGGGCGGTTGGCGCCGGCTGGGAGACTTGCCCACACTGCCGGGGGGCCGGGAGCAACACCCAATTTTTGGGAGGCTCCCGGCAATTTCAGGAGAGTAGGCAAGTATGCGCTATCTGGAGATGGCGTTATGCACGGGGAGGGTTTCTTGTTTTACACTGGGCGGCTTTTTTTTCTTCCTAGTGGCATGGCACCGGACAGGTGGCTGGTGTGGTCAGTTTGTGCCCCTCTGAATCTCGGGGCCCCTCTGAACCTTGGGGTCAATAACAGGTGTACCCTTTGTACCCGCCTGTCGCCGTGGCTGGGCTGGTCTACTATTAATGAGAACATTACCCATCAAATCCCTGGGAACCAGAACCTCATGGGTATAAGTCAGAAATATTAGTGGTTTTGAGAAAACAATAGGCTTCATGCAGCAAGTGACACATCCACGTTATTTACTGAATGATCCAATACAAGGGGGGACCAGAAGATGCCACTAGTAAACGTCTTGGGAGACCATGCAGGCTCCTCAAACCCCCTACTCATACCGGCGCATACAGTGATAAAAGGGAAAAAGACAAGAAGCACTGTCCAGGAAGTATAGCCAGGGTCAGCTCCAGGGATCGGAGCACCCTGTGCCGGCTCACTATGGTGCGCCCCGTCATCGTGCGCGCGGCCAAAAATGGGGGCGTGGTCTAATTACAATAGACCACGCCCCCTACATGACATTATTTGGCGGCATGCCCGCATGGCACCCCTCCAAATAACATCAGGCTGGGGGGAACCTCACTAGCTGGGCTTCCCCCAGCCTTATCCCGTCACTGATTGGATGCTGCACGCATGCGTGCAGCGTCCATTCAGACTCCGGGGTCCGGCACCGCCGCGGGGCTGGGGTCCCCAACCTCCCGATGTTGGAGAGGGGTGTTGGGGAGGGGTACATCCTCTATATGGGTGGCGCCCCTGTTCGACCGCACTGGTCGAACACCCCTAGAGCCAGCCCCAAGTATAGCTAATACATTTGCTAATACTAAACAGGGAATGGTGCTGGTATCTTATCAAGAGCTTCAGTGCATTATAGTGGGTGCCCAATGCCAGCAGCATAACTTCGACACAATATGAAATCAACATCACAAGCATTCCCATCATATAAACAAGCAATTCAAAGTCATAAAATACTTTATGGCAGCTCAAAGTCTTTTAGCAAATAAATACTTGTAGCAGGAGAGGGGCACATGCTGCAGTCACAAATGCTGACATGTTTCAAAATCCATTGACTCTCAAAGATAGTGTATAAAGTGTGGGACTTATATTACCAAGTAGAAGTTTTATAATTGGGACAGGTATCTTGGTGTATGTGCAACAAACCTTGTGTACAGGTTAAATGTACAGTATAAATCCCAGCAGTTGTCAAGTGTGCCGCGAGGTCAGTGCAGTCAGAGCCGACTTTGGGTCTCTTTCAGACCCGCTCGCGGGCGCAGGACGCTCGCAAGCGGGTCGATGGTACCCAAATGTGCATGCGCACAACGGAGGCTGCTCCATCGTGCGCATGCGCGAGACACGGTGAGCGACGGGGAAGTCATCGCTCGGGGTCTCGCACCAAAGGGGGCGTGCTGTCGATGGTGAGTGACAGCACGCCCCCTTTGGTGGGCGTGCCGGGGCGTGGCTGCCCAGACGGAGGCGTTCCCATGGGAACGCCTACCGTCTGGGTCTGGCCCCACTGACATCACTAGTGATGTCAGTGGGAGTGATTTTGGCTCTGATAGAGCCAAAATCACTCCAGGGCTTGCGGCAGCGAGACCCTACCGCAGGGTCTCGTCGCAAGCCCGATGGTCCTGACCATCGCGACTATCATCATGGACGCTCGCATAAGCTGTGGGTGGTAACCCACAGCTATGCGAGCGTCTAGGAGGACGCACCAAAAAAAAACAAAAAACACCCTGATTCAGAGCGGGCGCTTGTTCAGAGCGTCCGGCTCTGAATCAGGCCCTTTACTTGTACTACTGGCCCAGGCAGTGTTGGGCTCCTCAGGGAGGCCAAAGTGTTTGATCTTTTTTTTGTGGGGGCCAATATGTGTGTTTGTTTTCTTTCTGTGGGGACCATTTTGTTTTATTTATTTTTTCCTCTGGGGCCCAATGTGTTTGTTTTTGTTCTGTGGGGGCCATTGTGTTTTATTTTTTTCTGTCGGGTGCAATGTCTGTTCTTTTTCCTGTCGGGGGCCAATTTGTGAGTGTTTTTTCCCGTGAGGGACTGATGGTGTGCCTTTAGCAGTTTTAAAATCTTGTTCAGTGTGCCGCGAGTTGAAAAAGGTTGAAAATCACTGGTTTACCCTAATGTGTCGTGGCAGATTTACAGTTCCACAGTTACCTGCAGGGCATTCCAGATCCCCATGCAACTCCACACCACATTTTTTTGTGGGCAGGCAAAGAATCCACTCTGCTAGTGTGGTGGGTTCCCAGCAGCAGTGATGGGTGCCGACCGCCGGCTTTTCGACAGTGAAAGCCCAGCAAGGGACTAATGATAGACGCCTAAATACCGACGCCTATCATTAGCCCCACACCGAAATCCCGTCGCCCGGCATACCGAAGGTAGGTAACCTGGGTATCATTACAGTATGTACTAAGGGGGGGTGGGGGGGAGGGATAGAGGGGTAGGGATAGGGTTAATACTTACCCTGTCGGGATCTCCATCTGCCAGCCTTCCGACGTCGATATTTCATATGCCGGGCTTAGGTCCGGCTGTATAACATACCGATTCCAGTGATGGCTATGTAATCACACAATACTGGAGACTGCATTGTGGAGACACTAATGCTCACTACAGGCCTCCACACTGTAATGTGTATTTTATGACTAGGTATAGAGAACCGATCATAATACATAGTGCTGTACAGAGAACATGTTAGCAATCATTTCTTTATCACAGTGTTGGCTAACCTTGACACTCCAGCTGTTATGGAACTACATAACCCAGCATGCACTGCTACAGTTTTGCTATTAGGGCATGCTAAAACTGTGGCAGGGTATGCTGGGATATATAGTTCCACAACAGTTGGAGTGTCAAGGTTAGCCAACACTGCTTTATCAGAAGCCAATCTACCCAGTATGTTTTTGGACTATGTGGGAGGAAACCGGAGCACCCAGAGTAAGCCTATGCAAACAAAGGGAGAACATACAAACACCACACTGATATTGCTCTGGTTGGAATGGCCCAGAGCTGTGAAGCAACAATACTAACCACTGTGCCACAATGCGACTCCAATGCATACCTGCCTACCCTCTCGCATTTCGCGAGAGAATCACGTTTCCTTGTGTAGTTTACCGCTACCTCGCAAACCAAAAATTCCGGTTTACCCACTGCCCCCTGCGAGAATCCGGACTTGCACATGTGCACAAAAAAATATTTGGTACGATCCAGCAAGTCGCCAGATTTGAATGAAATCCAAAGCCCTAGCACTATAAGGCAGCAATGCAAGCCACTGTGCCACTTTCCTGCCTGTGTCTGTCAGTGCACCTGTTAAAAGATGTGCACAGCAGGGACACTCACTAGGCAATTATTGGGCACATAGATTTGCAAGTACTACATATTGCTAGACAATTATTTAGCAAGGAACATGTTTTTAGGGTATTGCTTTACATAATACCTATGGTATTGCTTGATATATTACATACTGTACATCATACAGGAAATTGAATTGCCCCTACTCAAAAGATCTTGCAATGCAAATTTGTGCACAGTGCTATATAAATAGTAACGGCTTAAGCTGGGTACACACTGAGCGATGTGTACCCAGCTGATATATCAGACCCTGCGTACACATCAGAATGAGGTAATGAACGATGGAACAATACCGGCAGCGGGGCTGCTTCGTCCGGTTGGATGAGCAGCATGGCTGACCAGATGATGTCGCAAGGGGCCGCGGGAGCGCGCATATTGCCTGTACACACTGAGTGATACAGCCAATATGCCATTCCTATTCGGCAGGAAACGGCATATCGTGTCGACATCGTCTCAGTGTGTGCCCAGGTTTAGTATGACAAGGTTGCTAGCAGGAGGAGGTAGCTTACATCTTCATGTTGATGACCGTTCTCAGTATGATGTAGTTGAAGTAGCTGCTGTAGAATATCTCTGGGAGGCCATTGTCCGTGTAGTGGGGGCAAATTAACGCCGTTTTCCGTATGCACAGTGGATTTTCTATGCACTGGCTCCATTGTTGCTGGATGTTCTGTGTATACCTTACGCGTTTTATCTGAGCTGCCAAAAGTGTAAATGTGGAAAAAGCTAGGTATTAATTATTGACAATATTCAAATCACCAGAAGAACACGGTAACCTAGAACAACATAATTTGTTAAATTCAAGTGTTAGCTTAATAATGTTTCCCATTATTGCCAGTTTCTCACTGGTAGTCTCCACCCTAATTGTAGGGGGTACATATACTAAGAATCGTGTCTGGCCAAGTTTTAAACACACTTTGCATTGCAAGGACATGGGTGAGTTTTTCTCAAACAAACACACAAGTTTATCAAGAATTGTGTTTGACTGAATCGTGCATGAAAGTGTGTGAGTTTAGTTCATACTTGCCTACATCCTGGCTGCGTCCTCCGGGAGGAAGCAGCCAGGTCGGTTTAGCAGGGGGGGGGGCCTGTATAGAGGGGGCGTGGCCGGACACATTACCAGTGTTTAGGGGCGGGGTTGGGGCAGAGCCACACGATCACGTCATTTAGGCTCCGCCCCCGCTACACAATGCTGATATTTCCGGCATTGCAAGGCAGGGGGCGGGGTTATGATGACGCGAATCGCGTCATCAGCCCCTCCGCAGTGGGGGTTTAGCGCTACATTGCGGGGGGACTGAAGAAGTCGGGAGAACTGCCTACTTTTCCGGGGGGCCGGGAGCGGCACCCGATTTTCGGGAGGCTCCCGGCCAAATCGGGAGAGTAGGCATGTATGGTTTAGTTGTATTTGGACTATAATACTGAAATATAAAGACCTGCCTGTGTGGTGGTGTTTAGCAGAAGCACTGCACAGATCAGTATGAGAAAGGGTTCATTATTTTTTATTTTTTAATTATGTGGTCTGCATAGCCAGCCCAGGACCTCTGAGCTTGTTTTGGTAGAGGAAAATCCGATGTGGGGTTCCCTCTATTTTCCTCTAACCAAGAATCCTCTTTCTGAGGATTGCCAGCCCTGGGATGACCAGTTTGGTGCTGGAGAATGGTTTGGCAGGAAGACCCCACGCTGTGGGTTTCCCTGCTGTGCCATTACCACCCCGGCTGGTTCAGACCGGTGCTGGAAGTCCCAAGGTCCAGGGTAAGATACGCTCTTGGGGAAGACACCACGCTATTTTTCATTATTAACCCTTTTATCACTGTAAGACACACATAAGCGTGTACCATACTTGCCTACTTTTGAAAAAGCATTTCAGGGAGATTGTGAAAGCAGCACCTATGAGCGTGGCGGTAAAGTGGGCGTGTACTGCTAGGCGTGTCATAAAATTGATTTCCATCCACATGTAAATGAGCCCCAAAGCAGTTAGTAAGATCTACTTATTGATGAAAACACACTGATACTTCTCAGAAAATGCATGTAGCCATAGGGATCATTGGGGCAGATGTATGAAGCTCTGGAAAGTGATAAAGTGCAGAGTGATGAACGACCAACCAATCAGCTCACAACTGTCAGGTTACAGGCTGTGTTTGAAAAATGAGAGGTGGGAGCGGATTGGTTGGTCATTTATCACTCTGCACTTTATCACTTTCCACAGCTTCATACATCTGCCCCATTGTGCCTTATAACCAATGCAGGGAAATTATACTAATGATCCCATTTGAATGTACATATCTCTGTTTTTTCTTTTATATAACAGCTTCATAATGGGGGTAAGGTGAAATGAGGGAGATTGGTAGACTCATCAGGGAGACAGGGAGATTGCTGCTATTTCAGGGAGTCTCCCTGACAATGAGGGAGAGTTGGCAAGTATGGCCTGTACAGATCACACTGATGTATGCATGCTTCTACTATACACGCTGCTGCTGAGGTAGTCTATTTCAAACATTTTTGTCTTATTTGTCTCCCGAGTTTGCTCCATTTACAATCATGTTAGCAGACACGATTCTTGGTACTTGCGAGTTTGGCTGATGGTGTATTGACTTCTATTTGTGTTTTCAGCTGTGGTTTACAGGGGATGCAGTCAGGATACCAGCGGGCTATCCCGCCGACGATATCCCGACACTGTCATCCCGACATGGGACTAAAGATAGGCATCGATATCTCAACGCCTATCATTAGCCCCACTACAAAATCCTGACACCCGGCATACCGAACGAAGGTAAGCCAGGTGCCTTAGCGTTTAGCCGCAGAGGATGGGGAGGGTTAGGTTTAGGGACCCCCGGGGGGACTTAGTGTTAGGCACCCACCCCAGGACGGTTAGGTTTAGGGTTCGGGGAGGGGGGTTAGGTTTAGGCACTAACGGGGGGGAGGTTAGGGTTAGGCACTGGGGGGGAGGTTAGGGTTAGGCACCACTAAGGGAGGGTTAGGGTAGGGAGAGGAGAGGGTTAGGGTGCTTACCTGCTGCAGTCGGTATTTCATTACATACCGATTCCGTTTTACAGATTGATTCGTGTTTTAAAGACCCATGTGTGCCTTTAGTAAATCTCCGTCTTTAAAAATCAGGGAAACCCTCACGGGAATACTAACTCGGCCAGACATGATCCTAGTGGTAAATTTACTAAGAATCTTGTTGGTCCATTGCATTCACGGGGTTGTTTCGCCATTTTTTAAAACTCTGAAACTTACTAAAGGCAAACACCGGTGTAAATCATGATTCTCTCTGCAAAACACGGGTGAAATCACAAATGCAAATAAATACACCATCAACCAAACTCGCAAGTACTTTCCATAAACAGGATTACAAGACAGGAATTTACGAAGAATCATAATTGCAATCACGGGTGTAAATTAAGTAAAATTGATCCAAAACAGAAATCAAAAACAGACCACCTCCGAACAGCATTTTCTGCAGATCAGTGTGATCTGTGTAAGTTTCTGCTTATTTCAAAGCAAATATATGGGTAAAATAAAATAAAAATGGCGTGGGGTTCCCCCTCCCGAGCATAACCAGCACCGGGCTCTTTGAGCCAGCGCTGGTTCAAAAAATATGGGGGACAAAAAATGTAGGCATATTTAATGAACCAGCACCATGCTTTTGGCCCCCTGGGGGGGTAAATGGTGTGGGGTCCCCCGTATTTTTAAAACCAGCTCCGGGCTCCACTAGTTGGGGTGTAATGCCCGAGCCAGGGGACCTGCTTAACGGGGTCCCCGGCCAAAGCATTCTCACTCCACACTAGTCAGCCCAGGCTGGGGATCCCCCCAATAAAAGGGTCCCTCCTCTCCAGTGTACCCCAGTCCGGGGCTATCCTCCGCACCCCCGGCGTGTGGAGTTGATAGGGTTAATAATGTTTGTAAAAATAATATTATCTTTTACAGGGGAAGGTAGTGATCCGAGCAAGCCTCCCTTGCATGCCAGTACTTGTGAAACTACAAGTACCAGCATGAATGGCTATCCCCCATGTAAAATAAATATTTAAAAAAAAGACAGTACACACACACAAACCGTAGGCTTTAATCCTTTATTACATATACACTCACTTAATCACTCACTCATTCACAGTTTACACTCACCTACACTCACACTACATACCCGAATGAAGTTTTGTCGAGAGGTGGAGAGTCTGATAGGGAGAGGTAGAGAATTCCAGAGCTAGGGAGCAGCACATGGAGGCGGGAGTGGGAGGAAGTAATCAGTTGGCAGGAGGGTTGGCATTAATTTGTGGAGAGAAGAGGGAGAGCAGGAGTGTGAAGAGAGATAAGGTCAGAGATGGAAATGGGAGAGGAGTGAGTGAGAGCTTTGTAAGTGCATGTTAGAAGCTTGAATTGGGTTCTGAAAGGGAAGGGGAGCCAGTGTAGGGCTTGTAGGACATGGGAAGCAGATGTAGTAAGCTTGGAGAGGAAGATGAGCCGGGCAGCAGCAGTGAGGTCAAATTGGAGTGGAGAGAGGTGGCAGTCAGGGACGCCAGATAAGAGGAGGTTACAGTAGTCCAATATGGAGATGACCAGTGAGTGGATGATGGTCTTAGTAGCATCCAGGATGAGAAAGGGTCTGATCCTGGAAATATTTTTGAGATGGAAACAGCAGAACTGCGAGAGTTACTGAATGTGTGGTTTGAAGGAGAGAGAAGAGTCCAAGATGACTTCAAGACAGCGCACTTTGGGGCTAGAGGAGATGGTTGTGCTATTAATAGATAATGAAATTGTGGGAAGTGAGGTTATGTGGGAGGGTGGGAAGATGATCAGCTCAGTCTTAGACATGTTAGGTTTAAGAAATGCTGGGACATCCAGGAAGAGATAGCAGAGAGACAGTTGGAGATACGGGTGAGGAGAGAAGGGGAGAGGTCAGAAGAGGAAAGGTAGATATGAGTATCATGAGCATAGAGATGATATTGGAGGCCAAAGGAGTTGTTGACCTCACCTAGGGGCCTATTCATCAACACTAAAATAAAGTTTTTAAGGACATTTTCCTTAAATAACGTTATTTTGACATTCATGAACAGACTTAGCACAGGAGATATCACAGATATCTCCTTGCTAAGTTCCCCTGCGTTAATTTCCACACTCCCCATACATTAGTATGGGCATGTGGAAATTGTGGTATTCATCAAATTCTGAAAATTATGAATTTTCGGAATTTGATGCAGTTACTATTCGCCACTGTGAGGTGGCGAATAGCAGAATCGACTTACCTGTATCCACGTGTGCAGGTCCCCCGACGAGTCCCTCCGGCGCTCTGCTCCGTCCTCAGGCTCCGGAGGCTGGTCGGACATGTGTGCTCCCCAGCAGAGCACAAGAAAGTTTAGAAAAAGAAAAAAAATATATATTTTTTTTCTAATCTGTCAAGTGGTCTGCTGGGAAACCACATGACAGACCAGCAGGACGGAGCCGGAGGCTGCTGCAGGGACAGGTAAGTCGGGGGGGGGGGGGGGTGTAGGGGGGAGGGGGTGGTCGGGGGGGTGCACAAACTTACCGCATCTGTAGGCATGCGCTGGTTTTACAGATGTAACAGCGCATGCGCAGCACTGTTTCCAGATGCGATAAGGTAGTGTAGGCAGGGAAAAGTATCTATTTCCCGAAAAGCTGTCATCGCAAAAATAACAGCTTTTCGGAATAGATACTTATGGAGAGGTGGAATGATGAATTCCACCTATAATTAGGTAGAACTCCATGCGAGTTCTAAACCTAATTATCGCCATCAAATTTTTAGGTTTAATGAATAGGCCCCCTAAAGAGGACATATAGGGGTAAATTTACTAAAGTGAGAGTTTTTAAAAGCCCATAGCAACCAATCAGAGTCTAGCTATTATCTAGTAGAAGGTGCTAGTTAAATGTTAAGTAGAATCTGAGTGGTTGCTATGGGCAACATCTCCACTTCTAAAAACACTCACTTTAGTAAATATACCCCATAAAGAGAGAATAGGAGAGATCTAAGAACAGAACCTTGGAGGACACCTACTGTTAGTGGAAGTGGAGGGGAGTGAAGTCATGAGAGGAGTCAGAGAAGGAACGTCAGAGAGGTAGGAGGATAGCCAGTACAGGGCAGTATCATGTAGACAAAGAAACTGAAGGATTTGTCGGAGGAGAGGGTAATCCAGTGTAAAAAGTAGCTCTAGGGGAGGGTTAGGGTTAGGCACTAGGGGGAGAATTATGGTTAGGTGCTAGGGGGAGGGTTAGACGCTGCTGGGAGGGTTAGGCACTAGGGGAGGGTTAGGGGTAGGCACTAGGGGGAGATTTAGGGTTAGGCACCAGGGGGAGGGTTAGGGTTAGTCACTAGAGGGAGGGTTAGGCACTAGGGGGAGAGTTAGAGTTAGGCTCTAGGGGGAGGATTAGAATTAGGACATAGGGGGAGGGTTAGGCACTGCTGGGAGGGTTAGGCACTAGGGAAGGGTTAGGGTTAGGCACTATGGGGAGATTTAGGGATAGGCACAAGGGGGAGGGTTAGGGTTAGGCAATAGGGGGAGGGTTAGGGTTAGGCACTAGGGGGAGGGTTAGGCACTGGGGGAGGGTTAGGGTTAGGCACTAGGGGGAGGGTTAGGCACTAGGGGGAGAGTTAGAGTTAGGCTCTAGGGGGAAGATTAGAATTAGGCACTAGGGGGAGGGTTAGGCACTGCTGGGAGGGTTAGGCACTATGGGGAGATTTAGGGATAGGCACTAGTGGGAGGGTTTGGGTTAGGCAATAGGAGGAGGGTTAGGGTTATGCACTAGGAGGAGGTTTAGGGTTAGGCACTAGGGGGAGGGTTAGGCACATGGGGGAGGGTTAGGCTCTAGGGGGAGGATTAGAATTAGGCACTAGGGGGAGGGTTAGGTGCTGCTGGGAGGGTTAGGCACTAAGGGGAGGGTTAGGGTTAGGCACTAGGAGGAGTGTTAGGGTTAGGCACTAGGAGGAGGGTTAGGGTTAGGCACTAGGGGAAGGGTTAGGCACTAAGGGGAGGGTTAGAGTTAGGCACTAGGGAGAGGGTTAGGCACTAGAGGGAATGTTAGAGTTAGGCAGTAGGGGGAGAGTTGGGGTTAGGCACTAAGGAGAGGGTTAGGCACTAGAGGGAATGTTAGAGTTAGGCACTAGGGGGAGAGGGGGTTAGGCACTAGGGGGGAGGTTAAGGGTAATGCACTAGGGGGAGGGTTAGGGTTGGCATATTAGGGTTAGGCACTAGGGGGAGGGTTAGGGTTAGGCACTACGGGGAGGATTAGAGTTAGGCACTAGGAGGAGGGTTAGGGTCAGGCACTAGGGGGAGGGTTAGGGTTAGGCTCTAGGAAGATTAGAGCTAGGCAATAGAGGGTTAGGCACTGCTGGCAGAGTTAGTGATGGGCACTAGGAGGAGGGTTAGGGTTAGGCACATGGGGAGGGTTAGGGTTAGGCACTAAGGGGAGGATTAGAATTAGGCACTAGGGGGAGGGTTAGGTGCTGCTGGGAGGGTTAGGCACTAAGGGGAGGGTTAGGGTTAGGCACTAGGAGGAGGGTTAGGGTTAGGCACTAGGAGGAGGGTTAGGGTTAGGCACTAGGGGAAGGGTTAGGCACTAAGGGGGGGGTTAGGGTTAGGCACTAGGGGGAGGGTTAGGCACTAGAGGGAATGTTAGGGTTAGGCACTAGGGGGAGAGTTGGGGGAGAGTTGGAGTTAGGGTTAGGCACTAGGGGGAAGGGTAAGGCACTAGGGGGGAGGGTAAGAGTTGGCATATTAGGGTTAGGCACTAGGGGGAGGGTTAGGGTTAGGCTCTAGGGGGATTAGAGTTAGGCACTAGAGGGAGTGTTAGGCACTGCTGGGAGAGTTAAGGTTGGGTACTAGGAGGAGGGTTAGGCACTAAGGGCAGGGTGAAGGTTAGGCACTAGGGGGATGGTTAGGCACTAGGAGGAGGGTTAGGCACTAGAGGAAGGGCTAGGCACTAGGGGGAGGGTTAGGGTTAGGCACTAGGGGGAGGGTTAGGCACTAGTGGAAGGGCTAGGCACTAGGGGGAGGGTTAGGGTTAGGCACTAGGGGGAGGGTTAGGGTTAGGCACTAGAGGGAATGTTAGGGTAGGCACTAGGGAGGAGAGTTAGGGTTAGGCACTAGGGGGGAGGGTTAGGGTTAGAAACTAGGGGGGGAAGGTTAGGGCTGGCATTGCGATGGAGCCACTGCAGCCATTGGGGCCAGGTACGTGAATGTCAACATGTTCACAATGTTGCCATCTGAAATGTTGCCAGGTAAGTGACTGCTGGGTCACCAGGGACTTTAGGTTGACATTATGTCATATTGACATGTCATCCGTGTAGACATGATGAAAGTCGACATGCTAAGAATGTTGCTGTTTCCCATGTTGATCTGATGCATGTTGACCAGACATTCCACACCCTCACCCAATGTGTACTGGGGCCTTGTGGAGGATGATCACTATTCTAAAAGGTTATAATTGCTGTGTATACACATCTTTAATATTGCAGTTTTTCTGGGGTTTGTGTTGTCATGTGATTGAGCCAACTCTGGTACCTAACACACCAGCCAAGTCTGGAGTGAAACAGATGCAATGTTTAATTATATGTTAAAAACATAAAAAGTATACAGAGTATAATGTTAAGCTACAAAGTACCTCATTGCCTGCTGTTATTTGTGGAACTGTTCGCACCTGGCATGCATATGAATGGCATCATCATAACCCACCCATAAAGTGCCCACAGTGACAGTGGGCTCTATTTACTACAATCAGCATTAAAATGCAGATTGTAGTGTCATATTTCCGACTGAATTTGCATTGTGAATTCAGGAAATATCACAGGGATTAATTAAAAATCCCTTGCAGGGACAGAGCTTGCGATAAAGCTCTGTCCCTGTGGAGGGGCCGCAGCCTTATCACTGTATTTTTCGGAAAAAAATACAGTGACAAGGTTCCGCGCATGCGCCGACCGGCTGCTGCTATTTTTTCACAATTTATATTTAGTAAATCTCAGGCAGATTGCATTTCCCATTACCCTTATGGGAAATGCAATCTGTTTACTAAAATATGTGATAATTAGGGCTTGGAGTAGAATTTTAGGAATTCTACTCCAATTGTCCTTTAGTAACTTTAGGTGAAACTAGAATAATGTGAAAAGGGTGTGAAAACACCCTTTTTCACGTTATTTTAGTAAAAATAATGTTAATAAATAGAGCCCAGTGTGTGAAACAGTGGTTTCTGTACAGTAAGAAGATTTATTATAGAAAAGAAGTAAAATAAGAAATTATAGAGCATTAGACTTCTGAATCTATAAACATTTAATTGTATATGCCTCACTCTGAGGCCTATGGTCCGATTCTCATCACGGCCCTAACTGTGTGGAGTTTGTATGTTCTCCCTGTGCTGAGTGGGTTTCCTCCTTGTACTCTGGTTTCCTCCCACAATCCAAAAAATATACCGGTAGGTTAATTGGCTCCCAACAAACAAATTAACCCTAATGTGTGTGTATGTGTATGAGCATGTGATAGGGAATATAGATTGTAAGCTCCACTGGGGCAGGGACTGATGTGAATGACCAAATATTCTCTGTAAAGCGCTGCGGAATATGTGTGCTCTCTATATATATATACTTGGTAATAAATAAACAAATAAATGTAACATATTTGAATTACCTCATATTATTATTGTTCTGCATAGGAGATGAGGAGACTGATAAATGGTCCCCGGTGGAGTGCGCATGTCTATGTTTGTTTTCCTGAACATCCAGTATATCCAGGTGAGAGACGTGATCATGTCCCAATTCTGTATGTTGTATCTGTACCACCTATGGGCGTAAAACATAAAATGAGTATACAAAAACAAGATTATTGAATATGAATTTAAAGTCCTGCTAATTGTGGTAGCAACAAACATTTTCAGTGGCTAAATAGTAACTTCACAGAAATATATATTTCTTTCTTTGAAAACAACACAAATATTTTGATATGAAGTTTGTTTTCTTTGTTTATTCTCTTCCCCAGATCAGTGTTTGGCTCTCAACCTCTTACTGTACTTCAGCACTTTGGATGCTAGGACATCTTCAGACTTAAGAGCTAGAAAACACTTGCTGTCTTAAAATTGTATTACCAAACCGGTTGAGCTGCTTGTTCCTGTCTGCAGATGCTGATATCATTCACTTTCCAAATCTCTGCACCCTGTTTTGCCAAGGCCTCCAACCTCTGCTTTTTATGTGATACCTAAACTGTGAATTACACTCTGTGATAATGGAATCACCTTTATAAAGCTATATTCTATTCTAATCATGTTGCTCCTGTGCCTTTTCATTTATAACCTAAGGGAAACCTTATCCCACTCCTCTCTATCTGTACAGAACAGATACACAGCTGCAGCAACAATTGGTGCCATTGGGGGAGATGTATGAAGCCCAGAAGCGGTATCAGCGCACGTTAGGTGCGCTGATAACGCTTCTCCCCGATGTATGATTGGGGTCTGGGCGATGAATCGGCGCTGCTACCTACAAGATAGCAGCGCCAAGCGGCAGGGCCATGTATGAACGGTCATAACGCATGACCGTTCGGCCGGCTGTAGCTGTCGTTATCGACAGATACAGCCTGGCACTAGCCTATCCCCACAGCAGGGACAGCGCTATCCCTGCTGCATTGGCTGCCGGCTCCAAGCGGGGATCTCGCGATACTTGCGAGATCCCGCGCATACTCAGTGGAGCTGGCCAGGAAGAGACACAGTGCGCTGCGGTCTCTAACGGGTAGCGCCGGAGGGGGGAGTTAACGCTCCCCCTCTCCGGCCGATGAGATGTTCTTACATCTCATCGGTAGTGCTTCCTGCTTCGCCTCGGTAAAGAGGCGAAGCGGGAAGCGTTATAGCGGCACGGTACGTGCCGCTATAATACATCTACCCCATTATTAGGAGCCAGAAGACGGGATAACTTTTGATTTGAAATAAATATAATACAGAGTATCAAAGCTGGAGACATATTTCACATATCTTTTTCCCACTCATCTGCTCTCAAAAATAATTTCCTTTGTTTCATTTTCACAAGTCAGCAATTCACCTGCACTTTACCAAGCCCCAGGTTCTTCAGAAGCAGAGTGAGACCCTGGTAAGTCAGTGTGTTGTTCTCGCCGTACAGGTGAAACAGTTGCTTTAGGTAATATCCTTGTTCCTTCAACGCATCTTCCAGAGAGGACAAATTTTGATTATTTTCAGGTGTCCGAACCAGCAGATCCTGTTCATGGGTCTGATATCTGCTCAATGTATGATTCTGAATGTTAGCTGTTCCCTGACATGCAGGTAGGGGGTAGGAAGTCCATAGGCCGAACATGAGCACTAACCACGCTTTGTAGAGCAGCATCTGGAATACAGGATCATTTAAATGTAGCACTAATTATACATATGGCTGGCAATAATTTTCAGTTACGGGATACAGTCAGTATCCTGGCAGCTGCAATGCCGGCATTGATATTACCGGCGCCGGAATCCTGGCGCCTTTCACAAACCCAGTGACGACATCCCGACTGCCGGGATACCGAAGGTAAATACCGTCTAGGGATTAGGCACTAGAGTGAGGTTTAGGCAATAAGGGGGTAGGGTTAAGTTTAGGGTGCGGGGAGGGAGAGGTTAGCTTCAGGCACTAGAGGGGAGGTTAGGGTTAGGCACCAAACAGGGAAGGTTAGGGTAGGGAGAGGCGGAGGGTTAGCATACAGAACAACAAGTGTCGGTATGCTAGCTCTGTCGGGATGCAGGTGTCGGGATTCTGACAGCCTGGATCCCGACTGCCGTCTCCTGCACATCGTCTGTGACATCGCCCGTCGGACCTGCAGGCCTAATCCAAACCCTCCCCCAATGTACCTAACCCTAAATATGTTGGGGAAAAAAAAGGATTTTTTTTGTGTCGACCATTTGTGTGTCAACCATTTGAACTTGTCGACCTTTTAACCCTTTCAGCCTACTGCACTGTTAACCTTCTGTCAGTCAACCTTTTGTACCTGTCGACCTTTTAACCATATATAGTACAACGGAACATAAACATCTGCACACATATCATAATTCTATTAATTTAAACCCTGTATTTTTTATTACCCAACTTGATGTATATGTAAATGAATCAGGGGTGCTGCCAACCGACAAAGAAAATATTGAGGTATCACAAAAAGAGAGAAAGTAAAGACTTGTCTTCCTATGTGGCGCACTTGTGGATAACTATATAAAATATAACTTCTTTATTGGATATACATTAAAAATTCCAATCGGAATGAGTGCCAGCGAAATAAAATAAAAGAAAATAAATTTTGGTGAGACTATTTGTAAAGAAAGAATGTGATATTAAAATTGAAGAAATAACCCTGCCGTGTGAATTTATTTCATATTCATATTATCATTGTTATTCATGCTATATAAAAATAGACGACATGATATACAGGGCTTCTGTGTTAATTAATGGAAAATCTGCTCTATTCCTATTGTGTGAACATTATTGGGGTCTATTTTCCCCTCCAATCGATGTTCATAAAAATAAAAAGTGGCAGTGTATTACAATGTGGCCAGTAGTTCAAATGTGGTTCTATCTGAACCCTACTATACTTTTGTAGTGTGATTAAATAATTATTAAGATGTGTCTCTATTAGGAAGATATTATTGGACACATTATAACATTAACTGTAATCATTAATTCAATTGGTAAGATATTGACTGATAATATTAACCATTCTTAGATGTTTAGCTTATGACACTAGTTCTTGGTTATAGGAGGTAAAGAGTTTAGTTATGCTTATTATTGGATAGATACAAATTTCTCATAATGTTATTGCTATTAGATTATAATACACATGTTACCAAAATCAATTGAAATCCACATATGTAAAATATATACATTGTCCTGTAACTGGACGTTTGCCACATATACACAAAGCTCCTGTAAGTTAACATATGACACACAGATATTGTAGCTTCCTTTAACTAAAAGGATCATATGTTTGTTGTTCTATGCTACATTGTGGTGGTGACTTGTTATTTGAAAGATAAGAGCACCGTACAAATGTATAATTTGCAACAATGTTGCCAGTTACCTTCGGCTCAAATAACATGAGACACAAAGAATTAAGCTATTATGCTGTCCTGTAACTGGACAGAGCTACAATGCTGTAATATTATTCATGTATTTAATTAAAGCATGGATTACACACGGCGGGTGTACCACCGACGCGCGTTTCGCTGATTAGCTTTATCAAGGCAAAAGCTTTTGGCGCTCTTATCTTTCAAATAACAAGTCACCACCACAATGTAGCATAGAACAACAAACATATGATCCTTTTAGTTAAAGGAAGCTACAATATCTGTGTGTCATATGTTAACTTACAGGAGCTTTGTGTATATGTGGCAAACGTCCAGTTACAGGACAATGTATATATTTTACATATGTGGATTTCAATTGATTTTGGTAACATGTGTATTATAATCTAATAGCAATAACATTATGAGAAATTTGTATCTATCCAATAATAAGCATAACTAAACTCTTTACCTCCTATAACCAAGAACTAGTGTCATAAGATAAACATCTAAGAATGGTTAATGTTATCAGTCAATATCTTACCAATTGAATTAATGATTACAGTTAATGTTATAATGTGTCCAATAATATCTTCCTAATAGAGACACATCTTAATAATTATTTAATCACACTACAAAAGTATAATAGGGTTCAGAAGAACCACATTTGAACTACTGGCCACATTGTAATACACTGCCACTTTTTATTTTTATGAACATCGATTGGAGGGGAAAATAGACCCCAATAATGTTCACACAATAGGAATAGAGCAGATTTTCCATTAATTAACACAGAAGCCCTGTATAACATGTCGTCTATTTTTATACAGCATGAATATCAATGATAATATGAATATGAAATAAATTCACACGGCAGGGTTATTTCTTCAATTTTAATATCACATTCTTTCTTTACAAATAGTCTCACCAAAATTTATTTTATTTTATTTTATTTCGCTGGCACTCATTCCGATTGGAATTTTTAATGTATATCCAATAAATAAGTTATATTTTATATAGTTATCCACAAGTGCGCCACATAGGAAGACAAGTCTTTACTTTCTCTCTTTTTGTGATACCTCGACCTTTTAACCATGTCATCCTATTGCATGTTGATCATCTGGTGTCGACCTACTGATTGTCGACCTTTACATTGTCGATCTTCTATCCAGGTACCAATAATTTCATCTAGAACTGTTGCTCCATTACTGTGTATCCCTGTTTTCATAACGTGCTCTTATAAAGCCTGCATGGGCACGGACCCCCTTAGCAGGTATTGCCTTGGAGAGCTCGCCTGCGGTAATGTACCTTGCACCACACTGCACACTGGAGAGGGGTTAAATATGCATGCATCCTCCTCAGCACTGTCTTACAATTAACTAATATTAAAATACAGTATGTGTGTAAAAATGATGTTTTTAGCTATGGTTTCAGAGTTTATTAACCCCTCTCATGGTATAATCAATGACCCTAATCATGGAAGCCGGTAACCAGTGCTCAGGCCAGAATCCCAGTGCCGTATACACTTTTCTCCTTACTTTAGCATTCAGTGTTCTCCAGAATAAATGTCATTATAAAACCCAATACACCGTTTTTTGAAAGATGTAAATAGCATAGACAGATGTACTTTTTAAATGTATTTGTATTATTTATATAGTCCACCACTAAATAAGCAGCAGTTGATGTATGACAGAGAACAATGTGTAACATTTCCAATAAAATGAATACTTATGTTCAATTTTTGTCTAACTTGTTGGGCTATTTACCAGGCGTTAGTTACTATGGGATCTATGTACTAAGCCTTGGAGGGAGATAAAGTGGATGGAGATAAAGTACAAACCAATCAGCTCCTGTCATTTTTCAAACACAGCCTGTAAAGTGACACGAGCTGGTTAGTTGGTACTTTATCTCTCTCCAAGGCTTAGTACATAGACCCCATGTCCCATACAGACTATCGGTGGTGCAGGCAAACTAGTTTGCTGAAATGAGATCATTTGCCGCTGCATTAAGCTAACGGTGAAATACAAAATGAGAACGTGTCTGGCCGTGGCAGCCCCTTATTAGAAGTGCTGGCCCAACAAGCAAATTGGTTAGATATGAACTTAAAAATGCAATATAATTTGTCACTTACCAGAGAAACCCCTCATAAATAATGAATAGGCCCCTAATACTTTATGTTACAAAATCAGATACATTAGACTGACCATATTTTGTGTATTATTGTATTGTACTGCTATGATTCTTTAACGTTAAATGTTAAATAAAGAGGAGCAATTGCCTTTTTCTCCTCTCCATAAGTATGGAGCGTATTGCAGGTGTTTCACATATGTTTGAGGATATTAGCAGAAAAAAGTTTTAAAACAATATAAAAATAAAACAAAGTCTTGAATATGAAGAAAGCGCTCACCATACACATGTACAAACATACCAGTGTCAGTATCGCTGTGTTGTTGTCAGACACTTACCAGTTGTGGGAATAGTCCTGTAGAAGCTGGTGCTCATGCTTTTCCCTGCCGCACAAAGAAGCTGTCACATGTCCCACTCTAGTCCACATCAAAGCTGCAGTAAAGTGACTAGTACTGTTTGTTTTTCCACCCCCTAAACTCGCCCATTGAAATACAGATTTAGCCTTGGATGGTGGAAGGGGGAAGGACCCTGACTCTAACACACATAGCAAAGTTAATGTTTAAGTCTGTCATCAAAAGTTTTCCAGTATTAGCCCATTCCTGAGTGTAAAGACTGTATCTAGGTATACTAAAGACAAAGAAGTTACATAATAAATTTTAAGCTGCATACACACACAACGATTTTGTTACCAACGATTTTATGAACGATTTTATGAACGATTTTCTGTCAGATTATCTGTCAGATTTTTTAAAGTGTAATAAACGATTTTTTGGAACTACAAACGATTTTTGCATATTCCCTTAATGAAAATCGTTCAGTTGACAAGTCTGACTGAACTACAAACTACAAACGTGAACGTGCATGAATGATAATCGTTCATCGTTTGACTCAGAAAGTGAACGATTTTTTCAAAAGATTATCGTTAAACTATATCGTTTAATGATAATTGTTCAAAAAATCGTTGTGTGTGTATGCAGATTAAGAGTCATATACTCTGGCACATATCTAGCAATAGGAAGACACATTTAGAAAAACTGAGAAGCAGAAATATAAACGTAAAACCTCTTTACCACTTCCTTCAAAATATATAAATAGTTTTATACATGTATTTGACTCCTTTCAACATGGAGCATGTGAATACATTTCCACTTAAAACGACACTATTGTCAAAAGTACAACGATGACAAGTGACAATTCAGCACAGAATTGGGTTAGTACCATATGTATATGGGGAAGCACAACATAAATTAGTTGTTTCCACATGATTATTTTTTTTCTCCCTATTTTTACTGTTAGGTACAAAGGTCATATTATTATTGTACATACGATTGTCTATGTGACATAGTACAGTGTTTACCTTTCATTACTGCAGAAAGCTGCTCTGTAATCCACCTCCCTTGCGTAGCATTTGCTTCCTACACCGGTAAATCCAGCAGAATCATTTGATATTAGAGCAATACAGGGACTTTGTACAAAAGCTTCAGGTTAGGACCCAACTAAATCCACCTGTTATCACCTCACTTACAGGTGAGAGGACACTGCTCACATTTCAATAGATCAAATTGCATTGGCAGGAAATTACAGTGTGAAAAATTAACTTCACACTGCAGACATTAACGCCACCTGTTGGCACTAATAGATCTGTACAGCTCACCTGTCTCATAAATCTGTTGTGTATTTACTCTCACAGTTATTGGGTACAAAGGTGTGCAAAGGTGTGCGAATAATAATAACCATTACTGCTTTCTTGGTAGCACACATAAAAATTAAAATAGCAACCTCTTTGCACTAGTTGCTACATGTTGAAGAAAAACTTCTGATGGTTGCATAGATAAGGGATTACTGATTTATTAACAGATATATGAGATATCCGAATTAAGGCACACATCCACTAGAAGACAGGCAAATGTCTGCACGATTACGACATTGTAATCGTGCAGTCGTTTCTCAGTGTACAAACACTTAACGCTGTGCCTACACTGAACGAGCAGTCGTTCAGTGTAGGCACATCAATCATCTGAAAACGTCTTGAACCTGACATTATCATCAGGTTGTACAACATATTTGTCCGATGATAGATGTCTAAACGACCAGCGGGAGCGCACATCGCTGGTGGTTGTAGACAATCTCCAAACGATTTTCAAACGATTATTGAACGATTGAACGATAATGATATCATTATCGTTCAATTGCTCAATTTAATCGTCTAGTGGGTGTGTGCCTTGAGGAGCAGACTAAATTTGCTGCGAGGGTCCATTGCAGACCTCGCATTCTACCATATTGCAGGATATCTGGGCAGGGTCATAGAGCTGCGAGCAAAAACTGCGCTCACGCTGTCTCCTTGGTCCTTTCCCAATTTCCCATAGTAACAGAGATGTGCGACCTCTGACCCAATGCTCCTCCTGAGCATGCTCAGCTTCTTCTTCCTCCAGACACCATAAAAGTAGGGTTAGCCATCGATGAAAAACAAAAGTGGAACCATCAATGGTATGAAACTAAGAAATGTCACATCATCGATGGTTCCTACCATTGAAGATTTGCGCATGTGCTCCGCAGATTCCTAGATCCCATGCATTCCCCACACGCAACAGAGCGAGTGCACTAGTGCAGTCAAGCCGACTCGCCCCTCTATGAAACTATGGCTGTAAAGTCAGGACACACAGCTAGAAGAGGGCTCGTGAGGGAGGCAGCAGAAGCAGTGTTGTAGAGAGCCATGCCAGGCCAGGGGGCTATGGCATGGCTCTCTACTAATCGTAGTACCCATAGCCAAACCCTTAGGATTAAAAACAATGTGTGTTGGGGAGGGGGGTGCTGTGAGCCCCTCAGCCCAGCGCAAAGGCAGGGGGGTGTGATCAGTGTGATTGCTCCTCCCCACAGGCATAGGAGACTGGAGCAGCTGCTACTCAGCAGCCGCGAGCATTCTTTCACTGCAGTCCAGCACACAGCGTGAAGTAAGAGGGAGGGGGGCAGCACCGGGTCCCTGCAGCAAACCCAGGCCTGGGTAATCAATATCCACTCCCCCCCTCTCGGCATCCCTGGGCAGAAAGCCAGTGGTGGGCCTACCCACCAATCCCAACAGCACTGATGAACTGTTACAACACAACACTCACTGTTTGTACAAGTGTTAAGCAATGTGGTGCGCTGCTTGGAGGACTTGGAGCTGGCGCTGCAGCACAGGGCTGCTACTGGCTCACAGCCTAGTAGCAAACAGCGTTTACATTTTCAGATACACCTGCGCTCTTCTACACCCCCTTTCCCCCTGTTACCACCCCCAAACTCGGACTACCTGTCACTCACTTTGCAAATGGTTCCTATGTACAGACGTAATGGCAATCCAATGCACAGTGTGGGTTTCACGCATGTGCAGTTGCAAACAATCACTCAATCTACAAAAATATCGGTTTAGTGTAAATCACCGAATCAGGTCCTAATTCTATAATGTTACTTCCTCACTCCATTATCATCCTAACTATGCAATAATACCCTTATTAGTCCCTAAACAATGATCAGAGTGCAAATGAGGGAGGGGGCATTGCCACTGTATAGGAACCATTCTTCTTGAAGACCATTATGACTGCCTGGCACAATATAAGGCCTCTCATGCACATCATTGTTAGTTTGCAGAAAACTGCAGAGAATCACCCAGAAATGGTTGAGAAATGAAAAAAAAAAATGAAATTTCCATAGAGATCACTTGCTCCCTGCACAATGTCCTGTGTCTGTATAAATGAGCGTATGGGAATTGGATCAAAATGGCAAAGGCTTCCATGTGTAATTTCTCTATACAGCCATGTGTATAAGCCCACAATGTACACACTCACGATCAGGGCCGTAACTAGGGTAGGGTGACCTGTGCCAGGGCACAGGGCACCACAGGGCAGTGGGCGCTGTTTGGGCCTCCCAATTTTCTGTTTATTATCATTCTCACTTGTAGCTTCTTCTTCTTTTATCCCCAACATCTCCTGGCCTCCCCTATCTCTTCCCTGGCCCTTCCCCATGAGGCCATGGCCCTTTTTTGGGTGCATGTCTTATGTCTCTATTTGAAAAACAGGGAGCGGTGGGTACCAATGATCTTTCTGGCACAGGGCACCAAAAAGTCTGTTATGGCTCTGCTCACGATCATGTTTTGGCTTTGCCTCCGATGGCTCTGTTCTAGTGATCACATCATGAAATGATGTAACCATGTAAGCGGGGCTTGTTTTTCATTTTTTAAATTAGTTTTATTTCTAAGGTTTTCAAGTGTACATAGAAAACAAAGAAATAAAATCACTCAACATTATTTTTTAGCACTGAACTATGCAAGTACATTCACATTGAGACAAAGTGGCCTACTACGGAACTACTGTGATTATTAAGTATCCATATCGCTGCATATATTTTTGCTTTGATTGAGTAATACTTTATTAATTTGCCATTTTAAAACATGTAACATATAATACAACATAAAATAAAACAGGCATAACCCAACAACATATCAAAAATTCAATACCAATTCCAACATTCGGTGAATAGAACCAAAGCACCTAGAGGCAAATTGGAATACACTTCCACATTGAACCACCACTAGCTATAGCAATATATATGTTCTAAATATAGTGACCTAAAACATATCAACAACTATAACGATTAAACGTAACAATAATTATCACAATTACAACTACCTTAAACAAAATAAATATTAACTATGGTGAAATCTATATAGTTATTATGGGTATCAAAATCACTAACAAATCAACTATAAATTTATTATTCTCAAATATAATTACCACAACCTTGATGACTATAAATATAGTGTTCGTAAATATGAAAGTGTACTTTACTGATTATAAGTATTGATCAGAAATGTATTTACTACAATTACAATAACTATAAGTGTATTATCTATATGCGTAATATCTATAATTTTACTAACTAATTATATAGTGGCAATAATAGTGGCTATGAATAACTAATTAATTACCATTATTAAACTCTATATAATATGTCTCTATAAATATAAAACTACTAATATACTAACTATGAATACAACTTTTATACACTTAATAATAAAGAACCACAGTACAACCAAAATATATAATTCATGAAAACTTATATACTTGAAGACATTTTTTAAAAATGTCTATTCTCATGTAAAACGTAATAGCTATCTTATTCTACAATATACATTTTATGCCTATATGTAGCATCACTTGTATATACAAAAACAACTGAAAGGCAGAGAAAGAAAGAAACCAAAAAAGTAGAGATGTTACCCATAGCAACCAATCAGATTCTACTTATAATTTATCTAGCACCTCCTAGAACAGTGGTTCTCAAACTCTGTCCTCAGGACAGGTCACGTTTTGCAGGTCACCCAGCAGGTGCACAGGTGTACTCATTACTCACTGACACATTTTAAAAGATTCACAGGAGGAGATAATTATTTCACTTGTGATTCTATGAGGAGACCTGGAAAACATGCACTGTTTGGGGTCCCGAGGACAAAATTTGAGAACCAGTGTTCTAGAAGATAATAGCTAGAATATGATTGGTTACTATGGGCAACATCTTCACTTCTAAAAACCCGCACTTTAGTAAATATACAGTACCCCATAGTGTTTACAGATAAATCTGAAAATGTGCATGATACAATGAGGGAAATGTCACTACAAATTCAAATCTATTTATATTTTAGGAACACTCCCTTTATTATTGTAAACTTTTCAAAATAACTAAGTTTAGACTAATTTATGGCTTAAATTACTCACGATGGGACATGTCTTTATGGCGTGTTACTTTTGTGTATTTGAAGCTTTTTGGTTCTCATTGTTCTCATTGTTCCCAATGCACTTTTTGTATAGGACAAACCCCAATGCATCTCATTATGGGCCGTATTCAATTTGAAGCGAAAACTCGTTATCTCATTTTCGCCTGTTTCAATTATCCCCGTATTCAATTTCAAAGAGTTTTGCGAAAAGTCTTTGTTAAAAAACAGGGATAACTTTTCACCATGTTTTACATGGCGAAAAAAAGTGTATAATTGGGGTTCCCTAAAAGTATTCTGTGTCAAAAAAAAAAAAAAATTGTCAAGACACCCTAAAATATTAACTTTAATTTTGGGGGCGAAAAAAAATAAATGTTGAGGGACAAACTTCTAAACTAACGCAATTTATTCCTGAGGACCCCCATGTAAGCGGCAGGTGTTTTCTTCATTGCGGGTGGTAGCGGCAGGTGCATTTTTTAAGAATTTTAAAAATCATTTAAGGGACTTAAAAATATGCTTACACCGATTTTCATGTACCCCAAATTTGATGGAAGTAGTTTTTTTTTTTGCCGAAAAAAAAGCTAAGTGCTATTCTGCACCCCTTCTTCTGAGGCGCATTTATGCACCTGCCGCGGCTGTTTAAAGCCCCCAATTACCTTCAGCAGGCAAAAATGGGGGTACCCACAGTGATCCCCCATGTCTGGACATCTTTAGGGGGGTCCAAGGAAAATTTCCAAAAAAATCCCTGATTTTTTTGATACTTACCTTCCCGCCGGGTCCCGTTTTCACACGATCCTAATTGAATACGGGGATAAAGCAGGCACGCACCCGATACTTTATCCCCGAAAAACCTGCGATGATGGCGAAAAGTCCGACCTCTGACTTTTCGCCATCAAATTGAATATGGCCCTAAGTGTAGGACAAGCAGGGGAGGATTGGGAATTTAAAGTGGCCCTGGAAAAAACTGTGAAAGTGGCCCTATGTGCGCACACCTGGAAAATTGGGTGAAGCCTCGTGGCCTAATGTGAAATGCCATTCCCAAAAGCCACTCCCCCCACTTTAGCCATGCTGGGGGTATGCCCACCACTCCAGGAGCTGATGAGCGTGCCCACAGTCCCTCTCTCCAGTGAATAAGCACAGCAAGTATGTAAATGACAATGAGTATTTTCTTACCTATATGATTTCTCTGCAACGGCGGAACCTCTGAAGAAATTGATCCTCCCTGGACAGGCAGTGTCTTGAGTCGTTATTCATTATTCACACAGGAGATAACATGGTCTGGAAGCCGCCTGTTTGTGTCGCAATAAAGCCAATGTCATCATCATGCAACATAGGTTCAACCAGATAATACATAGTTACAGAAGTTTTGGGGCAGGACAAAATGTGAGTTTCCCATATAAAACAATTTTATATTAATAAAATATATTTGGTCATTTGGTGCCATTTGTATCAGTAATATGGTTTCATTAGAATTGTTGTCTTACTGATGATTACTGTCCCCCCAGTCTTTTCTTCTAATAGCACCAGCGGTCCTACAGTCCTACAGTCCTCTATGTGTGTCTCCAGCACCATTGCCTTGGTGTGTCTCCTGCCCATCCCCCCTATGTGTCTCTCCAGTGCCACCCCGTTTCTCTCCAGCACCATCCTTCTGTCTCCCCAACGCCATCATCCTACATCTCCCCAGCTCCATCATCCTGTTTCTCCCTAGCACCATCCTCCTTCCCTAGCATAGAATAGCCCCCCTCCCCCACAGACAGATCCTCATCTCCCTCTAGCACAAAATGACCCCGTTCCACAGACAGATTATCATCTTCCCCTAGTACAGCAGACCCCCCTCTCCCTCAGATAGATCATCATCTTTCTCTAGCACAGAATAGCCCCCTTCCCCTCAGACAGATCATCATCTCCCTTTATCAGAAATTGACCCTAGCACAAAATGACCCTGATCCAGACAGATCATCTCCCCCTAGTACAGCAGACCCCACTCCCCCTCAGACAGATCATCATCTTCCCTTAGTACAGAAGACCCCCTCCCCCTTAGACAGATCATCTCCACTAGCACAGAATAGCCCCCTCCCCCTCATACAGATCATGATTTCCCCTAGCACAAAAATAGCCCCCCTCCCCCTCTGACAGATCATCTCCCCTTAGCAGAAATTAACTCCCTCCGACCCTCCCCCAAAGACAGATTATCTTTTCTTAGTACAGAATACCCCCACCCCCCGGTGGCCCCCCTCTCAGATCATCATTAATCCTCCCCAGGGCCCCCACCCCATACATCCCCCCCTGACACAGATGGGAGGTATCATCTCTCCAGACTCCATCCCCTATCAGCCCGACTTGTCATATCACCTGACACAGTAAGTCCTGCATGATGCAGGTCACAGTGCCCATGGTAGTGTTCGAGTCTCTGAAACAGCCAGCCCAGCCCCATTGTCCCCAGTGCACTATGGGCGACTTCCCCAGCCGGGGATCTCATGATTTTTAAATAAACCCCCAGCCCAGGTCTTCCTGAATCCTGGACTGTCTACCAGGCACTGCAGCCAGTCTCCTCTCCACTCTGCCCCCTCCCCACTTCACAGCCTGGGGAGGGGACAGAGTGGAGAGGAGACAATTAGGCTGACTGCCTGGGCGGCCCCCGGCACGGCAACTTACCCCACACCAGCCACCACCCGTGGACCCGTGCCAGTGCACTTCTCCTCGCTGGGGTCGCAGCGTCTTATGCAGCGCGTCAGCAGTGGTTCTGGGTGGGGTTTTAATAGGACAGCCTCTTCTCACGATAGAGGCTCCGGTGGGCCTCGGGCAACTCACGGTAACAGGCAGCCTGTCATGCTAAAAAGAAATAAATAAAAAAAGCCAGGTGACGTGAGCGGGGGGGGGGGGGGGGGGCACAATTGAGAATTGGCCCCACAAACTAATCGGCCCACCATGATTTTTCCCGCAAAAGATAAGGGCCAATCCGCCCCTGAGGACAAGGGGCTCGATTCAGACCTGCTCTCTAGATGCAAATCTGGCAGACCCGCTCTCCAGCATATGCAAATCTGGCAAAGGCAAACGATCGCACGGCAAGGCATTAGCACGCCCACTATGACTTGGTGCGCGATCGCTCTGTGTATGCAGATGCCCACCAGCCTGTCTTAAGACGCCCACTTGCGCACGTCATCTCAAGGACGTGTATGCAACCATCGGAAGGGAACGGAGTGCTTGTGGCTGACCATACCCTACCGCAAGCATTACGAGCACTTCAGTGTAATATTCAACCAAGTGATGTGTACTATGACGCGACCTCTTAATTATGCACGCCTCTGAAACGGCGTTGAGACGCTCAGGCATGCCTGTGTTCGCACCTCCACTCCCCCATTTTTAATGGCCAGCCCCTGTCACCACCCACAAACGGCTTCTCCTCTCACTCAATCAGCTGGGCTGTCTATGCGCGGCGAGCGAACGCTTCCCGATCGCTCTGACTGGTTCGCGCACTGTGATGCATACGCATACGCAGAATGCAAAATTTGGCTGGCTGTGTGCGAACGCTTCCTAGCAAGCGGGTCTGAATCGGGCCCAAGGTTCCAATGCATTCATATGTCTAATCTAATCTGTACTCACCAAGGAGCACCTCTGAGATTCATCCAACTTTTCTCATCGTCCAATCAAAACCAACTGCAATCACACTGCAATAAACACGTGACATCACAAAAATGCATGTGTGCTGTGGTTTTACACTCATGCAGTTCGGAAATGACCTGCAGTGGGTGCTTATAGTTACTTATTATATTGCTGTCAGTTCTCACATGTGATATTGTACAGACTTCTCTGGGATTGCAATACACTCATGAAAGATTAAGTTAAACATGGTACTGGTTTTGGCTGCTAGGATACTGCTTTAAATTATTAACTGGCACCTGGCATTGTAATAAAGATGCTTTGTTGATCGCTCCTAATTCTTTTGATATATCTTTTGTTTACTGAATGTATTTTTATGTCACATTGATATTAAATATTTCAGAGTTAAAAATCTACTGCATGAAGTAGGATTTGATTTTACCATAAGTAATAGCTGCATAATAATACATAATGTGTCCAGCTAAGATTAAACATGGGTATTTAATTTTTATTTTTTTATGGGATTTCTACAAAAAAAAATCAACGGTGCTTACAACACTTTAGAACGTCAGACGCACAATTAGTAGTTTTATAGATACGACTATTAAAGCACCCAGATTTACTAATGGTCGGTTAGTAAAACGTCAGAAAACCAACCAAATAATAGACCTGCCTGTGGCAGGCAAGTTTAGGAGAATCACTGCACAGATCATGGTGATCTATGCAGTCTTTTTAAGATTAGAAGTAAATAATTAAAAAAAAATGGCTTGAGGTCCCTTCCTAAGCCTTGCAGGGGTTGGGAGAGATCCGGCGTGGGGTTCCATCTATATTTCCTATAACCAGCACCTGTATGAACCTGCCAGGGGGCTTAAACAATACACACTGGAGATCTTCGTAAAGTAAGATGGGGTCCCCCTTCCTGATGTTATCTGCGAGCGCTAATGTTATTTTGCGGTCAGCGTTGTTTTTCTTATGTTAGCAGCACTGACGAGCTGTTTTTTCTTTTTTCTTCCTGAGTTTGGTGCATGCGCAGTGTGTATTCCTAGCTAGCTCCATGGTCTGGATCCAATTCCCTGACCAGTAGCAAGATCCCTTCCCAGCCCAGCACATGCTGCTGTGTGATTAATAAATACAAGATGAAAAATTATTTAAAAAAGGCTGCGAGCACAAAACAAGGTTATCACTAGCCATGAAACTCACTAGTAAATGAAGCCCTAAGGCAACGAGCGGTAAATTCAAAATACCACTCGTTAAATACAGGTCTACATACATTTTGAAAGGGGGTATGAAAAAATAAAAACCGCGGGCTGAAAACCAGCGCTGCTTGCATTCATAAATACCAGATTCCACTGTAACATATGTAACGAGTTTGAAAAGTGCTCAAACTCGTTAGTAAATGGAGCCCATAGTGACTAAACTTATTTGAGATATTACGTTATAGGTAGGACTTGCTGTTCCTTTAATCTTCTGATGAAAAAGAGTCAGTCATGGATCCAATGGAATTTTTAGTCCAATTATCCCATATTTAAGAACTTAAACCTTTCTCCAGAAGCTCTGTGCATGACCATCATATGTGGAGAGTGTAGACTGGGTGCCGGTTAATTATCATTTTATATAAATCTTTGTCTGTTAGTCATATGGATAATTTCCTATGTTCTCTAGTGGCAGGTGGGGAGTTTGACTGGGGCGGTACACCTGTCAAACCATAACGCAGGTGTCCTAAGGCGAGCTCAGGGAGGACAGAAACCTACCGTGGAGCAGAAGAATGAGAACTCAATCTTTTATATCGTTTTCACCTGTGAATTACTTCCAACCCTCTGTTGTATGGTAAAATGGATATGGTGCATTAGTTATGATAGATAGATAGATAGATAGATAGATAGATAGATAGATAGATAGATAGATAGATAGATAGATAGATAGATAGATAGATAGATTACAATTGTGTTTATTGCAATAAAAATGTTAAGTCTAGAGCAGCATAAGTTTCAAGAACAGACAAAGAGCAAAGACAATAGGGAAGGAAAGGGGAGATGTCAAAGGGAGCTCACATAGCTTTGATATTTAGATGATTCCCTTAAATTATAGTCATATATACTAACTAGACACATATTCAGAATACCTATTCATTATCAACATTGGGGATGATTCACAATTGTACACTGATCGCATCTCTTCTGAGTCTTTAGACGCAACAGTGATGGAAGATATGGTAATGCCACAGGAGGCACCTGAAGAAAAAAGACACCTCCTGCCGGCATCGCAGTTCTGCCCATAGAAGCAGCATCAGATCACCAGCAGTGGCAGCGATGCACAATAACCAGGAAAATAGAGTGATGGACATTTTCCAGGCAATTTGCACATGCACAGTAGAAAAATCATAAGGAACATGAATTGGACACCATGTTCATGGAGACCTGCGCATGGTCAGTACATTATGGCACAGCAACAGCGTCTGCTTACTTACGCCGCTAGCTAGAGAGGAAGGAGCCCGGACGGAGACTGCACACGAGCCCCCTCCTCTCTTAATACGCCTCTGTCGGAACCATGACCAAATTAGTGATGGATTAGGTGTTTCGACATGGAATATTTTAGCAAAATCATGAAGTTGGGACAAAGCGGAACAATTCAGGGTCAGGTATTGGATATTTGCTCTTGAATTCCTGTAGTGAAACGAGTCTATACATAGGCTATGCATAGGCTTTAAGTGCTCAACATTGCATATAATTAGAGATTGCCACTATTTAAATTAGGGAATTGCTGGCATTGTGCCAAACCCATACTATGGTATAATGGAGTTAGAAATCCTTTGGGGTACGTGAGGCCTTGTTTAGTCAATGCCTTGACCCACATAGACACAACATGTAGCAGGATTAGTTAGAAATAACTGTCTGTGCTGAGCCAGAGAAGGTCAGCAGAAGAATGAGATTAAATCCATATACTCACACCCATAATGGATTAATATGATAATGCTATTATGTTAGATGGACAGTCTGCACTGAATGAAAATATCTTACCAAGTGGGGTACTGATAAGTCACTGTCCAACTTCTTCCTTATCATAACTTCTCTGTGAGGTTCATCTGTCCATGTAAAGTTCATTATATATTTTGAAAGTGAGCAATATCCTTATCCATAGATCTAACGGCGATGGGCAATGATTTTTATAGAGGTGTAAGAACAAATATTTGATAGTAGTGATTCTAGCCAACTGACATATGGTGTACATACCTCCTAGTTGGACATGTTTACTGTAAGTAGCTAGATGCACTTAGCAACCTTAACTCATCAGAGGCTTCCTATGCATGGATAAAGAGGAGAATTAGCGGAATTTTATTATTACGATGAATATGAGCAATGAATAAAATGTCCCTACCCTTTGCGACTCAACTTATCGCTATGTACTATGGTAGGTAGGTAGGTCTTTAGTCAGTTGACCAAAATGTTGGAATACATCTTAATATCCACAAGATGTATGCTAAGGAGAATGATGTTAGAGTGCAGCACTTGGGAAGCATTGAGCCACAGAACTAGAAAATAGTATTCATGACAGAGAGTATCACAATAATCATGAATGCTTTCAAAGGTGGATCAATAAATCGGTTTACACATGAAGAGCTTATTATCGGTCTCATGACTCCACCTTCTCCGCCAACCTTGAATGTCCATGTTTTGGTTTTGATTTTATTTTTGTACAGTTCCTTCTACCAGTGCTCGGCGCTGCAGAGTTTTATGGCGTTTTATAAATAAATGATGATGATGATGATTGATCTCAGGATATTAGACTTTCTTTTTCTTTTTTAAAAGTACATCATTCAATAAAGCAAGATCAGTACAGGACAATGAATAATTTAGTGAAAAGAGTATAGAAATAGCATGGGGAGCAAGTAAAGATGATGCGGGTTGCATTATGTACATTACTTATTTCATGTCTTTGGACAGTGTGGAGGGTTCTCTCTATGAGGACTGAGCAGTGTGTTGACCTTAGCAGTTTCCTGAAGCTCCATAAAAATTAGATTATTTTTATTTATTGTGCGTACTATTGACATGTTCTTTATGTTATACACTATATTAAAAAGATGTATTATATTAGCGTGTTTAGACTGTAGTGATAAGTGATCTTTTTCTAAATGTAATTTATCTGTTCTTTAGACTACACTCGTTCAATAGAATGTGTTGAACGTTATGGGATGAGGCAATCGCAGTCACTTTATTAAAGTGACATAAGAGCAGTGTAATATCCAGCAGGTGAAAGACAGGTCACTGATAGCTGTGTTTTCTTTACCTTCTATGTTCTCTTTGCAGGATCAGCTAGGTCTGTTACATGCTGCACTTCACGCTTTATAATAAGCTATAAGCTCATTCATAGCCAGTTCACAGGGCTGTGGTGCTGACACCCACTCTGCTTGTTTCAGGCTGAGCAGGGGGCCATTTGGACATGAGGGGACCCCAACGGAAGCTATGTATGGAAGAAGATAAAAAAAATTAAATTTGATCTCATATACATTCACCCAAAACATATTTTTTAATAAAGTAATCATATATATATATATATATATATATATATATATATATATTAATTTCATAGACAAAAAACCTTATGGTTTCACATGTCCCACGGAACAGTGTGCTCCCGATGCGATATTGTGGGCGATTTCCCTTGAACTGTCCCCGGCAGCTCCCCGACACTCCAGGACATGATATGGTGCTTAAACAACACATTTTGACATAAGAACTATTGTGCAAGATCTAAAGATAGCTGACTGCATGCACGGATCATTGAGATACATGATGCAGGCATCTGTGTAAAAAAAATTATTCAGAGATGCATACACGGATCAGTGCGATTCGTGCGGCATGCATCTGAGGGAAAAAATCAGTAAGACACAGATGCATGGACGGATCAGTGAGATCCGTCCATGCATCTGTGTTAAAAAAATAAAAACAAGTGATGTTTTTATTTTTTATTAAATGTCGTGTCCCCCTCCCTAAAGCACAACCAACATCAGCTTTTCAGAGACAGTCCTGGTTGTCAAAAAAAAGGGGACAAAAGATATAGGAGTCCCCTGTATTTAACACAACCAGTACTGGGCTCAGCTGAGCCGGTCATGGTTATGGAAATACAGGGGACAAAAAGCGTAGGGGTCCCCTGTATTATTCATAACCAGAACGGACCCTTTCTAATGGGGGAGTAATGCCACAGCCAAGGGAACTGTTTCACCGGGTCCCCCGGCCAAAGCATTGCCCCTGACCGCTAGTCAGCCAAGGCCGGGGATCCCTGGGGAGTTGGGGACCCCTCCAATAAAGGGGTCCCCCTCTCCTGGGCACCCCAGGCCTAGGCTGATAGCCTGGGGCTATCCCTGGCACCCCTAGAGCGGTGGGTGCCGGGTTGACTGTGTAAAATGTGTAGTGTAAAAATAAAAAAATATTGTCTTTTTCAGTAGAACTAAAGGTCCAAGCAAGCCTCACCCGCATTCAGGTACTTGGAGAACCAAAAGTACCAGCATGCGGGGCATTACGAGCCCGCTGGCATCTGTAGATCACCTGCAAAAGAAATATTAAAATTAACACAACACACTTTGATATTTCAATAAAAGTTTATTATACAGCATCTTCACCTGGGGCATGGCGACCTTTAAGCTCTTTTTCATGGCCACCGCCCAACCAGGGCTTGGGACGTCTTCACCTGCGTATTCTCCCCCTAGAGATCCATTATACATCCTTTATGTAAACCACTAAAAGGGGCCTCCAAATCCATAAACAAACTTAGTAGCCATATTTTCAATGCAGCCAAACTTTTAGTTGCTGCTCATTGGAAGCTTCCTAATGCCCCTTCTACACAGGCCTGGATCAAAAAAATTTGGTACACCGCCTCTATGGAATACATCACCTCCCTTCTCCATGACAAAGTGGGTACATTTCATGGTACTTGTGGGCCTTGGTATTTCTATTTCCATAGACAGATCCCTGGTCATATTTGAACATAATTATGGTAGTTTTGCTTCAATCAAATCTCAAGTGCTTTGTCCACCCTTCCTAGTTCTACGAGTTGTAGCTCTTTTTGTAATGCCCCTCCCTTTCCCCACCCCCTTTCCCCTAGTTGTTACATATCTATGTTGTTATTTACGAATTAATAAGACTCAAAATTAAAAAAATATGAAAGTGGCTTGACAGCTTTTTGTTGCATTATGACATTACTTGGTCTGTTGACATTTTTTGCTCTTTAGTGTATATTTTTGATAAGTTATTGGAAATGTTGTATGTCTGTCATCCACATTCATAAATAAGATTTAAAAATAGTAATAATAATAATTTCAAAATAATTGAAAAACACAGTATAACAAGTTAATAATTAGGCTTGAAAATAAAGCATAAAAGAAAAATTAAATTCCCACTTAAAATTGCAATGCATTTCACAGCACCTGGCCGCTTCCTCATGCAGTGTTGCATGAATTAGGGTAGTCAGAATAGGTAGGAATATATAGGCTTACTAACTGATTAAATAATTAAGTAGCATCAAACCGGACTGGCTCAAATAAAGCTCATCTATTTGGTGAGTTTCCTAAAACTAAGAACTTGAAAATTAAGATAATTGATTGTTAAAAAGTAGGGAAAGGGGGGGGGGTGGCCTGCCTGCTGCCAAGAACAGACGTGTTGTGAGGGAGTTGTGAAGGAGCTCCCGCTGACCGTTTCCATCCACGGCGCATAGATAGCCCTGGTTTGCTCTTTCTACTCTGTGGGCACTGCTACTTGTGTCCGCACACAAAGGAGTCCTTCCCTGGTTAGTCACGGCCCTCCGCATCCCGCTGAGGCCTGCTCTCGGGCCTGAAGCCATGGGCATGATTTGGACGTAAGGCCCGCCGCCACTGCTTCTCTCCCTCCTCTGGTTCCTGCCTCCTCCTGCTGCCCGGCGGTTCCCCCTCTGGTGGTTGCTGCAGGGATAAGGTTGGTGGGCTCCCCTCTGCTGTTCACAGTGCCGCTAGACCCCGGGTGGCCGCCATCTTGGATTAGGTCCTCCAGGAGTAGTGTCAGTTTGTACTATCCCCTGGGACCCTAAGTAAGGCTGAGGTCTCCCGAGTTAAACCTAGACCCTCTGCTGCTGTCTCTGCTTAAGGAGTAATCTCTCCCTGACCTGCTTTTCTACTTCAGGGTCCATAGGGGGTCCACAGGGTTGACCTTGGGGTATAGGTTGGGAACCAAATCCGGGCACCACGCAGTTAAAGCTTTTAGCTCCCAGGATGCACTTGGGTCCACTCTCCCTATAACCCCACCCCCAATCCAGAGGCACCTCAGTTTAAGTTGGTGCCCGGCCGGAATCGGGTCACCGTTTAGTGCAGTGGGGAGCTGATTAGCAGCCCCTAAGCTTTATTTTTTTCTAAAGGACAGAGTTTTTTATTTTTCCTTTGGATTCTTCAGAGCGGCAGCGTCAGACTGTCCATAGGACGTCTAAGCTGCCGCTCCGTCACCCCGCTGGTGCTGAGACGCCAGTACAGATCTGGGGAGTATACTGATTTCAGGCAGAGTTACCACCTACGGATCAGAAGAATCCGACCACGCAGGAATGGGATGCGTAGTAACGTCTGTAATCCGACGAATAACACGCCCATCCACCCCAGGAGGGGCTCATGATCACCCTCAGGGAATTTGAGACAGGAGACCAAACACTGTTGTAATACCTCATATCTGGCAACAGCCAGAGTCCCGCCATGCGATCCACCCGCTAGTCAGCAACAGGAATTGCTCCGCTCTGATATCCAGTTCATCCTTTGGAGTGTTTTCTGGATTATGCCTCCATTTGTCCTCCCTAGGGACTCCTTGGGAGTTAGTAGTGGTTCTTCGTTAACTCCGGGGAAAGTTAATGGAACCGCTGGTTGTGATAGCCATTACATGGTCTATTGCTTTGGCTTTCTCTCTTTCTCTCAGGGAGTTTATATCACCCAGGTGAGTGTCGGAATTGGGAGCGTTCTCATGTGGCTCCCTCTTCTGGAGGGCATCTTGTCAGGGTGTGAGTTGCTCTCACCCTGTGTTTCTTCTTAGTGATTTTTAGGTTCCATATTATTCTGGAATTTATGGTGAGGCCATTCAGTCCCCAGTCCGCTCGGCTGGTGTGGCCTCATTGACTGTGGTCCGGCCTCTGTGGATTTATGTGATCCGTTCAGGTTCCTGACAGAAATCGGACTCCTTATTGGTGGTCTGAAATTTCTGGTTTTAACAGGAAAGGATGGCCGGCCTATGGCCAAATGTTGGCTGGACGGCCTCGTATGTCTTCTTCAGGGGCCTACCCATGGGTAGGCCTTTCTGTTGTTGATGCTTGTTTTTTCTCGGGCCATGTAACCCTCGTGGGTGGCTCGCTGTGGCGCCTTGGCTGTTTTGCCTTGCTAGATGGCCATGTGGTCTTCTGTCCACACCTTTTTAAGGTTCTAGGCATTGGTTTCCTTTGCCTCTCCGGATGCTTCCTTTTTGGCGGCGGATTCTCCTCTCAGCATAGGAGCGTCCCCTCCCTTGGTTGAACTGCTTTGGGACATCCCCAAGGTCAACCCTGTGGACCCCCTATGGACCCTGAAGTAGAAAACAAGAGATATGGTAAGAACTTACCTTTGTTATCTCTGTTTCTACGAGGTCCACAGTGCGCCCGCCCTGGCGCACCTGGCTTCGAATGGGCTGTGTGGCTGGTCACCGGTTTTCCGTCTCCCATTTCTGTGAGTATGGTTATCGAGTGTTCCAGTTTTCTCTCTCTTTTTCTCTCCTCCTCCGGCCTTTGGCTACTTACAAACTGAGGTGCCTCTGGCTTGGGGGTGGGGTTATAGGGAGAGTGGACCCAAGTGCATCCTGGGAGCTAAAAGCTTTAACTGCGTGGTGCCCGGATTTGGTTCCCAACCTATACCCCAAGGTCAACCCTGTGGACCCTATGGACTTCGTAGAAACAGAGAAACAAAGGTAAGTTCTTACCATATCTCTTGTTTTCCCTTTGCTGTGTTGGACGGGAGTTTCAGAATACTATACAGACTGGATAGAGGGAGGGAGAGTTGCTGTCTCCTGTGTGTTCCTGGCTCTATTACTCACCTATTCTGCCATCATACTAAGTTTGTGTGTCCAGTCTGGCGAACTCCTTGGCTGGTGCTCCCTGTAGTGTGCCGTTCTGACTATCGACTACTATATGTGCATATTCCTGGATAATGTATGCGAGAGATACTCCCTCAGCCGCCCATGTGTCTTTTTTTTGGGGGTGAACCTCTCTGCAGCTGCTACTTGCCTCACTGACCTATGATCATCTGGTTTCTAATCGCCTGATTGCTACTGTCGTTGACCATGGCTCCCAAGAAACAGCAAAAATTCTCTTCCTTGACTCAACCAATTCGCTTCCAGCCCCGAGGATCTACATCCATCAACAGACTCAGCCAGCTTTCACAAATCTTCTCCTGCTGCGTCACCTACTATTACCTTGACTCTACCTATTACGCAGTCAGGTTCGATGGATGATGACACTCCTCTCACTGCTCGGATGATGCAACAAATGCTTCAATCCTTCAGGGTGGATCTCATGACTGATATGCAATCTGCTCTGCAGGATGTTAAGCGGGAGTTAACCAATTTGGGGGATTGAACCGATAACCTTGAAACGAAGATGGAAGAGCTTGTGACCTCCCATAATAACCTTCTTACTGCTCATGAATCAACTGTGGCAGAGGTTTCTGCACTTCAAAGATAAATTGGCAGATTTGGAAGATCAATCTTGTCTGAATAACAAAGATCTGAGGCATTCCGGAATCGATGTTGAACTCAGACCTTCAGGAATTTGCTTTATCCCTGTTCCGGAAACTCCTGCCGTCTCATGCTGAGTCTGACCTTCTTATCGACCAGATCTACTGTCTTCCCAAACCCAATCTACCACTGTTCCCGGCTTTTCAGCAGCCACTATTGCCAAGCGCCGCACTTTACATCCCCTTACTTCAACTCTTCGTGCTAATGAGATCTCATATCGTTGAGGATTCCCATCAAAACTCATTATACGGCGTGACGGCTCGACTTTTGTGGTGTCCTCTCTAGAAGCTGGACTTAACTTGCTAGAGGATTGGAACATCCCAGCTCCTCCGTGCTTCCTCAAGTCTCCACCTCTGATCGTTTCTGAGTGGTCGTCGGTTGGGTAAAATTGAGTAGTCTCCAGATGATCACCTTTTTCATAGACTGCTACTTCTGGACTCAGGATCTGTGTGACAGGTCTTCTGAGGCTTCTAATACCTGATACATTATGGGACATTTTATTGCACAATTTATTTTTCCCTTTTGTACCAGTTTTGTAGAAATTTTCCTGTACTTATATTGTGGGGTTCTCGTATATATTACATATTACATATATTATAGTTGTATATTATACTGTATGTTTCAATATTGTCGTATGGGTTAGGTTCCTTCTGGCCTGCCCCCATGTCTTTATGTTTTGCCGCATTTAGTTCCCTGTGGCAAATACTTCTTCCCAATAGACTGGGCTTGGTTGTTTTTGTTTTTTTTTGTCCCTGGAGTTCCTTTTTCCCCTTTTTTTTTTCTTTTCCGCAGTTTATTTTTGTAATGCGTGTTATGGTTACTGAATTGCTTGCTCATTCTCTGAGTTTTAGATATGATCAATTTGTTTTTACTGAATGTAAACCCTAACAAACGATGCTTAACTTTACGGACCTGCCATGCCTATAACGCTGATGTAGTGGCTTTGCAAGAGACACATTTTTCGGTCCTTCGCCCTCCCATTTTTAAGGATTCTAGATATACAATTTGTTTACGGCCAACAAGCCATTTAAAAGAAATGGAGTAGCCATTTTATTCCATACTGCTTCCCCTTTCACTCTTTCTCATAAAATTGCTGACAAAAATGTGAGGTATCTCATATTAGTGGGAACTCTACATAATTCACAGGTCACCTTAGTTTACCTATATGCCCCGAATTCCCCTCAGATCTCTTTTCCGCAGGAGGTTTGTGCTGAGATTCAAAAGGTTAGAAAAGGTTCCCTTATGTTTTGTGGAGATTTTAGTATTGCCCCTGATCCTCGTTTTGATAGATCTGATATCGCTGAGTTGGGTAACCACCCCCGGGGATTCTGGTCCTTCCGTAGCTTTAAAAAAAATTACTAGCGGAATTTGATATTTGATGATGTATGACGGGCTGAGAATCCTGAGGTATGAGATTACACTTTCTTTTCTAGTGTTCAAGAAAATACCTTATTTTGGCTGATAAGTGGAACCTCTCCCCATCAAGATCTCCAATTCGACCCTGGAGGCTATCTGAACATAGTTTTGATGTCTTCAGTATTAATCTACTATGTTGAAAATAATTGAAATAAACAAAAAACCATTGAATGAGAAGGTGTGTCCAAAATTTTGACTGGTACTGTACCTTGGTCTATGAAAAACATGAGGTAGTCATAGCAAGTGTTAAAAGTGTTCGCCATTAGCATCCAGGCCAGCTGTTCACACCCTAGTCAGCAGCACAGTCCAAACTTCAAATAGGGGAGTCAGTGAGGATGGCAGTTTTTGTGGTTCCCCTATTTGAATTTTGGACTGCACTGCAGCCACCACCTCTGGAGCCACCACTGCTAGTCAGTACTTAGTTCTGCTTCTGCCCGTGGTGTTGTGTACTGAGGCGTCCACACTCATCAATGTCTGTGTGTTACGTGCCAATATTAACCTTTATTGATTCAGTTTTCCAGTATGTCTATACAATAAATAAGCATTGTCCAGCTGTGTACCGGTTCATATCAGCACTTAACACACAAATAGTGGGACTGTGTCAAATTTCACTAAATTATGTCAATGACTTTAAAAGTTATAAGACAAACTTTGGGGCAAAAGTGAGGGAAACACCCTGTATTAAGTTTTGGGTGTGGAGAGGTAGTCAGTGGCGCACAAGCTAATTTCCAAGCAGAAAGAATAATAGTTTTAACTAAATATCAAAATCCTAAAAACCAGCAGTGTCGGACTGGGGCATGAAGGGCCCACAGGGGAACTTAATGGCAGGGGCACGGTGAAGGGGCGTGGCCAGACTTTGGTATGTGTGGCCATCAATCAGAGGTGTGTGGTCATCCCACATTATTGTAATTCAATATTCAATTACCCTTTTATTAGATTAGCAATAATCCATGCCCCCCTTTAATTAAAATATCAATAATCGGTGAACCCATTAGGTTAGCTACATATATATATATATATATATATATATATATATATATATATATATATAATCATGCATACAACAACCAAGAAGATGGCACTCAGAGACTTAGAATCGTGAAAAAAAGAAAGCACCTTTTGTTAATGGATTCCAAATCTCCTAGTGCTGCCTTCCTGGTTGTTGTTATATATATATTGGGCGCGAGGTTAAGCGAGGAAAAAACCTTGGATTAACACAGATATGCGCGCTCCCGATACCCTCGGTATCCAATTTGAAAAAAGTGATTGTGGAGATTTCAGTTATGAAAACCCCACGCCGCATAAAAACTTTAATTCTACACTTACCTGCCCGGGGGTCTCCGCGGCTCCCGGTGTCCTCCCCTCTATTTTCTCACTGGAGAGGGGGCTGCTGGGAGGCTCCAGTGGCTGGTGGGAGGGGCAAGGGCTGCTGGGAGATGTAGTTCTCCCAGTGCCTATTCCAGGGGGGCACACAGACTTTGGGGGGGACACTCACCGGGGGTCACACACACAACACTCATACACACATACACTCACTCCTACACACTTACAAACACTAACAAGCACTCACACATACTGACCCTGCTGCAGAAGACCCGGCTTCCGACGCTGGATGCAGAAGACAGCGCCGCAGAAAGTAAGTATTTAAGGACTAATTAAGCTAATTGGAAACTTCAAATTGCTTAATTAGTCCCCAGGGGGTGCTGCCGGGGTCCCAGAGCAAGTCCCACTGATTTTTCCTAAAATTAACGATTTTAGAAAAATTCAGACTGGAGGTGCGAGAATATAATCCTCCTGACGTTCAAAAAAGAGAAAATCCTGCACCTAATTGAATAGCAAAAATCCCGCACCTGCAGGAAAAACCTCACAGGTGCAGGATTTTTCTTGCCCCCAAATAAATTAAAGCTATCCTCAGAGTCGGCCCTAACCAATTTGATACCCTAGGCAAAATTTTGCCGATGCCGATATTGCCTCTCATACTTGCATGCAGGTTCGACGGGCGATGTCGCTGACGACGCGTGGGAGCGTGCATCGTCAGTGACATAGTGGGAACACACTGGCCGATGTGCCCGATATGTAATTTGAACTGCTGGATCGGACAACATATCATCTAGTAGTGTGTACTCGGCATAAGTCAAAAACTCACTCTAAAGAGCTGCCAGGCTACCTGTGAAGCTGATTGCTGAAGCATAATATGAGAATGCAGCTGCCGTGCGTAAACCCCTGCAGTGTTTCCCAACTCCTAGTCATTCCTGTGCTTGGTGTCTGGCAAATACATTGCCCCCACAGGAAAAAACTAGGGATGAGCGGGTTCGGTTCCCTGAGAACCGAACCCACCCGAACTTCGGGGATCCGGGGCGATCCGAGCCCAAGCTCGGATCTCCCTGTCTGCCCCGGATCCCTCTCCCGAGGCAAAACCTCGAGATCTGCTGTCGGATCTCGAGGTTTTGCCTCGAGCGGCCATTTAAAAAAAAATGCCTTTGCCTTTAATGGGCAAAGTGCTGATTGGCTGACAGAGCCGTCTGTCATGGCTCTCAGCCAATCAGCATTATGGTGCTCATTTGCATGTAGCACGGACTCGTGAGATCCGTGCTACATGCATCTGTGTGATTGACAGTGACACAGAGCACAGATGGGTCAGTGAGACCCGTCTGTGCTGCTATGTATTTCAATGACACAGATGCACGCACGGACCAGGAGATCCGTGCTACTTGCATCTGTGTCATTGACACAGAGCACTAACGGGTCCGTGAGACCCGTCTGTGCTGCTGTGGTAAATAAAAAAAAAAAAACCTGTGTAAAAAGAGAAAAAAATGGCGTGCCCCCCCCCCAAAAAAAGAGCAACCAGCCCCGGGCATTAGTGACCCAGTGCTGGGTGTGCTTAAATACAGGGGACAAACGACATAGGGGTCCCCTGTACTTAAACACAACCAGCACCGGGCTAGTCAGAACCAGAGCTGGTTGCCAAAATACGGGGGACAAACGACGTAGGGGTCCCCCGTATTCTGCGCAACCAGCTCTGGGCTCTGATCCGGTCCTGGTTCTGGAAATACAGGGGAAAAAAATGAGTAGGGTTCCCCTCTATGTTCCAGAACCAGCACTGGACTTTTTCTAGCGGGGGGCTGATGCCACAGCCAGGGGAGCCCTTTCACCGGGCCCCCCAGCCGCAGCATCAGCCCTGACCGCTAGTCAGCCCAGGCCGGGGATCCCTGGAGAGCTGGGGACCCCCCCAATAAAGGGGTCACCCTCTTCAGGGCTCCCCAGGCCCAGGCTGATAGCCCGGGGCTATCCCCGCCACCCCTGGTGGCGGTGGGTGGCGGGTTGATTGTGTGGTGTGGTGTAAATAAAGAATATCAAACATTGTCTTTACAAGTAGAACTGCAAGTCCCAGCAAGCCTGCCCCGCATGCTGGTACTTGGAGAACCACAAGTACCAGCATGCAGGGCATTAAGGGCCCACTAGTACCTGTAGTTCACCTGTAAAAAAATGTTTAAAAAAAACACAGGACACACACACCGTGACAGTATAAGTTTATTAAACATACATACACACACACACACACACACACATGTACACATACTCACCTATGTAACCCTGTAGCATCGGTCCACTTGTCCGGTAAAGTATCCATAGGGGACCTGTGAAAAAAAACATACTCACCATCTCCTATGCGAGGTTCTGTCCTCTTCGTTCCAAAGTAGGCATCCCCGGACTTGGCAAAAAAAAAAAAACGAAAACGCGATCCACGAACTTAGTACCGTTCTATAGAATGGTACTTCCCGAATGAGAGCTTAGCGGCGGGGTATCACCATGGAAACCCCGCTGCTAAGCGTTCATTGGCTGAGAGAGGCCATCTCCCGTCTCTCTCAGCCAATGAACGGCTCCCTCCATTGTAGTCAATGCTGGGAGCCGCAAGGTTATTAAAGTTTACCCTGCGGTTCCCACCATTGACTACAATGGAGGGAGCCGTTCATTGGCTGAGAGACGGGAGATGACCTCTCTCAGCCAATGAACGCTTAGCAGCGGGGTTTCCATGGTGATACCCCGCCGCTAAGCTCTCATTCGGGAAGTACCGTTCTATAGAACGGTACTAAGTTCGTGGATCGCGTTTTCGTTTTTTTTTTTTTGCCAAGTCCGGGGATGCCTACTTTGGAACGAAGAGGACAGAACCTCGCATAGGAGATGGTGAGTATGTTTTTTTTCACAGGTCCCCTAGGGATACTTTACCGGACAAGTGGACCGATGCTACAGGTTACATAGGTGAGTATGTGTACATGTGTGTGTGTGTATGTATGTTTAATAAACTTATACTGTCACGGTGTGTGTGTCCTGTGTTTTTTTAAACATTTTTTTTACAGGTGAACTACAGGTACTAGTGGGCCCTTAATGCCCTGCATGCTGGTACTTGTGGTTCTCCAAGTACCAGCATGCGGGGCAGGCTAGCTGGGACTTGCAGTTCTACTTGTAAAGACAATGTTTGATATTCTTTATTTACACCACACCACACAATCAACCCGCCACCCACCGCCACCAGGGGTGGCGGGGATAGCCCCGGGCTATCAGCCTGGGCCTGGGGTGCCCTGGAGAGGGTGACCCCTTTATTGGGGGGGTCCCCAGCTCTCCAGGGATCCCCGGCCTGGGCTGACTAGCGGTCAGGGTTGATGCTGCGGCTGGGGGGCCCGGTGAAAGGGCTCCCCTGGCTGTGGCATCAGCCCCCCGCTAGAAAAAGTCCAGTGCTGGTTCTGGAACATACAGGGGAACCCTACTCATTTTTTGTCCCCTATATTTCCAGAACCAGGACCGGATCAGAGCCCAGAGCTGGTTGCGCAGAATACAGGGGACCCCTACGTCGTTTGTCCCCCGTATTTTGGCAACCAGCGCTGGTTCTGACTAGCCCGGTGCTGGTTGTGCTTAAGTACAGGGGACCCCTACGTCGTTTGTCCCCTGTATTTAAGCACACCCAGCACTGGGTTACTAATGCCCGGGGCTGGTTGCTCTTTTTTGGGGGGGTGCACGCCATTTTTTTCTTTTTTTACACAGGTTTTTTTTTTTTTTTTTACCACAGCAGCACAGACGGGTCTCACGGACCTGTCATTGCTCTGTGCCAATCACACAGATGCATGTAGCACGGATCTCCCGGGTTCGTGCTACATGCAAATGGGCACCATAACGCTGATTGGCTTCCTGTCTGCCACTGCAGTGCCACTCCTAGATGGGCCACGTGTTTGTGCCGCCCCCTTGTGTCGCTTAGCATAGTCATCCAGCTTCCTCGGTACAACCTTTTGGCCTAAAAACAATATTGTGAGGTGTGAGGTGTTCAGAATAGAGTGGAAATGAGTGGAAATTAATGTTATTGGGGTTATTAATAGCGTAGGAACAAAAAAAGGCCCATTTATGTGATTTTAGCGGTTTTTTTTTATTTTTTAAGAAAAAATCCAGATCCAAAACACAAAACCCAGAACCCAAAACACGGAAGGGTGGTTTTGGCAAAACCAATCCAGATCCAAAACACGAAGAAAGATCCAGATCCAAAACCAAAACACAAAACACGAAAAGTGTCCGGTGCACACCCCTAGAAAAAACACACTGCCCCACAAAGGGAACAATTCAAATACATTGCCCCCACAGGAAAAAACACACTGCCCCACACAGGGAAAAATTCTAATACATTGCCCCACACAGGAAAAAACACACTGCCCCACAAAGGGAAAAATACAAATACATTGCCCCACACAGGAAAAAACACACTGCCCCACAAAAGGAAAAATACAAATACATTTCCCCCACAGGAAAAAACACACTGTCCCACACAGGGAAAAATTCTAATACATTGCCCCACACAGGAAAAAACACACTGCCCCACAAAGGGAAAAATACAAATACATTGCCCCACACAGGAAAAAACACACTGCCCCACAAAAGGAAAAATACAAATACATTTCCCCCACAGGAAAAAACACACTGCCCCACACTGGGAAAAATACAAATACATTGCCCCACACAGGGAAAAATTCAAACACATTGTCGCCACAGGAAACAATACAAATAAATCGCCCCACACAGGACAAAATGTACACACATTGCCCGACACTGGAAAAAAAAGCGAATACATTGTCCCCACTGGAAAAAAAACACATTAGCCTCATATAGGAAAAAAAAATCATATACATTTCCCCCATAGAAAAAAATGCATTGCCCCAGACAGGAAAATATTCAAACACATTATCCATTGAGAGTACCCCCTATTCCCCTTGCCCACAGGACATTGGGGTAGATGTATGATAGCGGCACTTAACGTGCCGCTTTACCGCTTCCTGCTTCGCCTCTTTACTGAGGCGAAGCAGGAAGCACTACCGATGAGATGTAAGAACATCTCATCGGCCACAGAGGGGGAGCATTAACCACGCGTGCAGACTTGGAGCCGGCAGCAGCCCCAGCAGGGACAGCGCTGTCCCTGCTGTGGGGATAGGCTAGCGCCAGGCTGTAGCTGTCGATAACGACAGCTACAGCCGGCCGAACGGTCATGCGGTATGACGGTTTGTACATGGCCCTGCCGCTTGGCGCTGCTATCTTGTTTATAGCAGCGCCGATAATGACGGGGGCGCAAAGCGTCCCTGTCATTTACCGCCCAGACCCCCGATCATACATCGGGTAGAAGCGGTATCAGCGTACATAACCTGCGCTGATACCGCTTCTAGGCTTCGTACATCTACCCCATTGCAGTATGAGAGAGACACACAGATACAATATAAATATATCATTTACCAGGAGCAGGTAAGGCAGGACACGCAGACAGGTCACAGGGCTGGTTTAGCTGTGCTGGGCTCAGGGCTGGCAGGGTTTCTCTTCTGTTTTCTTTTTTCGCAACGGCGACAGCCCGCCTCCTTCTCCCTCTTCATTATGGCCCACGGCTGGCAGTGTGCTATAATGAGTCAGTCTGACTCATTATTAGTACCTGTCTGGTGCGGCCGGCTATGGGCCCCTTCATAGCGGCAGGCCCTGGTGCCGTGCACTGGCTGAATCGCCGATAGGTCCGCCGGACCAGAGCCCATTTTAGTTGCTGTCACCAGAGCTGCCGTCCAGGTGCCCCAAATCTCCGCCTGCCCTAGGCTTGGAATGCCCTTAGGCATTAGCCTGTGTCGGCTCTGCCTAACCTTGTCAGGATGCCGACGTCTGGATTTTGACACCTATAGCCCGAGCGCCGGCATCCTGTAACCATTCCCATATACACATACATTGTATACATACATTTACATATTATACACATCAGGGCCGGATTATAGGGGGGGCGACAGGGGCGGTCGTCCCTGGGCCCCCACACATAGAGGGCCCCCACACAGTGATCCCAAAGAGAACATTACTGGAGGGCAGAACAGCATTTCGCTGCCTGCGCTCCAGTTCACCTCCGTGGCTCAGTAGTTTGGTGCGCTGGTCCCCGCCCCGGTTCTCAGCTGCAGCGGTCAGTGAACATATCGGCAGAGAGGCCACAGCAGCACACACCCCTTCACAGACTCCGCGCTCAGGGATGGCCGCAGCTCTTGCCGCTCGGGGCTGATGACAGAAGTGCCCGTAGGCTCTGAAGTGCTTTCCCCACTGCTGCCGCTCTACTTCAGTAGTCAAGTGCCGGGCCCGGCGGAGGAAACGGATTCGCCGAACCTATGAAAAAGAGGAGATGGAGATCCTCTGCAGTGCTCCGCCTCCACCCACTAACCAGTAAGTATACAGTACTGACATGTCGGGCAGTGCCTGCCGCAGCTCTCCTGAGTCCTGCACACAGACCCTCAGCCAGACTCACCACACTGGGGGCCCCCACAAACCATAATCCGGCCCTGATACACATACAGGAAAACGTGGGGGGGAGGGTTTGGGTCACACATTATTGTTTATTCTACTTAGTTACCTGCAGCCATGCTCAGGGCAGCAGGTGACTGGAGACATTTCCTGGAAGGAGAGATGAAGCATGCTGCATGATGTACAGCAGCCATCAGCCAGGCTCTCACTCACTATGACAGAGAGCACTTAGAGCAGGCAGCTGTGCAGGGGAAGGAAAGCACTAACTGCAGTCCATAGAGAGGAGGGGCGGAGCCAGGCTCCTCTGTGACTCGTAGTCTCTTTGTATCTCGACATTTCCTGTTCCTGCCCCCTCCACCTCCCTGAAGCAGCCTGGGCTCTTCCAGCTTACTCCACCTCCCCCCTGCAGCAGTTTAGGTGCTGCTAGCATCCTGCTCAACCTCCCCCCTGCGACAGCCTGGGCGCTTCCAGGATCCAGCCCCACCTCCCCCTGCAACAGCCTGGGAGGGTGATTCCACCCCCTTCCTGTAGCAGCATTGGGTCCAGACTCCTTGCTACAAGCCCGCCCCCCCCCCACACGTGACGTCACCGGCACCTCCGAATCCAGAAATTGTAATCTGGTGGTGGGCTGGTGCAGACAGTGCCAGTGAGACTGCCACCCACTGCACTCACTCACCTGCCTCCTGCCACCCGCAACCAAGTGTGTCAGTGATAAGCTAGTGACCAGCGCTAGGCCACGCCCTCCGGCAATAGAGGGCGTGGCTATAATGCAGCGGGGCCCACCGGGGAATACCCCGAATCCCCGGCAGCCCAGTCCAAGCCTGAAAACCAGTGTTCCAGAGTGAATGAAATAATTGCATCTGAAATTAGGTTGGATATTTCAGAAAGCCAAAATAGAACATAGCTAACCTAAAACTCTACTATAAAGCAGGGTGCGCTGATTTAAATCAACTTGATTTAAATCACATGAATTTTTTTTAATCATTGATTTAAATCACATGATTTAAAAAAAAAATCAAGGTGTTTAATGTATTGATGAAATTAACTTTGATAATTGACATTTTTGTCGTGTTTCAAGAATTCAATATATTTTATATTTGTTTTACCATGGATGTAGAGTTAGAGTTTACATCCATGTCTTTACCAAGCCTTTACTGGTAATTGGCATACTGTGCAATATGGACCATAGTCCTTTCATCTCTGATTAGCTGTCATACTAATTAAAAATCTGTATCTATGGCTATTGCTATTGTGGAAAGAATTAGAGAATAGTTTGAAGGAATTAAATCTGGACAAACCAAGCATGAACATTTTTTTGGACCGCTATAATCAAGTATTGGGACCTGCACATTTTCTTGCTTACTTGATGGACCCACATTACTGTGGTAGTTGTTTAACTGCAGAAGAAAAGTTAGAAGCTCTTAAGTTTGCAAAGAAAAATATCCACATTCAAATAGCCTTCTACCAACAGTAGTCAAGTTCCAAGCAAAAGCAACCACGGTTAATTACCTCTTGTTTGACCACAATATTGTGTCAACAGTGGCACCAATAGATTGGATGAAAATGCACATTTGTTCAGAAACTGGTAATGAAAGTAATTAAAATTGAATATATTAAAGGTACAGTATTTTAAAAGAACTTTGTATTTTTGTTTTTACTTAGTTTATTTGTTTACTTGATCATTTTTATAAAAATCCAATTTAAATAAAAAAAACACTAAACAATTTAAATTAAAAAAAAATCTGATTTAAATAACAAAAAAATCTGATTGTTTTGATTTTTTCACACCCTGCTATAAAGTACTTATAGGAATGTGTAAGGCAGTGGTTCCCAAACTTTTTCATTTCGAGGCACCCTTAGGGTCTCCATCATTTTTTCAAAGCACCTCTAAGCCAAAATAATTACTGAGCAGTCCAGTTTTTAAGTAGTTGGACCAAAATAACGTAATAAGTATTTTAAAAAGAAAGAAAAACTATGCTATAATGGCCCATTGTCCCTCCATCTTTCTCCCATTGCTCCCTCCGTCTCTCTCCTATTGCTCTCTATGTCTCTCTCTCCCTTTGCCGCCTCCATCTATCCCTTTGCCCCTCCAAGTCTCTCCATTTGCCCCCTCCATGTCTTTCCCTTTGCCCTCTCAATGTCTGATCTCCCACAATGCACTGAATTGTAGGATCCCATTCAGCAGCGGGCAGCCTCAGGATTTTCTGCCTGTTGCATTACAGTGACAGCTCCCCCCCTGCCGTTCTGCTCTACTCCATGCCGCCAACCCTTCTCCCACCCGTGAAAAAAATTATATTGTACAGACACATAAAAAAAAATATATGCCACTGCACACAGGTGGGTAAACCACTGGAGTAAGATCTTAGAATGCCTTTCAGTCCCCAGACTCCAAGGGGTAAATTTACTAAGAATTCTGTCTGGCCAAGATTGCATTCCCCGTGCAAGATTTACTAAAGGCAAACACAAGTGCAAAAACACGATCCTGCACAGAAATAGATGCTAAAATACGCAAATAGAAGTCAATAGACCATCGAACCAAAATTGAAGTACTTTCCATAGACAGGAATACAACTCACGGATTTATTAAGAATCATGTTTCAAAACACGATAGTAGACGGAGCAGAATAGATTAAATCAATAGAAGCACCTGTGCGCTGCGTGTTCTGTACCCACGAGACAACCATCAAATCACTATGTGTAGCACATGGAGCTTGGTCCTGAGGTCACTTCCGGTTTTAAAACAGTTACTTCCGGTCCGGACGGCAATTACCAGCGCAATTTTACACAGGAGAAACATTATCTATCTAAGGCTTTGGGGGATTACAGCTACAACCCTCTTATCTCTCAGACCGCTAACAGGAGACAAGGAGCTTATGTGCAGAAGACTTAATACTGCAGTATGTACTGTTGCCGCAAAACCGTAAGTTCTGGATCGCATCACTTCTGGTCTTCGCGCACATGTGGATCCAAGCATTTATAAGGAAGCTTTCAGAGTAGTAAGGATAAACCTGAGGAAGAGCACCAGCTCGAAATGCATTGGCACTATTCTGAACTACTCTACTGCATATTTAAAGCACAAGGACTATTCAACACCATCTTCAGTTAGACACGCAGTGTGACACTTGGAGTCACTCCATCCTACGTTTTCCTGGGTGGATATTCGGTACAGTGTGCCATCTTGTGGCTATTTTTACCAAGCTGTGTTTACATATTGCTATTTTTGCAGAGTTATCAAAGCCAATTCTGCATTTCATCATATTGTTATTATACATCCATCCGTATATGTTTTTTATGCTCTAGTTAGAGCAAGGATATCACTTTGTATGATTCAATTTTTATATATGGGATCACACTATGTATGCTTTAACTTTTTTCTTTTTATGGTGAAAACATTGATCCATCATTGACAAGGGAAACCTTCTTGAAGGGAAGTATTTTTATGGTTTTAAAATATATACGTTGTATAAATTTTTAGAGACACTAGCACCAGGAGTTGTTATTACCCATTGTTGACGTCCCTATAGTAACCAGGCTAACCTGGTCGATATCGACCAGGTTGGCCTGCATGCACGGGCGATGGTCGATATCGACCACCCGTGCCCAGGCATCGACCATCGTTTAGGGGTTGGAAGGGCCCAAAAACAGGACGATATGAACGATAACGATATAATCGATATCGTTCTTATCGTCCTGCATCATGAAACTCGCATAGATAGCAGCAATGTGTGCACCCGAGAAATGCAAGATGCAACCGGCGAGAAGTGGATGAAAAAGCGAAGAAATCTGGACCCCAAAAAAGTGACACCTGAGAAAGCAGAACCATATAGAAGTCTCTTAGTGGCCATAAGGAAAGTCCTGAAGATTGTTAAAAGGTTTCAATGGCTGATTTTTGCATTTTTTATTAATGTGGAAATATTATAGCAAGTTTTTTCAGCTAATTAAATTCTTTACTGTATTTTAGGGTACAGAAATATATCTGTAAAATTATTTTTCAGCGTTTTTACTCAAGTTTGTAAACAGTTGAAAAATAACTCCAATTTTAGCTCTCGTCTGAAAGTTCAAAAACCCCTCTACTATCAATATAACCAGTGCTATTTTTCAGCAGGAACTCAGGACCTGATTCAGACCCGCTCGCTAGGATGCGTTCGCAAGCAGCCGTCAGCTGCCAAAGTATGCAAATCCTGCGATCGCACGGCAAGACATTAGCACGCCCACTATGTCTTGGCGTGCGATTCGCGGTGTGTATTTAGACACCCACCAGCCTGTCATAAGACGCCCACTTTCCCTTAGTAATACATGTCATCTCCAGGAAGTGCATTCAACAATCGGTAACATCGAGTAACATCGGACCCGTTATGCAGCACTTGTGGCTTAACATACCCTACCGCAAGCACAGCGAGTGCTGCAGTGTGCAATTCAGCCATGTGACGTGTATTATGACGCTGCGTCTTAATTATGCACACCCCTGAAACGGCGTTAAGATGCACAGACACGCCTGCGTTCGCACCACCACTCCCCCGTTTCCATTGACCAACCCGTCACCACCCACAACCGGCTTGTCCTGTCACTCAATCTAGTGAGGCGTCTATGTACAGGGTGCGAATGCTTCCCGATCGCATGGACTAGTTCGCGCACACACACTGCATCTTATATGCATGCGCAGATTGCAAACATCGGCAGGCTACGTGCGAACGCAGCCTAGCGAACGGGTCTGGATCAGGCCCTCAGTTCCTGAACCTCTCACTAACTATGCTGCAATGTCCTGAGCCAAAATTTTCCATGAGATAAGTTTTATTTTAAAGTCTCTTTTGAGTGTCTTCTTTTCTAAATACTATAATATATATATATATATATATATATATATATATATGTTTTGTTTCAACATTTTGCCTTGTGCTATCATGGCAGTCGATACGGAAAATTTCAAGAACTTTGAATGTATCCTCAAGTGCAGTTGCAAAAACCATCAAATGCTATGATGAAACTGGCTCTCGGGAGGACCGCCCCAGGAAAGGAAGACCAAGAGTTACCTCTGCTGCAGAGGATAAGTTCATTAGAGTTACCAGAAACCGCTACTTAACAGCACCTCAGATTAGAGACCACATAAAGTCTTCACAGAGTTCAAGTAGCAAACAAATCTCAACATCAACTGTTCAGAGGAGACTGCGTGAATCAGGCCTTCATGGTCATATTGCTGCGACGAAGCCACTACTGAAGATGAACAAGAAGAAGAGAATTGCTTGGGTCAAGAAACACAAGGAATGGACATTAGACTAGTGGAAATCTGTACTTTGGTCTGATGAGTCCAAATTTGAGCGTTTTGGTTCAACCACCGTGTCTTTGTGAGACGCAGAGAAGGTGAGCAGATGGTTTCTGCATGTGTGGTTCCCACTGTGAAGCATGGAGTAGGTGTGATGGTGTGGGGGTGCTTTGCTGGTGACACTGTTGGTGATTTATTAAAAATTCAAGGCACACTTAACCAGCATGGCTACCACAGCATTCTGCAGCACCATGCCATCCAATCTGGTTTGTGCTTACTGGGACCATCATTTGTTTTTCAACAAGGCAATGACCAAATACACACCTCCAGGCTATATAAGGGCTACTTGACCAAGAAGGAAAGTGATGGAGTGCTGCGTCAGATGACCTGGCCTCCACAATCACCCGACCTAAACCCAACTGAGCTGGTTTGGGATAAGTTGTACTGCAGAGCAAAGGAAAAGCAGCCAACAAGTGCTCAGCACCTCTGGGAACTCCTTCAAGACTGTTGGAAAACCATTCCAGGAGACTACCTCATGAAGCTGATTGAGAGAATGCCAAGAATGTGCAAAACTGTCACCCAAGCAAAAGGGGGATACTTTGAGGAATCTAACATATAAAACATATTTTGATTTGTTTAACACTTTTTTATTTGCAACATAATTCCATATGTGTTCTTTCATAGTTTTGATGTCTTCAGTATTAATCTACTATGTTGAAAATGATTGAAATGAACAAAAACCATTGAATGAGAAGGTGTGTCCAAACTTTTGACTGGTACTATATACATATATATATATATATATATATATATATATATATATATATATATATATATATATATATATATACATACACTGAGGCTGGTAACTCTAATGAACTTATCCTTTGCAGCAGAGGTAACTCTTGGTCCTCCTTTCCTGGGGCAGTCCTCATGAGAGCCAGCTTCATCATAGCGTTTGATGGTTTTTGTGGATACATTCAAAGTTCTTGAAATTTTCCGTATCGACTGACTTTCATGTCTTAAAGTAATGATGGACTGTCGTTTCTCTTTACAGAGTTGAGTGGTTGGTGCCATAATATGGATTACAACAGTAGTCAAATAGTGGTGTCCACTGTGTACGGAATCGGTATGAAATACCGCCGGTTCGATTCCCAGCAGCGCCTGGCCGACAGATGAGCAGAGCCCGGCAGCAGAAGCCCGACAGCGCTGGAAATCCCGATCATCGCTAAGGTAAGTATAAACTAACCTAACCTAACCCCCTAACCCTCCTTAGGGGTGCCTAACCCTAACCTCCCCCCAAGTGCCTAACCCTAATCCCCCCTCTAAGTGCCTAACCCTAACCCCCCCCCCCCTTCCCCACTGCCTAAACCTAAGTTCCTCGGGGTGTGCCTGACCCTAAGTCCCCCCCGGGGGTGCCTAACCCTAACCCTCCCTCCCCCTAGCCTAACCCTCTTGGGGTGGTGCCTAACCCTAAGTCCCCACTAAACCTAACCCTCCCCCCCCGCGCGGCTGTCCGCTCGCGGCGCCCGGCATCCCTTCGATCAGGATGCCGGGCACCAGTCTCCCGGCGTCGGGAAAATGTCAGGCGTCTACATCTAAACGCCCGGCATTTCACCCTCGATGCGATATGACAGTCGGGAAGCCAGCTGCCGGTATTAAGGCAGCCGGTTTCCCGATTGTATACCCTGTGTACTAACCCTACCTCTGCACAACACAAGTGATGGTCTCAAACACATTAAGAAGGCAAGTAATTCCACTGATTGACTCTGACAAGGCACACCTGTTAATTCAAAACCATTCCAGGAGACTACCTCATGAAGCTGATTGAGAGAATGCCAAGAGTGTGCAAAGCTGTCATCAAAGCAAAAGGGGGCTACTTTGAGGAATCTAAAATATAAAACATATTTTGATTTGTTTAACACTTTTTTGTTTACAACATAATTCCATATATGTTCTTTCATAGTTTTGATGTCTTCAGTATTAATCTACTATGTTGAAAATAATTTAAATAAACATAAACCATTGAATGAGGTGTGTCCAAACTTTTGACTGGTACTATATATATATATATATATATATATATATACATATACATACTAAGATTATATATATATATAATCTTAGCTTAAGTACCCAGAGTTGCCCGGGTTTAAATCATCAAGTTATTAAGTTTTATTTTATTGTGTGATGTCGTCCAAATCCATCCAGTGGAAGGTCCAGAACCGGCTCGCTGGGTTAAAGTTCTGCCCGGAGCACTCCGCCATGAGGTCTGACTGGGACCCCAACCACTTAATTAGGCATCCCAGACCAATTGCCACCCCTCTGTTTTCATCCAAATCCATCCAGTGGAAGGCCCAGAACAGGTTCCCCAGGTCAAAGTTTTGTTCAGTGTACATCAATGGGAGGTCCAACAGTGACCTCAACCCCCTAGTATGTGTTCTGGGATCCAATGTTACCACTTTGTGAAGTTTTCATCCAAATTATGTTGTCGTCCAATCCATCAAGTGGAAGGCCGAGAATAGACTCCCAGGGTCAAAGTTCTGCCCAAGGTCCCGGAGTCAAAGTTCTTCCCAGTGTACAAAAACAGGAGGCCTGACCGGGACCTCAACCCCCTAGTATGTCTGCTGGGCTCCATTGTAACTACTCTATGAAGTTTTCCTCCAGATCCATACAGTGGAAGGCTCAGAACAGGCTCCAAGGTTCAAAGTTCTGCCCAGCGTACACCATTGGGAGGTCCGACCGGGACCTCAACCCCCCCCCCCCCCCCCCCCCCCCTCTGTGACATTTTCATCCAAATTTTGTGAAGTCATTCAAATCCATCCAGTGGAAGGCCCAGAACAGGGTCCCGGGGTCAAAGTTTTGCCTAGCGTACACCAACGGGAGGACTGACATGGACCTCAACCCCCTAGTATGTCTTCTGGGATCCAATGTTACCACTCTGTGAAGTTTTCATCCAAATTATGTGATGTTGCCCAAATCCATCAAGTGAAAGGCCCAGAATAGGCTCGTCGGGTCAAAGTTCTGCCCAGGGTCAAAATTCTGCCCAGTGTACACCAACGGGAGATCCGACTGGGACCCTAACCCCCTTGAAACCTGGCCAGGATCCAACTGGACCATCTCGCTTTGATTTCATCCCAATCGGTGCAGGGGTGTCTTAAACAATCAGACCAATTAATTTTATATATAAGATATATATAATCGTTTTGTTATAGCTCCAACCCCAGTTCCTGAATCTATTTTTCCAGAAAAATAGCCTTGAATACAACACTTCTACATACATGTCCTGCATCAGTTAACCCTTTATTAAGTCTTTGTTGGCCAAATTAAATAATTTGAACTCCTCAGAGTGCACGTAGAGTATCTAAGGGAGGCCTAAATAAATGTGGTAAAATATAGGTATCTTGGGTTGATAGCCCAATTACTGGAACGGCTCCAAATGTGAATTCAGAATTCATTAGGAGGGGTGTAAAAGAGATCTGCACTGTGGGCCTGATTCATCAAGGAACGCAGTTGCTAATACGCACACAATTGGCCGATTGTTGCGTACTGCGCATGTGTATGCATCATAGTGCGCGTACCAGCCACTGCGATCGCAGCGACTACGCAGACCCATCGCAGAATGATTGACAAGAAGTGCTATTTGTGGGTGGTAACGGGGGGTATTTGGCCGAACGCAGGCGTGCCAGTTGGCCGAATGTAGGCGTGCCAGTGCGTTTGAAGGCCGTTGCATGGGCGTGCATAAATTACCCACAGCGAAGCCCTACGCAGCTTGAGGCCTGATAGTGTGCGATGAAGTTATCAATTTGAGGCTGCGATGGTACTCGATTGTACCGATGTTTTTGCAGTATAGCTAATTCTTACGGTTGTGTGTAAGGTAAAGTGGACGTCCTTATGTAGTGCTGCGGCGGCATAGCGATCGCAATGAATTAGCATACTATCGCAGTTGAACTGTGTGCGTAATCGCTATTGCATTCGCAGTTGCGATCCGTAATGAATCAGGCCCTGTGTCCCAACAGTTTTACCTTAAAGATTATCCCTACCTTTCATCTGCTCAGGGGGTGCACACAAAAAATGTTTCATTTGCTGGGAAAATGCAATGTGATTTGGAATTGAAATGCAAATGTAATTCACGACGCAAATTCACAGTGAAAACAGTTGACAGGATCCAACTCACTCCTAATTGGAGTTTCTTTTGCCACAAGTCTCTTTATTTATGCTAGGCCCGAAGTGATCACATTGCTGCTGGACCCAAGCTTCATAGGTCCAAATAAATTTTATTCTTACATCTGAAAATGTGGGATTTGAATTTCCGAACTCTGGGAACCAGCAGTGAGGCCTCTGTATACTGAGCTACAGGCAGGGCCGGCCCGCCCGTTAAGCTAACTACGCAGGTGCATAGAGCACCAGCCAGCAGAGGGCTCCACAGTCCAAAACCCTGCCGCCACAATCCTCCCCCCTTGCCGGCCGGTGCAGGGAGGCTTCATTTGCCGGGTGCCCGCTGAGATTTAATTACCAGCGGGCGCCCGGCTCTTTCCCCACAGCGACAGCCGAAGATCACTCCTGAGCTCCGCCTTCTGACTCCCCCCCCCACGGGCACTATAGTTCCGAGGACGACGGACGGCAGCGGACGCAGGATCGGGGCTAAAGGTAAGTATTGTGTTGTTTTATTTTTGTGTGGTCGTGGCACTCTTACAGGGGGCAATAAAACAAGAGATATGGTAAGAACTTACCTTTGTTATCTCTGTTTCTACGAAGTCCATAGGGTCCACAGGGTTGACCTTGGGGTATAGGTTGGGAACCAAATCCGGGCACCACGCAGTTAAAGCTTTTAGCTCCCAGGATGCACTTGGGTCCACTCTCCCTATAACCCCACCCCCCCAGCCAGAGGCACCTCAGTTTGTAAGTAGCCAAAGGCCGGAGGAGGAGAGAAAAAGAGAGAGAAAACTGGAACACTCTAGAACCATACTCACAGAAAAGGAGACGGGAAACCGGTGACCAGTAACACAGCCCATATGAAGCCAGGTGCATCAGGGTGGGCGCCCTGTGGACCCTATGGACTTCGTAGAAACAGAGATAACAAAGGTAAGTTCTTACCTTATCTCTTGTTTTCTACTTCAGGGTCCATAGGGGGTCCACAGGGTTGACCTTGGGGATGTCCCAAAGCAGTTCAACCAAGGGTGGGGACGCTCCTGTGCTGAGAGGAGAATCCGTCGCCAAAAAGGAAGCATCCTGAGAGGCAAAGGAAACCAATGCCTAGAACCTTAAAAAGGTATGGACAGAAGACCACGTGGACACCTAGTAAGGCAAAACAGCTGAGGCGCCACAACGAGCCGCCCACGAGGGTTACATGGCCCGAGAAAAAACAAGCCTCAACGACAGAAATGCCTACCCATGGGTAGGCCCCTGAGGAAGACATACGAGGCCATCCAGCCAACATTTAATTATAGGCCGGCCATCGTTTCCTGTGAAAACCAGAAACCGCAGACCACCAATAAGGAGTCCGATTACCATAAGGAACTTGAACGGATCATATAAAGCCAAAGAGGCCGGACCACAGTCAATGAGGCCACACCAGCGGAGAAGACTGGGGACTGAATGGCCGTACCATAAGTTCCAGAATAATATGGAACCTAAAAACCACTCTAAGAAGAAATACAGGGCGAGAGCAACTCACACCCTGACATGATGCCCTCCAGAAGAGGGAGCCACCTGAGAACGCTCCCAATTCAGACACTCTCCTGGTTGATTTAAACACCCTGAGAGAGAGAGAGCTTAAACAATAGACCATGTAATGGCTATCACAACCAGCGGTTCCATTGACTGTCCCCGGAGGGAACAAAGAACCACTACTAACTCCCCAGGAGTCCCTAGGGAGGACAAGTGGAGGCATAATCCAGAAAACACTCCAAAGGATGAACTGGATACCAGAGCGGAGCAATTCCATATCTTAACCATACCAACAGTGTAGAGATCCGCACTGTCAGGAAGGCCAGGCCAAGGGTGAAACCCAAGCCAGCCGGAAGGAATGCCAGAATATCTGAAAATCCTGGACACCGGAGGATCATATCGACAGGTACGATACCATAAGAATTATGTATGCCACAGTCCGTGGCAGATCCCAGCAAAGTCTGGCCTATCTGCTCTCAATGAAGACAGAGCCAGGGAAGCCCTAGGACCACAGTAGGGGCGCAGTCAAAGACAAACGATCCAGGTCCAGGGAAAAACAAGGACCCTGAGACAACAGGTCCAGATAGTGAAGCAGTAGGAACGGAGCATCGATGAGGAGACTCCGAAAATCTTAGTACCAGTGATGTCTGGGACGAACTGGAGCCCCCAGAAGGAAAGCCCCTCCGTCTCGAATTAAACTTCCGAAGACCTCGAGGAAGAAGGGAGACCGGAGGACACAGGTACACAAAGTGGAAGGACCACTTCACTGACAAAGAGTCACTGAAGGTAGCTTCAGTACTCCTGGAGCTGGACTGTAACACCGGTAATGTGTGATCAAGTCAGAAGGCCATGAGGATCAATCCCCTCAGGGAGGCCCCCTCTGCTCACCAGGAGTTGAAACCTCTCTTGGAGAAGAGACTAGTCCCCGGGATGCACGTCGCAACGGCTGAGGAAGCCCGCTTCCCAATGGAGAGCTCCGGGAATAAACACTGCAGAGTTGGCCAGGAGAAGACCCTTGGACTATGTCAGAATGGATGACATACCTGACATTGCCACCCAACTACCAGTGTTGCCTAGATGGAAGTCACTGTTGTGACACTGTCGGACTGAACCTATTCAGGTTTACCGTGACATATGGGTTAGGCCAGAGTGAAGGTCCAAGACAGCCTAAAGAATCAACAAGTTAAGTGGCAGGGCAGAAACGACAGACGTCCAACTGCCCCCAAATGAATGCGGACCAGACACTGTCTGTAGCAAAGAACACCCTGGACGAGATGGCCATAGCCACCCGGACAGAGACCAACTCGCCTCCGGAGAAAGTATCATCGTTCGAACAGCGATCCGATGGGAAAAACTCGATCCATCTGGAGGGGAGTCAATTATGGCAAGGCCTGGAATGGAACTGAGCACATTCCACCCTACCAAAAGGTAGACACTCTGGTAGACCGCGCATCACAAAGAGTAATGACATATGTCGAATGCGTAGATATCCGCACACTCCAAGTTGAAGAGTGGAGATCTTGTCTTACGCCAGAAAAATTCTCAGAGTCTGAGAATCCAGCAGTGCTCCCAGATGAAGAAAACCCTGTGAGGGATGTAGGGAGGACTTTTTCTCCGTTGACTAATTATCTGTGCCGAGAAGAAGCCACGGTTATCCTGACCTGGCGGTAAAGTACCTTGGTGATCCTGCTAAAAGCAGGAGACCGTCCAGAGAAAGGAGCATTCGGATACCCTGAACAGGTGAACTGTCAGAAAATCCATAAGGCTGGTAAACCCCGGTGGAGTTGAGGACAGTCCCAAAAGGCAGAGCCCGAAACTTACAAGTGTTGCTGTGTCACCGCAAACCTGAACCCACGCTGATGAGAGGGCTCTGTACGTACCCGTAGGTACGTATCCTGAATACTCAGATATACCCTAAAATCCCCAGGTTCCAAACGTCGGATGATGGAGCATGGACGATTCCACCTAAGTCCAGGCACCGTTGGAATCTGATTCAGAGATTTGAGACAGAGTATAGGCAAATGAGGACCAGTCGGTCACCGCCCCAGAAAGAAAGTAGAACAACCAATCCCTCACTGAGATAGTGAGGTTGGCCGAAATAGCTCTGCTTACCACAAAGACTGTATAGCTTTCTGGGATTGTAAGGCCCTGATCAGGTCTGAAGAAGGGCCCGTGTAACAATGCCTGTGAGGAGGCTGCCTGAGCAATGAGAGGCCGTTGAGAATCAGTACCTCACTCTGGAAATTCCCCAGATGTAGACCTGTCCCGTCAGGCTGAGGGTATATCCTCAGGTGTAGAAACAGGGTCGTCCGGAAGTCCAGGACTGCTCGGTACTGGATATGGTGGCCCCCATGGAGGCCGACAGCCTAGGAAAAAACAGGCCTTTAGGCTGACCCTGAGGACAAAAAGACTTAACAGAGTTAGTCCGAATGTAGTGGGAGTAGCTAAAGACGGTATCTCCCCATTAGTGATACTGCCAATGATGCAACGATCTTGTCAAGGTCAGGACCAAACAAGATCTTCCCCATGGAAGGAGTGTGCACCTCTGCTTTCCCATAACGCAGCCATAGGGTACTGCGGCGGATACAGACGCCGCCGAAACCCTGAAAGTTAGAAGACCGGCATCCCATGAGGTAATCCCACATATGACCACTGCATATTTTATGTGAGCGGCAAAAGATATTTGAACCTCAGACGTGTTGGAGGTGAAAAACGTCACAAAAGCATCACCATGCGATGGCCATGGTAGGACGGGCAACAGGCCCTGAAAACGAGTACATTGATTTCAGGCAAAGTTACCACCTACGGATCCATAAAATCCGTCCAGGCCGGGATGGGAGGCGTATTAATGCCTGTAACCCGATGATTAACATACAAATCCATCCCAGAAGGGGATTTCCATTACTTGTGAGGACCCCCAGGGAATGGGAAACAGGAGGCCTTTGTGACTCCTCGTATCTGGCGACAGCCAGACTCCCGCTATGAGATCCACCCGCTGGGCAGAAAACGGGAGATGTATGATACAGGTGCAGGATCGACATTCTCTATATCCAGAATGAACCTGGCTACCAGCCCCAAAGCAGGGATAATAATACTTGAAATCGGCTCCCCCCATGTGAGAGGGAAAGAGCCGAATATACCCTCCAGTTCACGGCAGAGCCACTGGTCAGTAACCACAGGGCGTATATCACGCCAATTAGTATTTCGTATAAAACGACATCCACCAGGGTGGCCATTGTGGTAATCCCTGCAAGGGGACTGACAGACCGATGTGGTATCGGAGGTAATTCATGTACTGTGAAAAACCCCGGCGGGGAGCGACAGTCTGTTGCACAGGGGTAAATTGCAAGAAATTGCGAGATACCCCGAGTTCAAAAGGGCAGTATGGTGAAGTAACTCCAAGCGAGTGACGACAATGGGGCCCGCCCGGCGATCCTCAAGGAGAGGATCCTGAGAAATAAACCGCCCTTTAAGGGGGTCGTGCAAGGGGCCCCGCACCAGATGGTGCCGCATACATAAACCTTTCTGAGTTAAAATCCTCCGCACTAATTCCTGCAGGCTATGACTTGCAGGATAGCAATAATGGGTGCAGTATCGTGTGCAATCTCCTGGTCAGATATATCTGACTATCTTGACGGAAATATTAAGCAGCGCCATACCGGTCCTGACTGACGCTAAGATTAGCTGCAGGGACCCATTATCAGCGTATGCAACTCACAGTTCCATCTAAAATATGGCAACGTGCAGCACGCAACAGTATGTGACAAACCTCACAGATATTAACAAATATATATATGTGAGGTCTCAGAACCACCCCAGGTACACCTGTATTAGGGCAGATAAAGAAAAGGGATAGATATACACTGACAGGTGAGAGAAAAAGCAGACAGTCAGCACTAGCATAAGTCACATACAACGCAGAAAAATATATATACATACATTTGCATGACATATAATATACTGCACAATGTCGCTACATTCAACTGCCCAGATTCAGTGTCTGGGAAGGCTATAGCGCTGTGTACACTCACCCAAAATGGCCAGGTACGCAGGGGGACTGGGCTCACTGACATCCTAAGAGTTCTGCAGCACCACAGAGAGAAAATGGCTACTGGAGACCTCAGAAGAAGCGTGGCCCGCGGAGGAAGCAGCTCAGCGACGCCAGACTGTATTATTGAAAGGCGCGCTGAGCTGAGGGGAGGAGCCGCTAGACAGGGAAGGCTTCCTCCCCTGGCTAGCAATTAACCCCCCGGGATGCCGGCTCCCGCTGCCGCTATAATCCCTGGTGGGCTGTGGACACGCGGGGTATGCCTCCATGGAGGGGGAGCCCGCCGCCACCGCTAGCGCCTCCGGTCTGTCCCCAGAGACCGGAGGCATAAGGCTGCATATTCACACGTGGATCACCGCAAGCGGTGACCACGCTACTTACCTGTGCCCGTCGATCCGGCAGCAGCCCAGGGATTCCTCCAGAGCCCGGCTAGTACAGACTCTGGGGTCCCGCTGCGATCCCCAGATCTGTACTGGCGTCGCAGCGCCGGCGGGGTGTAGGAGCGGCAGCTCAGACGTCCATTGGACAGTCTGATGCTGCCGCTCTGAAGAGTAGTAAAAAAAAAAATAATAAAATAAAACTTTTTTAAACTTAGGGGCTGCTAAGCAGCCCCCCTGCAGTAACGGTGACCCAACTCCGGCCGGGCACCAACTTAAACTGAGGTGCCTCTGGCTGGGGGGTGGGGTTATAGGGAGAGTAGACCCAAGTGCATCCTGGGAGCTAAAAGCTTTAACTGCGTGGTGCCCGGATTTGGTTCCCAACCTATACCCCAAGGGCAACCCTGTGGACCCCCTATGGACCCTGAAGTAGAAAGTGAGCAGTTTTACAGAGGGAGTATTACTGGGGGCACTTTTACAGGGGGCATTACTACTGGGGGCACTCTTAAAGGGGGCATTACTACTGGTGTACTGGCACTTTTACAGGGGGCACTCTTAAAGGGGGCATTACTGCTGGGGGCACTCCAGCATGATTGGAATTACGGGGCGGCGCTCGGGATTATGGCTTTTCCCATGAGACCACGCCCCTTTCCTTTGTCGGGTGCAAGCACCTTGGGAGAGTGCAAAGTCCGCCAAGGGGCGCCGAAATGTATCTTCACTTACCAAAAATATTAGGCTCGGGCCGGCCCTGGCTACAGGCTCAGCTAACAACTTTCTGCTTTCCTTTTAATTTCCATCTATGTAATCTGTATCAGGGGATGATTTAGAGTCTGGTTCAGAGGTGGTTGTAGAGATGATGTTTGCATAGTTAAGTGACGTTCTGCTACTGCATATGGCTACGTACAACATCGTTATGATTAGAGACGGCACTTGCTATCCATGGACGTTTCAGGGTGGAGACTGGGAGGTGGCCTGAGATGGATACAAAAAGAGGCTGTTTCATGGGCCTGTTATGGGAGTGTCATGGATGTGTACATGCATATAGCTGTTTTCTCTTTACCAGTAACGCAGCCACGGAGGCCATATTTTGAAAAAGAAGATGTTGCGCCAGGGTTGGAAAAAAATTGAATCCTGCTTATTATATTAATACTGTAAACCATTACTATGTATTAGAAACCTTGATCAACCATTTTAATGTTTTCTAACACTAACAAACCAAAATGATTAGGATTTTTTATCTCATCAAAAGAGAAAGGGCAGATCTGCGCGTGCTCGAAAAGGGGGCGAATCTTTACGACGCGTCCCCTTTTCGTCACTCTTGGGGGCGTGCCCGGCACTAGACTTGCTGGGCTGCCCCCAAGCGCTGCTGTTAGTGTGAATGGATGCTGGGCGCATGCTTTAGGCAATCTCAGGAATGCATCGCATTCCGGAAGTTAATATATATGGCAGCATTGCTTCCCCCATAGAAATTATGGGGGTTGAGGCTGCCGGCGGGAAGTGAGGGATCACAGCAGGGATCAGACATATTTCCCACAGTCATAAATTCAGGAGATACCAAATATTTGCAGTAACCCCCTGAACAGGTGTTTTCAGGGAATAAGCTGAAAATATTTATTGATAAATTTGGCCCTTTATGTGTTGCGGATATATTCTGCATGGATGTTACACACTCATGCAATAAATCTTAAATGTCATGCAAAGTCTATGTTACCAAACGCCCACAAAAGCTCTCCATGATGAAAACATTTGCCGACGATTCCCTACACACAGGCCAGCTGCAGATGTGGCATATACCATGTGGGGGGGGGGGGGGGGGGGGTGTAGGGGGCAAAAAACAGCATTTCAGTTCTGGGGCCCTATAACAAAGGTGAATAAAGTACATATGTGGTACTGTTGTACTCAGGGAGGCTAGCTGATTAAATCTCAGAGGTTACACTAACTACACTACTACAGTACTGGGGAAACAAACATGGAAAATTGATTTTTCCTATTTGTGTCAGCTTTCACATAGATAACACAATATACCTTAAATACTGTAGATTTGTTCAATGTTCCCACAAAAAGATGTACCTGTGAAGAAACACAATATAAAACGCATTTGTTTTATAGTGACAGAAATAAAAAATTGGCGTACATTATAAGAATTAAAAAATGTTTTCCAATTTACATCCAAATAGTGAAATTTGCTCTGGTTACGAAGGTGAGAAATACCTCCGGTAATCAAGTGGTTAATATGGTAGAATCTGAAGGTGGGTACAAATTAAGACTATGGATCGGCCGCCCGGGCGATCTGCCGTCATATCTCAGGATTGGCAAGTGCATACACCAATCGTAGGCCAAATGTGCTGTGCCTGATGCCACAACTGAGCGGGCATTTACATGTGCCTGATATCAGGTACCGGCGGCCTGTGCAGCAAGTGTACAGGTGGTCATCTGACTGCCCGTACACACAGCGCGATGTGCCGATATATCTGCTGCACAGCTGACGCAATATATATCTGTGAACGATTTTGTTCACAGACATATTCTCTGTACACACTGGCCGACACACACACACACAATATATGGGCCGTTCAATTGTGTACACAGCCTAAGGAAACAAACTCCTATGTGGCGAATTGCATGTCTAATAAACAATAACTTAAATACAATATAATAGATGTGTTGAGTCTGAAGAAATAAACTGTAAATATATATGACATATAACTTTACACAGCATATTAAAAACATTTAAAATATGTCAATTAGTACAGAAAGGGGCATGATTCCATATAAAAGAATTGTACAGATTATATCTCAGTAAGTAAAAAAAGCAAATATATTTCTGCCAAGAAAGAAAATACATTTGCCTGTAGAACAAATGAAAAGCAGTGGTGCAGACATGATTCATACTGCAGTAGTGCTGCTTTGTATGTGAGTGGTCTGTGCAGGACTCTCTTGCAGTCACACCTAAATAGCATATTGATCAGTGGTGTAGCAAAGTTATAGTACTACCTACTGTAGGCAAGAGAAGGTGGGCAAGGCTTGATCATATAATGTGTGCCATCCGGTGGGCAGGAGAGTTCAGTCATAAACCCTCACTGACCACAGAAAACACTGAGGGCCTGATACTGAGTCGGTCGCACTACTGATGTTGGATGCGGTTGAACAATTGTTTTTCTTCTGCGCATGCATCTTAATCGCACTACGCATGTGCCCAGAGCCTGTGCACACAGTTATGATTGAGATGCACGGTCTCAGAAACGTATTGGGCGTTCCTGCTCGTTGACAGTGAGGTGGCCTGTATTTGGGTGTGTTATGGGAGTCTTGCTGAACTGGTTAGAACTCAGATGCTTAATCGCTCACCATGGTGAGTGATTAAGCATCTCTGGTGAAGAATCAACACCCAGCATGAGGCTGGTGCACGTTTCGATGATGCAACCGATGACTGCATCTATAGATGCACCAAGCGGTATTTCATCATGTAAAGATGTTCAAAGTGGACTCCTCAGTCCGTGCACATTCAGATGCACTTCTGTACACCAGGAGGGGCTTGTAGTGGTATTTGCTTAAAGCTGCAGAGGTGCGACAGGCAAAAGGTACACACTTGGATGCCGCTCCATGCAACTCAGAATCAGCTCCTGAGTGACTTCGGTGGGAAACCACAATTCACATCATCACTCCCCTGTCACTTGGGATCTATTGAGGAGATGCTTGAGGATGTGATTTTTGCCATGTCACTGCCTACTTTCCATCAGGTAAGTGCTTGCTCTCTCAGGAGTCTTGGGAGGTCTCCACTAATTCTTCTGGAGAGTCTCCTGGAATATCCAGGAGAGCTGGTAACCATGAGCAAAAAGGGTAGTAGCAGCACTAGTACACAGAGGTACTCCTACCATCTCAATATGCTACACAAGCACATGCAATGTCTTCTGCTCTGTTTACGATGATGGAAGCAGCAACACAGGCTGGTTAGAATTGATAGAGTCAGGAGCATGGTGTGGTGACATTACTGCCCAGCACCAGAGTAGGGGATGACAGCCCTTATAAGTATATACTAACAGAAATATTTGTGCCCTATAAAGAGGGAATCCACAGGGGATCGTAGCAGCGCAATGACATAATTAACACTAGGAGTCTAAAACATTTACTCACTGCTTGCGGTAGAAAGGTTATTTCACCCCACGTTATCTAGAAGAATAAATTGCTGATTAGCTACTGTGTACTACTGAGTGCTGTGGTGTGATCCAAGCAATGGAGGACCTGCACAGTATAAACCACCCTCGTCTTATTCCACACTCTGGAATAGACAGAAATGCACTCTCTGTATTTGCTGTTATAGTGTATTCTAGATTAGAGGTTATACGTATGTTTGAGATATACTGGTATGTATCAAGCAATCTGCATTTCTACCCAGACTTCGTGAGGTCCAAAATACTCCCATTGAGGATCATACAGCTCCATATAATACACCTACCTGTAACGCATGTTCTGTATTACAGTAATAGACAGGAAAAAAAATCTGAAACAGTTTCTACTTAAGATCCACTGGCATTTTCGATGCAGGGGTAGACAAAGATTATAATACTACATAAATGGAAAATAGGCTATTATATTTCATGTTGTGATACCATTTCCATATGTATAGGCTTTATAATGCACTAGATAGAGATATCTGACATTTGGCTCACATAAACATCTTGTTTCTTTTAAATGTTGCAGAGGCCAAGATGATGTTCTGGCAAGAGATTAGTATAATAGCACAATCCTGCTCATCCCAGATTCACACTGTGTCCTGTGTTAGGGACGGAGAGGAGAATAAAGTACAGTTTTGGTCACAGAGATTAAGGCTGTTATCTTTTCCCAGTCCGCCGTGTCTCTTTGCCATTACTGATGGAGTTTGGTGCTCCAGGAAGCGAGTGGTTGGGTTGGCTGCGTGTAATCCGTCCGCTTGATGGGTGAGTGGGTGCTGGGGGCTGGTGTACAGCACTGCCTTGGTTGTTACTTCCATTGCCATTAGGTAGATCAGAAGCTGAAAATAAAATACCAAAATACATTCTCTTTTCTTAAATACTTATTAAAACATCTGTCCTGCAACTATCTCTCTTTCTCTATATACAGTATATATACTGTATATACATATATTTATTTATATGCATCAATCTATAGTGCTGCAGTGATACATACATTGCAATATGTTACTCAAAAACATAACAGATAGCCTGTCAGATCAACCTGTACAGCAGGGATGGGCATTAAGCGGCCCCCCAGCTGTTGTAGAACTACACATCTCAGCATGCCATGCCACAGTATTGCTATTTGGCCATGCTAAAACTATTGCACGGCATGCTGGCATGTGTAGTTCAACAGCAGCTGGAGGGCCACTTATAGCCCTCCCCTGCTCTACAGCCATATCTATTTTTGCAGTTTGGACTAAAATTACTTTTTAATATCTTAATGTATCTGACCAAATTTTATGGTTTCCCTTGGCAGAAGGGAGACATTTAGAATTACTCAGGGGTTCAAGAAGGATGTCTCTATTTATATTACTACTGGATCCAAAGCAAGCTGGATCCACTAGAAACTACAATAACAGGCAATATTAACCTCATGTCCACATGGATCTATTAGTAATGCCTTGCATGCATAGCTTATATTATCAATAAGTCTATAGTGATGTGACACAGACTTTCTGGAACAATGCTAAAGCACTTGTCAAGAGGGTATCCGGACAGCTACTTGCCATTTAGAAGTCGACATTCAAAAAAGTCAGCACCAGAATGTCGACAGTTTTGGACATTCTGGTTTCGACATGTTTAATGTTAACATTTTGAACGTGTCAACATTTTAACAATGTTGGCCAAATTACCATGTCGACATTCAGAACCTGTAGACATTCTGGTGTTGTAATTCTGAATGTTGACTAGTCATACCACACCTGTCCAGAAATACGGAGATTGCATGACTCCCCTTATCTCCACTAAGATGTAAGCATTAACCTGTGCTGTTGCACTGACATGTGATGTTTTTTAAAATGCCAGCTTGCGTGAAGGGGTTTATTGTTATCCGTGGGTTTTTACCTGGAGGAGTAGTGCTGCTTGAAGAGCTGTGATTGGCTGTTGTTGTCACATTCTCTGTCTGTGCCGCCTGAAATCATACAATAACACAGCTGTAAACCTTAGACGGTAGACACATTATCACTGATATAATAAAATAAAACACACTCACCTGCTTGCTTTGGGATTGCTGTGACACATACTCAGGGTTCGGCTCACTAAAGTTAGGAGCTTCAGAATAAACCATGCAAAATCTAAAGTAAAAAAAAAAAGTAAATAAAGGCAAAATCAGATCCACCAAAGAGCTCTCCTATATACAGAAAGTGACTTGGAAGGAGAGGAGAGTTGTATAACACAGGCCAGAGCACCATCTGTGGAGCATGGGAAAGTTGGGAGATGTATCAAGCCTTCGTGAGAGATAAAGTGGAGAGGTTGTCCATAGCAAACAAACAGATTCTAACTGCCATTTATCTAGTACAGTGTATAAAATGACAGTTATGCTGGGTACAAACTGGCCGATCAATTGATCGACCAATATATCGTGCCCCTGTCGGCCAGTGTGTATAGACGATATGTCTGTGAACGACGTAGTTCACAGACATATCGCATTGGTTGTGCTGCACAGCCGATGAACAGTTATGTCTGCAGACATATCTGTCCATTGGCAAGTGTGTACAGGCGATCAGCCGATCGCCCGTACACAGGGGTGCCGGGAGGGTCACAGCAGTCCAGCACACGCTGCTGTGTGCTGGGCTGCACTGGGAGACTGTCCGAGGCTGCTAAAGCAGCAGCTGGTGCAGTCTCCTATGCCAAAGGGGGGGAGCAATCATGCTGAACGCGCCCCCCATTGGCTGTGCGCCAGGCTGAGGGGCACACAGCATCCCCCTCCCCAGTGCGCAGCACCGAGACGCGTTTATTATTATTTTTGTCGAAGGGGGCGTGGCCACATCGTCTGCAATTAGGCCACGCCTCCTACCCGCAGATATATCGCTATAGTGTGTACCCACCTTTAGAAGCTGATTGGTTGCTAAGGGCAACCTTACCAGTTTATCTCTCTTGAAGGATTGATACATCTCCCCCAGTTAGGAAAACAGGAGTATTATGTCTTACTCTCCAATCTTCTGCAGGTCACCACCCCGTCCTGTGTACAGTGTCAGGCAGCCCTTGAAGACAGAAGCATAACTGCAAATAAAGAAAAAGGATGAGAGAGTGCTCGTGTGTGTGTGTATGTGTGAGTGTGAGTGAGAGAGAGAGTGTGAGTCAGAGAGAGAGAGATGATCTTAGACATTGAGCCTGATTCTGAGTTGGAAGCAGCTGCGTCTTGCGTCTACTGGTGGTCATCCTTCTACAACTTCATGCAAATACCGCTACAAAGCCATTCCCTGCTCTGCAGCCATTCATCTTGCACAAAAACTTGAAGAAACTTACACAAACCCTATGGCAGGTGTTGTCTCTCTGTCTCAGTATAGCCTACTGTGTGAGCGCTTTAGTTTCTCTGTACACAATCACTTTCACCAGGGACACTCTCAGAGTATGACCTCCATTGTAAATGATTATATGTCTCAGTTCACAACCAGTTCAGCGACACCCAAATAACACCCCCATAAAACGGACCATCATCGTGCATTAGATAATCCATCTCCCAGAAAAGCACACTACATTCTGAGACAATACATCTCCTCTGCGCCTCATTCGCAGTACCGATTTTGTGTGCACGCTATATGGACGCATGTACACTGCAACATATACATATGCACAGGAGAAAAACGCTACACTGCGTCCGTCACCAGCAGTGTATGTGACTAAGAATCAGGCCAATATTTTCTGATAAAGCCATTTACTATGTAACCGATGCAAAACAATGTGTAACTATTTTATACATTTTAAAACTAAAATGCTGGACAAAAAAAATATTATGTGTTCTGTTACTATATATGTGGGGGTAGCAATTCATACAAAGCATATATGGGAAAAGGGGGTAGGGGGGTTGGCTACATTGTACCAAAGGTTGTTGACAGAAAGTGGGAAACAACTTCATTAAAGGAAGTAAAGATAACTGATAATACACATGGTTATCACTGTTGAAATAGCACATTAATCTGGAGAAATTCACATTGCATTAGCAAAGTAAGTGGGATGTAGTCAGCATCCCAGCGTGCGAGATGCCGACGGTCTAAATACTGGCGCCAGAACCCAGACAGCGTCGGGATCCCGGCTCCAGTACCCCAAACGCCGCATCCCGAAGTATTGGGGGCTGGGGAGGGTTAGGTTTAGGGTTAGGCACTAGGGGGAGGGTTAGGGTCAGGCACTAAGGGGGAGGGTTAGGTCTAGGGTGCGGGGAGGGGGAGGTTAGCTTTAAGCACTAAGGAGAGAGGTCAGGTTTAGGCACCGGGGAGGGAGGGTTAATGGTTAGTGGTAGTATACTTACCTACGGGTGTCGGGATTCTGACCACCTGGAACCCATACCCAACCCAAATAAGTAGATAGTAACCCAAAGCCATTGCAAATAAATAAATAGACTTTAACCTTACAACATAGATTTTATATTTTACATCACTCAATGGCATCTGCCATTGAAATTCAAATTATCTCTCCTGCCCAGGCAGTAAAAGTCTTCAAGCTAAACTATAGTTAAAATAAATAAACATTGTACCAATAAAACAAAGTAACAATAAAACAGTGCAACATCTGCAAATAAATAAAGGTCTCTGATTTACAAACATTGCTCCTAACAGCTGCTATAGTTGAGGCAACATTTTATTTTCTTGAGCCATTACTAGTACTTTCAGGCTCTTAGAGGAACAAATTGTTCTGTAAATGCTGCCACCATCATCGCAAAAGCATTAATCTGTTCTGCACGTCAGAATAAAGCATCATTTTCATGTTACCTGAATGAGTATTCGCATTTTGTTATGCAGTCATTGAGAAGCAGTACTGAACTATTTGCAATATGTAGTGCCTATCCTGTGTATCAACACCTATTTCCCTATAGATTGTAAGCTGGCAAGCAGGGCCCTCTTACCTCTATGTCTGTCTCTTACAACCCAGTTTTGTTCTATTAATGTTTAAATTGTAAAGCGCAATGGAATATGCTGCGCTGTATATGAAACTGTTAATGATTAAATAGATAAAATAAACTAATATTGTTTAGTTCAACAGAGGTTTGGGCACTACAGAGCAAATAGAACTTTGAATATACTGTATAAAAGAAATAAAACATGAATAGAGAAAAAAACGATGGAATACAACAAAAGCTTATTGGTAATTCTTGTGGCAGGAAGTAAGGAGGAAATCGGTATGAGATACCGCCGGCCGCATGGCCGGCGGTTCGATTCCCGGCGGCAGCAACCCGACACTGGAACAGATCCTGGCAGCGGCAGCCCGACAGCGCTGGAAATCCCAATCGTCGTAAGGTAAGTAATGACTAACCTAACCTAACCCTCCTAACCCTAACCCTCCTTAGGGGTGCCTAACCCTAACCTCCCCCCCAAGTGCCTAACCCTAATCCCCCCTGTAAGTGCCTAACCCCCCCCTTCCCCGCTGCCTAAACCTAAGTCCGCTGGGGGGTGCCTAACCCTAAGTCCCCCCCGGGGGTGCCTAACCCTAACCCTCCCTCCCCCTAGCCTAACCCTAACCCTCCTGGGGGGGTGCCTCACCCTAAGTCCCCCCCGAGTGCGCTAAAGCTAAGCTTCACCCCTGCGGCTGTCCGCTCGCGGCGCCCGGCATCCCTTCGATCGGGATGCCGGGCGCCGGTCTGCCGGCGTCGGTGTGAAATGAGCGGTGTCTACATCTAGACACCGGGCATTTCACCCTCACCGGATATGACAGTCGGGAAGCTGGCTGTCGGTATAATGTCAGCCAGCTTCCTGATTGCACCCCAGTAAGGAGTGCCTTCAGGGCAGCACAGACGGTGTAATGGTTAGCATTACCTCCGAGTGCTCCAGTTTCCTCCCACATTCCAAACATATACTGGTAAGTTAATTGGCTCCCTATAACACAAATTAACCCTAGTGTGTATGTGTATGTGCATGTGTTACGGAATATAGATTGTAAGCTCCACCGGGGCATGGAATATTCTCTGTAAAGCGCTGTGGAATATGTGTGCGCTATATAAATAACTGGTAGTAATAATAATAATAAGAAGAAGAAGAATCATGCCCAGGATAGACGATCAACAATGAATAGGTCGACAAGCAATAGATCAACAGGGTTAAAAGGTTGAAACGGTTGACACACAAATGGTCGACATGTTTTTTCAACATTTTTAAGGTTAGGTACTTGGGGGAGAGTTAGGCTGTCGGAGGGGACGGTTAGGGTTAGGCACTAGTGGGAGGGTTAGGGTTAGGCTGTCGGAGGGGACGGTTAGGGTTAGGCACTAGTGGGAGGGTTAGGGTTAGGCTGTCGGAGGGGACGGTTAGGGTTAGGCACTAGGGGGAGGGTTAGGGTTAGGCTGTCGGAGGGGACGGTTAGGGTTAGGCACTAGTGGGAGGGTTAGGGTTAGGCTGTCGGAGGGGACGGTTAGGGTTAGGCACTAGTGGGAGGGTTAGGGTTAGGCTGTCGGTGGGGATGGTTAGGCACTAGTGGGAGGGTTAGGGTTAGGCTGTCGGAGGGGACGGTTAGGGTTAGGCACTAGTGGGAGGGTTAGGGTTAGGCTGTCGGAGGGGACGGTTAGGGTTAGGCACTAGTGGGAGGGTTAGGCTGTCGGAGGGGACGGTTAGGGTTAGGCACTAGGGGGAGGGTTAGGCTGTCAGAGGGGGCAGTTAGGCACTAAGGTTAGGGTTAGGCCGTCGGAGGGGATGGTTAGGCACTAGGGGGAGGGTTAGGGTTAGGCACTAGGAGGAGGGTTAGTGTCCACAAAAGAAATGTGCCAACCATTTGTCTGTCGACCTTTTGAACCTGTCGTCCTTTCAACCCTGCTGACGTTTTGCACTGTCAACTATTTGTCAGCTGACCTTTTGTACCTGTCGACCTTTTGACCCTATATGTATATACTGTATATACACACACACATACATATATATACACATACATATGTTTACATACACACATATATATATATAGCTTACATTCTAAAAGGAAATGAAAGAAGTGGGGAAAATTGCAAGATACAAGGTTTTAAGGATGTTTGATGAAAGACCAGAACAGGCAGAGATCCAGTAGGCTGAATATGTGCGTTTTGATGAAGTTTAGAAGCAATAGATGTTGGGGGAGAATCTAGCAGAATGTGGAAGTGCGGTCCATAGGTTAGGGGCAGCTCGGAAGAAGTCTTGGTGGCAGAAGTGAGGTGGTCAGTGGGGAAGAAAGGTGGCGGTCCTGACTGACCAGAGAGGGAGGGAGAGGGTGTGGATGGAAATGAGGTTGAAAATGTAGGAGGGAGAAAAGAGTGATAGAGAAGAGTAATAGCCCAATGTTACTACTATAACAGGGGTGCACAACCTTCACCGAGCAGCTGTGTGATCTTTACACAAAATACCTGTTGGAGGTAATAATACTACCTGAACCTTCTAAATACATCTTACAACTGGTCATAGCACCCTTGAGACATTGAGAGAAAATATATGAACTATGATATAGCTATGGAACTTCAGGTTGAATAAATAACACCAGCAATGAATTACCCTTTTGTGAGCCTGATGATGTCTCCAGGTTGGATCAGGTTTCCTACATCATCCCAGACAGAGATGTTGATGCTGCCCGTCTTGTCGGCTACTTTACAAGTTCTAACTTCATGTCCATCCTTTGTCTTGGTAACTCTACCTAGAAGGCCAGGGTGAGGTCAGGGATGAATAGTGATAATATGCCAGTGGAATATGAAGTGTTTTTTTTCCCTATTCTTATATCATTTTTTTATTTATTTATTTACAACATGTACATGTGCATATAAGATCAGAGATAAACACATTTCACGGGGCTCCAGCAACTATGGGCTGCTGCCTATGTGCTATGCAAAAATATGCAAATGTTGCACCTGCCGGGAGATGCATTGAGACGCTCACTTGCAACTTTGCAAATCCAAGCGTCTGCATAAAATGTTGCAACATCTGCGTATAAAGATGCAGCATCGATTGCAGATCATTCGATTGTTACAATCCTGATCCTCAGTGAGTCTATGGTCCCGCAGAATGACTGTCGGACTTGAGACGCCAGAACCATATTCATTGCGTCCGGGCTCGCAGTCGCAGGGTGAGACACGCCCCTGTAACGGTCACAACACGCCTACCTTTCTTGCCGCCACTCCCCGTTACCTCCCCCAGACAATCACTGTGCAAATAAAAAGTCGCTGCGAGTGACTACAGTAATGTACTCTGACGCCTGCACAGTGTGACTCAGACGCATGCGTAGACGGCCGAATCGCTCAACTGCATAAAACATCAGCGAAGCGTACAATGCTGAATCAGGCCCTATATGTACAGGTAATATAAAGCATTACAAAGTGTATTCAATGTTTGCTAATATAAATCGAGGGCCCTCAACCATGGCCCTCACGTACTCTGCACCTGCAAGTTATATTTTGAAGATTGAACCCTGTATGGACAGAAGGGACAATTACTGACCCAGTGACATAAATCTATACCAATAAAAAGAAAAAAAGTGTTACTATAAACTAGGGATGTGCAGGCTCGGATAGGTTCGAGTTTGCACGTGGAGTTCGGATTTTTCCCTCCAAAAAAACGGAACTCAGAACGAGGCAAAACGTCATCTTACATGGACGAACATCATCATTCCTGGTCTTTTGTCCAGGAATGATGATGTTCGTCCATGTAAGATGACGTTTTGCCTCGTTCTGAGTTCCGTTTTTTTGGAGGGAAAAATCCGAACTCCACGTGCAAACTCGAACCTATCCGAGCCTGCACATCCCTACTATAAACACTATATATATTATCAGCTATAGCTTAAACACATATACATTTATTTTCAAAACTATACATTTGAACAAAACGATTTTGCATTCTATATAAAATATACAATCACAATCACCATATAAATGGAAACCAGATGTTTTGCTAGTTGTTACACATTGAAAAGGTATATTTTTATTGACAATCACTTACCTGTTTCAAGAACAATAAAAATAACGTTTAGGTTTTTCAGTCCAGGTTTCACATCTTTCACAAAGGTTTCAGTGGTCATAATGCTCTCCTATCCAGCTAATGAGGTGTAATCACTAAGGTAAAGACAAGATAGTCATTGGATTACGGTACTTTTCATATGCGTCTCATCCTATTCTGATTAAGCATAAACTTCTACACTACAAACAAACCAACCAACACAATTCATATTTCTGAATCATTTTGCCTGCATTTGTCTTACAATGCAATTGCAAAACATCACATAGTGTACTAAAGTTTTTATTGAAACTGTTTTATGCATTCCAAAGGATTGGTCCTTCAAGGCAACACCATTATAATTATGATGATACATTATAACTAATATAATGTTTCTGACACATAAAAGGCTTTTAAATAATCTATACAAAAGAGGATGAAGAGCAGCTCTATAAAATGACAATGCAGGGGGCTTGGGGCCTGATTCAGGTAGGATCGCAAGGCTGCGGAGGCACGCAACCGGACGATTTTTGCGTTCTGCGTATGCATCGCAGTGCGTGGGCGCAAGCCGGCCACTGCGATTGGGTATGCAAACGCAGCAGACACACAGCGGCACAAAAAAATGATTGACAGGAAGTGCCGTTATAGGGTGGAGGTGGTCAAAGGAACGTAGGCGTGCCTGTGCGTTTGAACGCCGTTACAGGGGTGTGCATAATTAAGCCCCAGCGACGGCATACGCAGCCAGAGCTTTGCATGGCGACAGGAAGCTTTGCAGGTTATGAGGCATGTCATGCTCACCCACAACTCTGCGCGTGGGTCCGATGTTACTCCATGTTACCGATGTTTTCGCTGGCTTGCGGATGTATGTAATGGGAAGTGGGCGGCTTTATGAGTTGGGGGGATCTTGGTTTGGCGCTGCAATCGTATTCATTGCATATTTTTGCTACATGTGGGTGGGTGCGATTGCAGACTTGCGATCCGTGCTCCATCTGGCCCTTGGTTACAGAATAAGGGGGGAATTGAATTAGCAGGGGGGTTTACCCCGCAGCTACAGTAATTGATTGCGCTGTCCGATTCAATGAGATGCAATTTTCCTGCGCGCTAATCCCCTCAGAAGCTGCAAGTAAAAATCTGCGTTAAATGCAGATTCTGCATTTTAATGCGAGGGGAAACACATGAATTCGGTGTAAATGTGGAATTAATGGGTTTCCCAGCGCATTGAAATGGTTTACCGCACAGGGAAATGGCTAATTAATTTCCTGTGGGGTATATCTCGCGGCTAATTGAAGCATAAGAGCCAGTTTTGTGTCACTAACTAGATTTATACATGAAGATTTTCAGTCATTTGGGGAGGAAGTATTGTGAGAACTTCAAATCATTTTAAAAACAACATAAATTGCCCCACCAACAGGAACCAGCACATTTTTAAAGGTTAAGCTCCACCACAGCTATAACCTTTGGCTGACTTTAAACCCATGTTTTCCTTTCCTAGGGGAAATTCAAATCAGTGAGCTGTTGATATCACTGGGAGGGAGCTCCTGGAGCTATTCAATTCAGCATACTGTTAGGGCAGCTAAACAATTTCTCCTCGCACCCTCCTGAGGGTGTGAGGAGAAATCAGACTAAAGTGCCAGCCGCAAGGCTGTTTTCCGGGTTAGCATGGCGCTAACAGCCTCACAGCCAGCACTTTAGTCAGAGAATTCCGGTTCTCGCTTCTTAACACCCAGGTTAAGTCGCAAGAACCGGCATTCTCTGACTTAACTTCTAACTGTCGGGCTAAACAGCGCACTGAAATGAATAGCTCCGGGAGCTCCCTCCCGGTGCTATCAACAGCGCACTGAATTGAATTCCCCCAGGCTAAAGGCCCCTACATACTAGACGATATCTTGAACAATTTGAATGATTCATAGGAACTACAAATCGTTCATATCGTCCAGTGTGTATGCACGATGCCGATGTGCGCTACAGCGGGTCGTCCGTCGCATCCACAGATCTTTTGGACATGCAGAAAGATTTGAGGATGTCTCTAGCGATGCCATACTGCCGAATGCAGCAAGACCCCCGCTACCCCAACGCCGTTGCTGCCGGAATCGGCAAATGTGTATGCACTTGCCGTTACCGGCAGCCCCGCAGGGTCCAGTTGCTTACGAGATCATGCTGGGTACACAGTGACGGTTCTAGGTGCGGGCTAACAGGGCCGTCGCCCGGAGCGTCGACACCTAGAGGGCGCCACTGAGTCCGTCCCCCCCTGAAAAAAACCTAGAAGGAAGAAAAAAATAAAATAAAAATACGCCGGTCCCCCCCGCCGCAGGGAGGCTGCATTTGCCGGGTGCCCGCTGATATTTGTTATCAGCAGGCACCCGGCTCCCTCCCTGCAACGGCAGCCGAAAGCCGGAGCTCACTCCTGAGCTCCGGCTTCGGCAGAGAGAGTACTATGGGAGGGACGTCATGATGTCATGACGTATCTCCCATAGATCCGAGGAGCCACAGTCAGACCGGACGGCAGCGGCAGCAGGAGCGGGGCTAAAGGTAAGTATTGTGTTTTTTTTTTTCAGTCGGAAGCACCAGCACTGGGGGCACGATTATAGGGGCATTACTACTGGGGGACGACTATAGGGGGCATTACTACTAGTGGGCACAACTACAGGGGGCATTACTAATGGGGGCAGTACTACTGGGGAGCATTAATAATGGGGGCACTACAATAGGGGGGATTACTACTGGGGAGCATTACTAATGGGGGGCATTACTACTGGGGGAACTACTATAAGGGACATTACTACTGTGGGCATTACTACTGTGGGCACTACTAATGGGGGCATTACTATGGGAGGGATGTCATGACGTATCTCCCATAGATCCGAGGAGCCGCGGTCGGACCGGACGGCAGCGGCAGCAGGAGTGGGGCTAAAAGTATTGTTTTGTTTTTTTTTCAGTCGGAAGCACCAACACTGGGGGCACGAGTATAGGGGCATTACTACTGGGGGGCATTACTACTGGGGGGCATTACTACTGGGGGACGACTATAGGGGGCATTACTACTAGTGGGCACAACTACAGGGGGCATTACTAATGGGGCAGTACTACTGGGGAGCATTACTAATGGGGGCACTACAATAGGGGGGATTACTACTGGGGAGCATTACTAATGGGGGGCATTACTACTGGGGGAACTACTATAAGGGACATTACTACTGTGGGCATTTCTACTGTGGGCACTACTAATGGTGGCATTACTACTGGGGAGCATTACTAATGGGGGGCATTACTAATTGGGGATTACTACTGTGGAGCTTTACTACGGGGGGGCACCACTACTGGGGCCATTGTGTAATGGGCACCACTGCTGTGAGCATTGTATAAGGAGCACTACTACTGTGGTCATTGTATTAGGGGCACTACTACTGTGGACCTTGTGTATAAGGGACACTAATTTTGGCATTATGTAAAAGGGGCACCACTGTGTGTCATAACATAAGGGTCAACTGTGTGGTGTAATTTGAATTGGGCATAATGTATTATAAAGGCAATTACTGTATGTGGCACAATGTATTATACATCGCATTACTGCATGTGGCATAATGTGTTATAAAGGGCATTACTGCGTGTGGCATAGTGTGTTATAAAGGCCATTACTGCGTGTTTTTTTTTTTTTTTTGGGGGGGGGGGACGCAACTGGGAGCTTTCGCCCTGAGCTCCACAATGTCTAGAACCGGCCCTGTGGGTACACATCGTCTAATGTGTACCCAGCTTTACAATACCGTTTCCCAATTAGCCTAGGTGCCTGCAGTGCCAAACTGCAGCTCTCTAGCAGCTGCGAGAGCTGAATTCATTGTATCCAGATTCAACTCCTACCCCCTAGGAATGCAATCCTTGAGAAATTCCTAACTGTGAAAAGTGGTGCTCTAGAAGCTGGATACAAGAACCCTTGAACTTGTAATATATATTATTTTTGGTATGAGGCTTGGCACTACAATAGCTTATATACTAATTTGCACATGTCACTGTATGATTATCAAATATACTTCAGAAATGTTAACACTAAGGATATATACATAAGTGTTAGCTTTATACTATTATATTTTTCTTTACCATTATTATTTTTATTCTATCCATATTTCAATTTCCAAGCACATAATTTTATCCATACATATAGCCTCTAAATTATAGTATCACTTTATTATTTTTGGGGACAGTGTAGAATAATTCTATTGCCATCACGCTCTGCTGCAATGGCCGCTAGACTCTATAAAAGGGGCAGAGCGAGGGGCGAGGAGGAGGTGGAGGCAAAAAGATATTAATCTTCCCTGCTCTTCTTCCACCACCGGGCTAGGGCTAGTTCCCCTCCTTACACCATAAAGCATAGCTTTCTGTTCTTCTCTAGTGTAGGGGGAAGGGCTATTTATATTAATCAGGGACACTGCTCGGGAGATCGGAGATTTCTCCCCGGTAACCCCTTCTCTGAATGGGTGGAAGCGGTGAAAGGCCATGATATTCACAGGGAGAGAGTGATACAGGTTCACTTCTGTATGAATAGACCCCTAAATAAACAAGTGGTGTCAATAAACAGATCTGTCACCCATCTGATAAAGGGCCGTATTCAATTACCGGTGATATTATCGCCCGAATTTCCGGCGATAATTTTCGATAATTTATAGCCGATTTTTGGAGATTAAATGGAGAAAACTTTTCTCTATCTGAGACATGGAGAAAAAAATAGCAAAATCTCTTTGGCTAAAAATGTGGAGATTTCTTTCAGAACCCTTTGGACAGCCCCTTTAATGATACTTTTTCGTAAGTTGTGTACTTTGCCAAAAAACGACCGCTGAAATTTTGGTCGGAAAAAAAAAGTGAAAGATGCGTTTAACGTATTGGGTCTGGTATTCTGGGGGGCCATAAGGATGCGCCAAGTGTTTTAAACATCGTACATGTTTAAAACACTTGTCGCATCCTTACGGCCCCCCCGAAATACCAGACCCACCAATACGTTAAACGCATTTTTCAAAATTTTTTTTTTTTTACGAAAATTTTAGCAGTTGGTTTTTGCCAAAGGACGCAACTTGCTTTGTAATTTTTTTCCCTGAACCCTAGGCTGGAGAAAATTTTCTCCAGTTTTTAGGTGAAAATCGGCCATTTTTTCACCATCGTTGGCGAAATCGGCCGTTAGATCAGCCGATATCAGCCGCGAAATCGGCCGATCTGACGGCTGATTTCGCCAACGACGGCAAAATTGGCCGATTTCGCCGGTAATTGAATCCGGCCCAAACACAGTAAAAAGTTGTACTGTTTGAGGTATTATTCATTTAGTGAAGCAATTCACATTATGAATTGCTTCACTAAATGAATTTATTATTGTACATTAGTGCCTACACATTCCTTTTTTCTTATTCAACAGAGTGCTGGAAACATTACTTAGAGATTCTGGGCCTGATTCAGACCTGCTCGCAAGCGCTATGCGTTCGCGAGCGGGTCGATGATTGGCCACTGGGCATGTGTGAGACTCGGCTAGCGACGGGCGCTCCGTCGCTCCGGGTCTCGCACCAAAAGGGGACGGCTGTCGATTTTGATCGACAGCTCGCACCGTTTGGAGGCGTGGCGTGGGGGTGGCTTCACAAACGGAGGTGTTCCCATGCGGCCCAGTGATGTCAGTGAAAGAGCTTCCGGCTCTATTAGAGCCAGAAGCTCTCTGGGGCTTGCGGCCACGAGACCCTACCACATGGGTCTTGTCTCACCCACAACTATTGCAAGCGACCATCATCCTGGCCACTCGCAATAGTTGTGGGTGGTCACCCACAGCCAATGCGAGCGGCCAGGCGGGCGCTCCAAAAAAAAACAAAAACGCCCTGATTCAGAGCGAGTACTCTTTCAGAGCATAAGGTTCTGAATCAGGGCCTCTGTTTTATGTTGACATGATCACTCATATGTTAGTACAGGTTGAGTCTCCCATATCCAAAATGCTTGGGACCAGGAGTATTTTGGATAACGGAATATTCCATAGTTTAACTGCATATCATAATGAGATATTTTGGGAATGGGATCCAAATCTAAACACAGAATGCATTTATGTTTTATATAGACCTTATTCACACAGCCTGCAGGTAATTTTATAGAATATTTTCAATAATTTTGTGGCTCAAACAAAGTTTGTGTACATACATGAAATTTATTTATGTTTCATATACACTTTATACACACAGCCTGAAGATAATTTTATACAATATTTTTAGTAATTTTGTGCTTTGAACAAAGTTTGAGTACATTAAACCACCAAAAAACAAAAAAGTTTTACTATCTCAGTCATGGTAATAAAAAAATCTGTATTTCGGAATATTTGGATATCGGAGACTCAACCTGTAATTTGGTCGCTGCACATTCATACGTATCATCCACATTGCGCCGTTGTTCCCGGCATCGACCCTCTGTCGCGCCGTCGTTCCTAGCATCGGCAAGTGTGTATGCACTTGGCAATGCCAGGACCGCCGTGTCTGGTCGTAAGCGAGATCGTGCTGGGTACACATAGTTTAGTATGTGCCCAGCATAAGATGCTCTATCAGATTGAGATCTGATGACTGTGGAGCCAGTGAAGTGCAGTGAACTCATTGTCATGTGTATGGAACCAGCTTGAGATGACATGTACTTTGTGACATGGCATTTTATACAGCTGAAAGTAGCCATAAAGGGATGCACATGGTCAGCAACAAAACTGAAATAAGCTGTGGCATTAAAACGATTTTCAATTTGTATTCAGGGGCCTAACATTCCCCACACCATCACAACACCACCACCCTGAACTGTTGACAAGAGGCAGGATAGATCCATGGATTCATGCTGTTCACGCCAAATTATGACCCTATTATAATTTGTAAGACCAGGCAACATTTTTCCAATCTTCAACTATCCAGTTATATTAAGCCTGTGCCCTCAGTTTTCTGTTCTTAGAGGACAGATATGGAACCTGGTGTGTTCCTCTACTGCTGCAGCCCATTCACTTCAAGGTTCAACATTCTGTGCTTTTAGAGATGCTCTTCTACACTACACACCACTGTTGTTATGCATTGATAATGTCTACCAGTCTGGTCATTCTGTCCTGACCTCTCTCATTAACAAGCTGTTTTCATCCACAGAAATGTCACCAACTGGATCTTTTTTTGTTTTGTGCACCATTCTTTGTAAGCGCTAGAGACAGTTGTGTGTGAAAATCCCAGGAGATCAGCAGTGTCAGCGAAACTCCAACAACCCATAACAACCCATATCTGGCACAAACAATCATTCCACAGTCAAAGTCAGGTAGATCCCAGTTCTATCTCATTGTGGTGATTGGTCTGAAAAACATCTGAACCAAGAGTCTAGACCATGCCCACGCATTCTTATGGTGCGTACACACGGTATGACTTTCATGAACGATAACGATATCATTATCATTCATATTGTTCACTTTTTTGCAGTCACCAACCTGACAATGACCAACGATGCGCGTTCCCGCATGAATAATAAAGATATCTCATCGTACATGCATGCAGGCCAACTTGGACGATATCGTCAACTTCGCCTGTTTAGAGATGTGGCAGGATGACTCCACTGAAAGATATCTTTGAAAGTTATAACTTTCTATCTTTCAAGTCGTTTGTGGTACAGTAGATCATGCCATGTGTATGCACTATTATACATTTTGCTGCTGCCACATGATTGGCTAATTATTCATTTGCATTAAAGAGCAGGTGTATAGATGTGCCCAATGAAGTGGGCACTGTGCATATATAAATATATACATACATACACACACACACAGACTCCTGCCTCAGCAAATCATTTTATCCCCAGAATACAGAATTTATTCTGAAAGTTATGTTCAAGTAATTCTGGAAGTTATGATGACAACGATAGATTAGGTATTATGCAATGCATCTTCTGTATGGGAGTAATTATTGGCTGATAACGGGGATGAGATAGAGCGCTGTATAAATGATAACTTTTTATGATGTACGTGTTGATTGATTTAATTACTTTGTTTTGCAATTAGAAGTCTCCTGAGATACAGCCGCTTAGCGGACATGAATGTATCTGCAATTCTGCATTGGACAAGAAGTATCTCGCTCATTACCCTGCAGCATAGGGCTGGCAAGCCCAGGAGCAGCAGCAGTAGTGGGGTCAGGACATGTGTGATGCGGACGCTGTATTTCAATAGGGTAAGCCATAAATCGTATGTAATACCTTTGGTTGAAGGGTCCGCTGCCCCCGTCACGACAGCTTTCCCCAATCACGATATATCACATCCCTCTCCGCCCGATTCCACTCTCTCTTTTGCTGCACTTGCAGGAAGTCACAGATTTCTCTCCACCAACCAAATCACAACAAACAGAACTGGGAACCAATCAGATAAGAGCACAAAAAGCACTGACCAATAGGAACAATCTGGCCGCGCAGGACCTGAAGACTTTCATGACGTCATAAACGGGGGCGTGGTGATGCGTTGGAGGCGGGGCTCCTGTCATGGGCAGAAGAACGCCTGTGAAGTCACGCTAGGACTGCATGTTGTATCCATCCATAGCTGTGCTGTACAGTTTATTTTCCTCTGAATATAGAATACTAGCATGTCACAGGACTAACCTAAAATTAAAATAATTACATTTTTAGAAAAATATAAATTCATATAAAATATGCCTTTTATAGATAAAGGATGCCTTTTGCATTAAGCACACGCCAATAAATATATGTTTCAAATTCAATAAGTAAGGCATATGCTATGCAAATGGAAAAACTGCATGCTCTGTACGCAAAAATCCATGCTCTTGTTTGGCTATCATGCAAAATAATGATGTGGCTTTCCTCACGCTCATATAGTTGGACATAGGCAAATTTAGTTTTTGTTTTTTCTGTGCAAAATGCATTTTTTACTCTATAGCACATAAGCTTAGAGAGGAGGAACAGTGGAGAGAAGGCATAGAGTCAGTACAGTAAGGGCATGTTAACACATCTTACAAGCTAGGCAGAGAGGAAGCAGCCCAGGGCGTTATTAAAAGAGGAGGGGGCCCTTGTGCAGGGCCGAAACTAGGATTTCTGCCACCCGGGCCAAGACAGTAAAAAACAACAACATAGAAGACAAAAAGGATGTGTGGTTTTGTGACACAATAATGCCCCTTACAACACATTATGCCACATTAATGCCCCTTACAACACATTATGCCACACAATAATTCCCCTTGCAATACATTATGCCACAGTAATGTCCTTTACAACACATTATGCCACAGTAATGCCCCTTACTACACATTATGTCACAGTAATGCCTCTTACACATTGTCACAGTAATGCCCTTTACACATTGTGCCACAGTAATGCCCCCCAGTGACAGCAGCCCCCCCCAGAACTGACAGATGGAACACTACTAAAATTGGACTTTCACATTAAAATGGGATCTCCCAGTAAGCCAGCTCCCACCTTTTACTTGCCAGGGTCACGTGGTGAATGAGCTCAGGCGGTGTGGGATTGGACGGAGTTGCCACATGCCAGGGATCGGTCAGCACCACTGTCGTTCTAATGTGGCGCCAGTCGCAAACCAGTTGGAGCTCGCGGAATGGCAGCTGATGCTGATTGGCTGCCGGCCCGCAAGCTTTGATGGGCTTGGTACCGGTGTCAGATTAGACTGACGGCGGCGCTGTTTCTCTCAAGGCCGGGCTGCAGTAGCCAGGCAGTTGCCTGCAGGTCCCGACGTGCGGCTACAAAGCCTCAAGTCCGGCACCCGGAGCACATGCCCCCTTAGCCCCCCTAGTTGCGGTCCTGCCTTGTGCATCTTCATCCAGGGTCCCCACCTCTCTACCAGCAGTAGACAGTCTGTGCCAGAATCTGCTACGCATGCGGCGCAGGTCACCAGAAAAATGGTGCAGAAGCCATTTTCCCTGCGCATGCGCAAAATGCCTGTGAAAATGGCCATTTTCCCTGCGATTTGTACAGCGTTGAGACGGCCGTCTAGAGGCTCCGGAGAGGGAAGCATTGAATCAGTTGGTTCATGGTGTGTGGTGTGGGCCCCCTGGACCCAGTGGCCTGTGGGCACTACAGACCCTGCACCCATTATAGATATGCCCCTAAAGCAGCCGCATATAGGGTAATATTTATCACAATCCGTATATATCTTCACACAAATTTGTATGTGCCATCACACTGCTTCCAGGTTTGTGTGTGTCACCGGCGCACACTGCGCATGCTCGGCGAGTGCCCGTAGGCTACTATACGACAACACCATCTGTAGATGGCATTATCCTATCGGGCACAAGCTCCGGAATGCAAAGGTATAATAGAAACCTATGGGGGCTGCAGCTGCTGTCGGAAATGGAGGTCTCTCACTCACACATTCAGGGGATTCTTAATATTTGCAGGTATCCCATTAAAACAGCCTGTAAAATTACTGGAGCTGATTGATTAGTACTTTATATCTTTCCACTTTATCTTTGATAAATCTCCCCCATACAGTGTTAAGGAAGTGTCTCTGTTGCGGCTGCCTGCTCCCTTGTGTAAGATCAGTGCTGCTGCTGATAATGATGATCATTAGTACAAGAAAAATTAAATTGGTAACAATTATAAAGAAGGATAAAACTATTTCAGCACACCTATGGCTGCTAAGGCCTGCTGGCACTCGAGGGCACCCCGGGACCTGTAGTGTGCCAAGGAAAGATGATGTAAAAAGACACCTTTTTTTAAAACACCTATTTTTAAAACACAATATATTACACTCAAATTACAAGCGTTCCATATACATTTAGCTACAGTATATTGCTCACCTGAGTGCAGGGGTCAGGGGTTTTCCTTTTCGCTACATGTGGCCAAAAAAAAACAAAACAGTAAGCAACACCAGGTGTTCTAACGGAGTCCCGTCGTGAATGTCTCAGAAAAGTACTTTGTGCACTATGCAGAGGTGCCACCATTTTTAATATGTCTACCACTTTGCATTCATATTACACAATTTACCCCTACGTTCCCCAGTCACAAAGCAAAGACACTGCACGAGGAAAGAGAATTTTCATACTGTCTTTCTGAGCTATCTCACTGACAGATGAAGTCTGGAAAAACTCAATTATACTACGCTTAGGGGTCAATTCAATTACATGCATGGGGTGCGAGTCGCCGTTATATCGATGTGGAGATGCTGCCTACAGCACTGCAACTTGCCCGATCTCACCCCGGACTTGTGGATTTTTGCACACAGCTCTTGGGGCTGCGCACAGAAATCTGCGAGTCAGAGTATGTGTGGTATATAGCCGTACTTACTCGCGGCCATGAGTAATTCAAGGATAATTGAAACTGGATGTAGTCAGCATCCCGGCGTGCGGGATGCCGACGGACGAAATCCCGGCGCCAAAATCCTGTCAGCATCAGGATCCCGGCTCCAGAATCCTGACCGCCGGCATCCTGAAGGTAAGTATCGGGGGTCAGGGGGAGGGTTAGGGTGCTGGGTTAGGGTTAGGCATTAGGGGGAGGGTTAGATTTAGGGTGCAGGGAGGGGGAAGTTAGGTTTAGACACTCGCGGTGGAGGGTAGGTTTAGGCACCAGGAAGGGAGAGTTAGGTTTAGGGTGCAGGGAGGGGGAGGTTAGGGTTAGGCACTAGCAGGGCCGCCGACAGCTTTGCCGGACCTAGGTACACGGAGGTGGCGTGGGCAGTCCGGGGAGGTGTGGCCAGACCCCCTTCAAAAGATTTTAAAAAAATAAAATCTCTGCGGCCACTTCGCCGCACAGTGGGGGCTCTGGTGTCCGGGGGGGGGGAGAGGGTGTTTGATGTTTCCATCACCCACTTGCTCCTGCTAAAATCTACGGGGGATGTGGTAGAGGGGGGCTGTATCAGTGTCAGTAAGGGGTCTGTGTCAGAAAGTGGTATCTGTCAATAATAGGTGTCAGTGTGTGTGTGTGCAGCTCCTGTAAGGGGGCAGTGTGTGTATGTATGTGGCTATGGGTGCAGTGTGTGTATGTATGCAGCTATGGGGCAGTGTGTGTGTATGTATGTGTATGTGGCTATGGGGCAGTGTGTGTGTATGTATGTGTATGTGGCTATGGGGGCAGTGTGTATGTGTACTGTATGTATGCGGCTATGGGGCAGTGTGTGTGTATGTATGTGTATGTGGCTATGGGGGCAGTGTGTATGTGTACTGTATGTATGCAGCTATGGGGGCCATGTGTATGTGTGTGCGGCTATGGGGGCCGTGTGTCTGTGTGCGGCTATGTGGAACGTGTGTGTATGCGCTGTGGGGGCTGTGTGTCTGTGTGCGGCTATGGGGAACGTGTGTGTGTGCCGCTATTGGGGCCATGTGCGTGTGTATGCAGCTATGGGCCGTGTGAGTGTGTATGCGGCTATGGGGGCCGTGTTTGTGTGCGGCTATGGGGGACATGTACGTGCGCATGCAATTATGGGGGCCGTGAGAGTGTGCAGCTGGGGGTAAAGTGTGTGTGGCTATGGGTGTCATGTGTGTGTGTGCAGCTATGGGGCAGTGTGTATGTGTGTGGCTATGGGGGCCGTGTGTGTGTGTGTGTGTGGCTTACAAAATTAAACCTTTAGATTTATTGGTACTCTCAACAAGATCAATGTTTAAACATAAAAAAATGATGTAATGGAAGAATCTGCTGCTAGAACTGAAACTGCAAATTCTGGATCACAGCAGTTCCTCTACAGTTAGCCAGAACAATCTACTATTCTCTTTTAATTATGACTTCATTTGTGTAGACCTGTATCAGAGTATAGTCTAATACCTGCTGCTAATAATCAGACGCCAGCCCAGGAAGTCTTGCAATAGGAGAGTAAGCCTCACATGGAGTCGGGGTACCGGTTTTTGGCTTGTGGAAATTGGTACTGGAGGTTTGGGCTCTTGTCTTAAACAGAAAACAAAGAAGGACCATCCCTGTCTGTTTCACTGAGACAGAGATGTTAGTTACTAGGTGGACTTACTTCATACCTTCCCGGAATTCGCGGGAGGCTCCCGATTTTTTGGGTAACCCCCTGAACCCCCGGAAGGGTAGGCACTTCTCCCACATTCTGCCCACTTCCTAGTGAAGTGGGCAGAATGGGGAGAATTTCCGTGGTAATCGCGGGTCCCGGTGTAGGGGGCGGGGCTTAATGATGCAATTCTCCATGAATTGTGTAATTTAGCCACGCTTCCTATTTAAATTAGCGCCAATCGCAGTGATTTCCCGCAAAGGGGGTGTGACTTAATGACGTAACCCATCAGGTCCCACCCCGTCGCAACCCACCTGCCTCTCCTCCCCAGACATCTCCCGGGGAAGAGACAACAAAGGTAGGCAAGTATGACTTACTTGAGACCTCAACTTCAGGATTTTTCATGGTAGGTAGTCTATGGATAATCAGTCAAATTATTCTCTTGCAGCCCAAATAATGGTTAAAGTGTGCCTACAATGTGGCATATTCTAATTTGGACATTGCAGTGTGACGTATTATCAATTGGGGAGATACTGTGTTATATATTATCAATTGAGGGCATTATGGTGTGACATATTATGAATTGGGAACACTGCTGTGTGGCATATTATGTATCTTATCACAATTAGCAAAATTTAAATCCAAAATAATTCAAAATACGTTATTTCAAAATATTTTTATTAGTTTTAGTACTCAGCAAAGAATCCTTACCTAACTGCTGGGAGGCTAACATCGACAAAATATTTTGTGCCCGTCTATCCAAAGTTATTTTCTTAATAAGGCACTCCAAGAAAAAAGTTTGGACGCTCCCTGTTTTAGAACCAGATCCTTCACCTAGATCAGCTGCTTTTCATTTAGAGCTATTTATGCTCACTGGTACATGAATGCTGCAAACACTTAAGTGTGGGTAGCACTGTTAGAGTACCAGGACGCTAATCAGGTCTACAAAAATACAATGCAATGTGTTAGCAATATACCACAATATAAGAGGTGTGGTTATTAAACAATAAGACAGATGCTATATTTATAATATAATTTATATAATTATATTAAGTACATTTTAACTCCATTCCCCTTCTATGTACTCCCCTTCTGAATCCACACACCGCTGCATTCTTATTTTCCATTGGTCAAGCCGTGCTGTAGCTCATTATCTGTCTGCTGTCTCAACAGCTCTGTCGTTTTCTTCTTTACTTCAGTAACTGATGCAAACGGGTTCCCTTGAGTACAATTTTGACTATAGGGAAAATAAAGGAGTCACACAGTGCTAGGTATGGCGAGTATGTTCTAGCACTGCAATCTGTTTCTTGGCCAAAAACTGCTTTACAGAGAGAGCTGTGTGGCCTGGTGCGTTGTCCTGATGGAAGATGAAACCATTTTACCACAACTCTGGCCTCTTTCCTCTGATACTATCCCACAAAGTTGCTAGAACATTATTGTAGTAATGTTGAATCACTGTTACGCATTCTGGTACCCAGTCTTCCAAAATAACACCCTTGATATCAAAGAAAACACTTAACATGGCAATGAATTTGGATTTGCTTTGACGTGCTTTCTTCATTCTTGGTGATGATGGTGTTTTCCAGTGCATGGACTGGCGTTTTGTCTCAGGATCGTACTGGAAGATCCATGTTTCATCACAGGTAATAACTTTAGCTAAAAAGTGCGACTTGCTTAAATTTGTTCCAAAATGTCTGTACAAATTCGCTTTTCGATTTTCTTTCTGCTCGGCAGCGAGATGCCTTGTTTGTCATGTTAAACGTTTGTCATGTTAAGATCTTGGTGCAAAACTTGTCTAACAGTTTATCATTTCTGTTATCATTTGGATGCTGAGTTGAAGGTCAAGTTGAACAATTTTCAAAAATTTTTCCACATTTTCATTTGTTTTTGATGTGCAAGACCTTCCGGGATGTTCATCATATTCGACATCCTCACAACCGTCACTAAGGGGTAAATTTAATAAGAATCATGTCTGATTGAGTCTTGCTAATTAGAAAATCGTTTTGCATCGCTGAAAATTGGGTGATTTTAGGCTTCTGAAACACTCAAATTTACCAAAAAGCGTGTTTAGTTGAGATCGTGTTTCCGATAGTGTATCTGTTCGAGATTTCTCCCCCGAGTTGCAAGTGTCTAAACACAGCCAAACACTCCCGAGCAAGAAGCCTGCACATATCAGTGAGATATGTGAAGGCTATTTGTGTGTTTTTAATGTAAAAAAGTGTCAAATGTGAAATAAAAATGATGTAGGGTCCCCCCTTAAAAAACGTAACCAGCCCCAGGCACCTAGTCCTGGTTCCAAAAAATACGGGGAAAAAAACGTGTAGGGTTCCCTTGTATTTTAGGAACCAGTACTGGGCTGCTAAGCCAGTCCTAATTTTAAAATTAGGGGGGGGGGGATTGTGTAGGGTTCCCTCTATTTTTAAAACCAGCACTGGGCTCAAATCGGGCCGGGTGTAATGCCACAGACCCTTCACCAGGTCTCCCCTGCAAAAGCATTATCACCTCTAGCAGGTCAGCCCAAGCCGGGGATCTCAGGGGAGCGGGATAGGGACTACCCCAATAAAGGGGTGCCCCTCTCCCGAGCACCCCAGGCTTAAGATGAAGCCCAGGGGTCTTCCCCGCACTTCTGGCCGTTGGTTGCAGGGGTAATAGTGTGGAAAATAGAATGAAACTATTGTTTTTTACAGTGGAACTGCAGGTGCCAGCCCTTTGGCATTTGTGGAACTACAAGTGACGGCAGGTGGCCGGCACTCGTACCCCCGCTGTAAAAAAAAATAGTTAAAAAACCACAAGACACACACATTGTAGTAAAATTGTATTACATACCTACCACACTCACACATACTTACCTGCTGCAAGCTGTTCCGCCCCATCTCCAAAAAGAAATCCAATGGGTTACCTGTTAAAAAAAAATTTGATACCCACCTAAGTCCTTGCACTGGTCTCCGCTGCATCCATGGGTCTTGGCAAAATAACAAACCAACACCCGGCCAGTTCTTACTGTAGTGATGTATGTGTGACCCGGCTACTGACTGCACATCCCACGTGGAAACTGTCAGGAGCCAGAGCCGCTAGCCAATCAGCGGCCACTAACTGTATTCTTCTATTTAGGTCCGAGTTTGCTACAATTACACCCGTGATTGTAAGCACGATTCTTGGTAAATTCCCGAGTTGTATCTTTTTCACTGAAAGTACTTTCGAGTTTGGTTGATGGTGTATTCAATTTAATTTGCATTCTCACCCAAGTTTTTCAGTGTAAATAGAGAAATCTCTCCCGAATTTGTCTTTAGTAAATTTGCGAGTTGAAAAAAAGTCTAAACACACCCGAGATTGCAATATCGACCAAACACGAATCTTAGTAAATTTACCCCTAACTCTTTTGTGCCACTCAAACACACGTGCACGTGACATACAATCTGCCCTGTAAGCCTTGGTTACAGTGGCGTAAGTTCATCCCAGACGGCGAAGGCAAGTTATAATTTGGTGCCCCCCCGTCACAGCTGCTGACACTGTAATGTAGCAATTTGCATGCAGACAGGCTATAGATAGATGAAGTCAGCAGCTGGTGGTCTGACATGGAGCTCTCCACTAGTGTATGGTGGCTTCTCAGGTGCCGGGAAGAGGTGCCATGTATTGGGAAACCGTGACTTTACACTCCAGGTACATAGTTACAGCCCTAAGTGGGGTGAATATGTTGTGCACAATGGAGAAGGTGCCCCTTCAGAGCTGGAGCCCGGCGGCAGGTGCCTCCATTGTCTCCCATAGTTCTGCCCCTGCTTGGTTAGCATGCAGAAAGATTGAGCTGGCGTTTTGTTCAATCTAACTAAAAATTTTAAGACAATACATTGCTCTTTTTTTAGATTAAGCATTTTTACTATACACGGGAAAAAACACAACTTTTTCTAACGCTCTGTGACAGCATACTATCTGTGATAGAGGGGTGAAACTTCCAAAACCGTTTTGAGATAGTCTAAGGTCAATGTTTCCCCACTTCCTTTTAACTCACGCAGTATGGTTTATTTTTTACAAGTACAGTCTTGTAATTTAATAGCCACACCTTGTATGCACAATGTTATGACATTATAATTAGATGATACTTTATGATACAGTACTAATAGTGTGCAATAGGCCTCGCTGGCATGTGGTTCTGCAACAGTGCATACATAAACTGAACAGAAAGTAAATGTATGTAACATATCATTATATCCTATAGTTTAATCAACAAGACAACAAAATAAGGAGGAAGCGTGTGATAGATCACTTGCTAATTTCAAATCCTTGCGCTACTCGTCTGTAATTAATATTTTAATTAATATACTAATCTGCTGCTAGTCAAATAAGAGCCTATTGTTTTCCTATCTCTAATAAAAAGGACATAGAAAAATAAAATATAATCCAATAGCACTTAAATTGATATATATATCTGCCTTTTGATATCAATTAATGAGGCTTCTTTTAATGTAAAAAAATACATTTGTAACTTGATAAAGATCTGGTTAAGAATGAAACGAGTTGCAAAGTGTGTTCATTGCTGCATATCTTACTTATCACTAATGATGAATAATACACTAAACCCATTTACTACCGCTATATGAGACCAGTAGGCGATAGCTGAATGAATTATTCAGGGAGTGATCTATCTACATGAAGTACCTGACAATGTGGCTTAAAAATTTTTTTTTCAATGCTATGCCACAGTAAATATTGAGAGGTGAGTTAATCTATTTTGCTGAGTCAGCAATTATCCCACCTGCTTCCACAGATAGAAATCCTGTAATCATGACCTGCTGGGAAAACTTGAGGGTTGAGGTTGATTCTTTAATTCCTGCCTTTTTCTGGCCAGTATGAGGACCTCATTCAGAGTCGGTCGTAAGCGGCCGCTCGGTCGTAGGGGAAAGGGGCCGAATATGCAAATGAATCGATCGCAAGTTGCGTCGCTAAGATGGGATCGTTAGCTGAACGAGCGGGGGTAAGAAGCGGCCATAAGACTAAAAACACGCCCCCTTCTCGATCGCAACACACGTTATCTCCGGGGTTATAAGGATTAATCGAGACCATCGGGACCCATCGGAGCTGATCGCAGAGCTTAAGGCTGACCATACCCTCTCTCAAGCACTACAATCTAGTCAGTGTAAAAACCACCCATGTCACGTGTGCCATGACACTACTTTGTTAATTATGCACTCCCATAAAACACCGTTTGCATAGTCAGGCACGCCTGCGTTCGGATCTCCAATCCCCCGTTCACAAGCACCTTCCCCTATTACCACCCACAAACGGCTCATTCTGTCACTCAAACTAATGACCTGGCTGTGTTCTAGGAGTGAGAAATTTCCGATCGCAACAGCTAGTTTGCGCACGCGCATTGCGAATCTTACGCATGCGCAGTTTAGCGAACAACGCTGGGTTCGACCGGGCGGCCGCTTACGACCGACTCTGAATGAGGTCCAGAGTACCTACGTTCCTTGTTTACATTCCAATATCATTGATTAGTGACATCAATATTTCTAGTGCCAGGTTGGGTTCCAGAATTAACTTCTATTACTGAATGCCTAATGGCTCATACACACTAGACGATAAATTGAACGATATGGATGATAAAGATATCGTTATCGTTCAATATCATCCAGTGTGTATGCAAGAAATCATTAACGATGCGCGCTCCCGCGAATCGTTAACAATGTCTTTCATCGCCTGAACTTGCAGGCCAACCTGACGATATCATCAGGTTGTGCATGCTCAGGGATAAGGCAGGTTGATGTCACTGAACAATATCATTAACAATATCGTTCAGTGTGTATGCTCAATGTCGTTCCCAACATTGAGCCCGGCAGTTCAGGGAAAACACTTAACGATATCGCTCATGGAGCATAGGTAAAGGGGGCTCCTATAGTCAAAGACCACAATTCACATGGTTCCACAGATAAAGTCCAGGAATTTGGCATTTGGTGTCACAACTTATTATTGTTTTGTCATGTTATAAAGGTCCATCTACTTGTCTCCACATCCTAGCTGTGCACAAAGGGTTTTACAAGTGTCCATTGGCTAAATATTCATCCAAAGTTTAAGGTGACTGTTGGTAACATTGCACCTAGATTCAATATGTGTGCTAATGAAACAAGCATACAAAATGTCATTAAAGTTGGTAGAAACAGTATTTATTGTTAGAGTGTTGTACTATCTATTAATTTTTTTTATTTTTATAAATTCTTTATTTTTGAGCTCAAAAGTATCACAGCATAAAAAAATGTACATAACACTGTCACAGTGTGCAGGACACCAGGCGTTACTCACCAGGTCCGGCAGCACTGGGGTCCTGATCGGTGGCTGGCCAGCTGCTAGTGTCCTGCTTCCAGCTTCTACCCGCTGGGCCAATATGGCTGTAAAGTGCAGGCGGCTGCGGCTTCCCCTAGGGGTGCATGCACCGACATGCAGGAGGATTTAAAGTGCCAAACACATTCCCTAGTGATGTCACAGGAGGCGCCAAATTCAGCCTCCTCCTATATAAGGGAGACTCTGGGTGCACTCCTGTACCAGAGTATAGGCTCCAAAAGCTTACTTCAGTGTTCCCAGTGTTTATTGCTACTCGTTCCTGACCTTGGCTTTGTTTGTGACCTGCTTCTGTCTCCTCCCTGTCACTTCGCTTGGTATTCCGGTATTGACCTTGGCTATCCTCCGTGACCTGCATTTTTCTTCTCTCTGGTACTGTATTCTCTGTATGGTTCTGACCCGCCTTGTCGACTATGCCTTACATCTTTTAGTTTATGGAAGTGGAGTTGTTGCCCATAGCAACCAATCAGATTCCACTTATCATTTATCTAGCACCTTCTAGAATATAATAACTAGAATCTGATTGGTTGCTATGGGCAACAACTCCATCTCTAAAAACCCACACTTTAGTAAATATACACCTAGGGCTTTATATGAGGGGGAAAACTTGAACTCCATCCAACTAAATTAATGTGCTTCTTCATGGCTATGTAAAAAACATCCTCCATATTCATAAAAAAAGTCCAAACATTGACACCAATCCCATAGCAAATGTCACGCTCCGGACATTTAAAACCACCTTTTTACCGCTGCGATGGTTGTCCAGGGTAGCCTGAGGTCCGCTCGTGCTGTGCATCACTCCAGTATAGCACAGAGGTCCGGTCACGCTGCACATCGCTCCAGGCTGGTGCTGATGTCTACTCCTGCCCTGTCCGCTCTGTGGGCCTGATTCAGACCCGCTCGCGTGCGCTGAGCGCTCGCAAGCAGGTCGATGGTGACCAAGTGCGCATGCGCACGACAAAGGGGGCGTGTCTCGCACCAAAGGGGGCGTGCTGTTGATGGTGAGTGACAGCACGCCCCCTTTGGTGGGCGTGCCGGGGGCGTGGATGCCCAGACAGAGGCGTTCCAATGGGAACGCCTACCGTCTGGGTCTGGCCCCACTGACACTAGTGATGTCAGTGGGAGTGCTTTTGGCTCTGGTAGAGCCAAAAGCACTCCTGGGCTTGCGGCAGCGAGACCCTACCGAAGGGTCTCGTTGCAAGCCCGATGGTCGCGATGGTCTTGACCATTGCGACCATCATTTTGGCCGCTCACTATAACTGTGGGTGGTCACCCACAGCTATGCGAGCGGCCAGGAGGCCGCTAATGATACTGCCTTTGAACCTCTATACACTCCTGCCTATACCTTCTGATATCCTGCCTATAAACCTCTAAGGATGATGCTGTTTTGCATACGCAGTTATGCAGTAAATAAAGACTCCAGACCTAGAACCTGTGGTTCCAAAGCACAAAGTATTATTCAAGTAAAAGTACAGTCAGTTACACGCTAGTTATAAGTACAATTTGGCGCAAAGGAATTATACAGACCCAAGTACAGTTATACATACGCAGCGCTCTGGACCAGATGTAGGCATCAGCAAGAAACCCCTCGTCAATCAGCATTCAGCACAAAGACTAGGCACCCAGGGTCAGGGCACACATATTTATACCCCCCAGAAATAAACAACACAATAGAGAAGTTTGTTGCTAATACCATTGGTCCTAAAGGAGAGGGCATATGTTACAAGGCATTTAACAGGTTGGTTTAAATAGACACAGTCCAGCCTCTAACAACTGGTGGTCTCTGGTTTCCCGCCTCATGCAAATCCTAACAGTTGGTCATATAATGTACATTTTGTTGCTTGAAGTCTCTGCGGTCCATAAGTTGAGAATGCATGTTGCGATCTCTCCATTGATATTACCGGAATACTGTTGAGAGAGTACGCATCAGTACAATACCAAACATGGCTTACTTATCACATATAAAACCTTAGTTACGAAATAATCTTTATTTCCTAGCAATTATAATAAATGTGCATACTTGAATCTTATACCTTAAAGCTTATGGAACCTTGTATGTGAATATGTAATGTGTGAGTATGTGGGGTTTGATGTAAAGACGCTAGTTAACTTGGGGCAGATGTGTGTGCATGAAGCTAATATTCAGCGTTTTCATACAGGATCTTATGCATTCGCTAATATGCGACTAGTTAACAGCGCAATTGTGTGTATTAATGTGTGTATGAGAAATGGTGAAAGATGCAATCGCATGATGCTAATAGTAATAACGCCACATGTACTAAAGTGTGAGTTTATCTAAAATGGCGCTTGGGCGGCCTTTCACAAAATGGCGTCTTGCGATCTCATTTCCAAGATGGCGTCTTGCGGCTAGTCGCAAGATGGCGTCGCTGCGATCCAATTTTAAACTGATCTTGTCTCAGCCAATTATCCAGCTTTGACAGTCCACCCTTTGATAGTGAACAACATGCTATCACAATCTGATTTTAAAATATAATTTAGGCTTACATTTATATACTATTTAGTGTTATTATGGGATGGCACAAGGTGGTTCTTAATCCATCAATAATGTGTGTCTGAGTGGGGACATAAAACTACTATTATACGCACACCGCGGATCTTGGAAGATCATGTGAAAGGTGTGGGGATACACCAGTCCTATAAAGGCAGTCTTGAAGGGGAATTTGAGACTTTACATTATCTGAGGTGTTTTAAAAATAACATTTCAATAATACATTCTATGCAGGTCTAAATATAATACATTAAATTATGGTATTTCCTAGTTCAGGGTTGTAATGCAGTTCTGTATTTACCTCGGTATTCATACTGACCATCATCATGATTTCGTTCTTTCATTTTACTCTATTTTTACATTTTTCACACTTCAACACAATAGGAACACACCGGACACATATGCCAATTATTATGATGACAATCAGTATAAGGATTAAGAATTTGCCGATGCTGGCGATCACTTCCTGGACCCATTCCCCTAGACCTGAGAACCATTTCACTGGGTTCAGCCATGAAACCCATCCTTCTATCTTCTCCCCTACTTCAGCCACTGAAGCATTATGGTTCTTACGAAATTCCCATTTTAGCTGCAGAATTTCATCCATCTTCCGGTCTATCACTTCCTTAGGGTCGCTGGTATCATTGGTGACATAGGTGCAACATTTTACTCCAAATTGGGTGGCCAACGTTACGCAATACCCTCCAGTAACAGCAGTTAAATAATTTAACACTAGCCTGTGTTGCACCAGTTCTTTCTTGTACGCTTGCAATTCTCTCCCTGTATAACTGAATGTGTCATCGTACATCTCGGTGATATTATCTATCGATTTAGCAAGTTCCTGAATATATCTAAAATTTAGTGTACCCCAAGCGATCCTGGTGGGATCCAGTGCGACTAAAACTTGAAAGCCAGTTGATTCACTAATTAACTGAGTGGCTTTATGCATGTCACCAGGTATCATATTTCGTTTGCCTCTGTGTTCATATTGCGTGTGAAGATATGGTGATGGTGTGTTTTTATGTATACCAAGCATTTCAACATGTGTGAGGGTCATAACTTCTGGGACTACTCTTCCCAGGTAACACAAACCTTCGGAACTCGGGGAGAGCCACTTATATGCCTTTCTTCCACATATAAAATATACATTAACAGGGAGAACATAAGGAATGGTATGCATCATTATCATTAAGCACATTTCCCTTGCAAACAATCGTATTTCTGGGTCTTCCATCTGGTACATGCAAGTCTCTCGCTGTATTATTTTAGCACAATAACCATCTGGCATCTTACCAATAATTTCTTTGGTGAAACTCAATGTATAGCGGTACCTAAAATGTCTCCCACTAGATTTAATTGAGCGTAACAGATCATGGTTTATGGACTCAATATCAGCTCTTTGTCAGAAGGTCATGGTCTGATTATTCCCTGTCACTTCCCAACTCCCGGGTTTATTGGGGTTGGTTATGTTTAAACACAAAAGTGATCTATCTACTTGGAATTGGTAGAGTTTGAAATGAGGTGGTTTGGATGAGAGGAATTTTCCATCCAATGTTTTCCCTTTTTGTAATTCTAAAATTTCCGTGATATTCAGCAGAAATGGCACCAACCCTACATTATGCTGTCCCTGTGGCACATGTGAACACACCCAGCAATCAGTTTGATTTAACACTTTGCCTACCATGCTATGATAATCCTCTAAAGAATACCCACCCCAGTACGGGTTATATTTAGGTTGGCACCATTGGATACAGTTCTCATCAACTAGGGACCCACAAAGCTCAGAAATACAGGAATCTTCAGATGACAAACTTTCACACTGTCCCCGAGTATCCGGAATAACAGCTCTCTTAACAATAACAGTACTAAGATTGGTCAGACACTCCCCTGATTGGCATAGCACTCTTCCTGACTCCACTCCATCAGCATTGCCATCAGCTCTCATCTCCTCTATCGGTCCTCCATCACAGAAACTGGGTATCCCCAAACAGATCATCAAGACAGAAACTCTGGCAGCAAGAACTAGGATGACTACAGCAGACCACTCCATTGCTGGAAGCACTGATCTACACATTTCTTTAGCTCAGGTATCTCACCGTCACCTTTTTAATCCTTCCGGCACAAGCTCGCAATTGACAGGTCCACGTTATCGGCCTCGTCTCCGCCTTGTATCTCCACCGGTTGGTTAACCTCCCTATAGTGAGTGGAATGGACCCACGTATCTTCCCCGGCCACCCTTTGAGGATGTGGTACTTTGTCAACAATCGTCAGATACGGACCTTTCCACCGATCAGTCAAACGACCTGAGCTAAAAAATTTTTGGATCATAACAAACTCCCCAGGTTTGACATCATGACAGTTTGCATTAGACATGTTAGTTAATAACACTTTCAATTTCTGTTATTCTTATTCATCTTCGTGGGACCCTGCACAATAACCTCATTATCTTTTTTTTTTTTCCACATGAGGCTGCCTGTTTAAACAGTATCTCAAAGGGAGGACAGATAAAAGAAATGACAGTCTGGAATGATCTTGCTTTTATTACCCATCACCTTACACATGTTCTGGGAAATGTCACCTGAAAAATGAGTCCCTCTATCACTTTTAAAATTTCTAGGGATATAGGGCCTCATTCAGAGGCGGTCGGAGGATGCAAGCGGTCGCTCAGAAACTGGGTGGTCGCTTGCATCCTGCCCGCCCGCCTCTGTTTCGGTTGTTAGGCTGTGGGTTTACACCTACAGCTCTAACGACCGCTAGGGTGATGGTCGCGATGGTCAGAGACCATCGCGACCATCAGGGCTTACGACGAGACCCTAGGGTAGAGTCTCACTTGTCGTAAGCCCCGGTGAGCTTCTGGCTCTGTCAGAGCCGGAAGCTCTCCACTGACATCACTAGTGAGGTCAGTGGGGCCTCCCCCAAATGGTAGGCGTTCCCATGGGAACGCCTCCATTTGGGCTGCCACCCCCCCGGCCCGCCTTCCAAATGGGGCGAGCTGTCAATCGACATCGACAGCTCGCCCCCTTTGGAAAGAGACCCTCTATGACCGGCGCTGTCGGTCGTAGCAGGTCTCACGCCTGCGCACGAAGGAGCCGGCTCCCTCGTGCGCATGCGCACTTGACAAACATCGAGGCGGCCGTACGGTCGAGGCCTTAGTATCTGCATACAGGTTCCTGCAATTAAATCTTGCTATTAATAGCTACTGCTCTAAATAATACCTGGGCTCTGGGTTGGATAGTATTCCGAGTATTTGACCTTTATATTGCCGTTTATCCTTAGCAACCTTGTGTCCTGTGTGTGAGAGATAAAGCACAACAGTTTAATATCATTTAAACATGAATACAACAATAAATCGTCCACATTTTTCATTAGAACAGATCCATTGGCAGGTTGAAAAGATTGAAAAGTCATATAAGGCCTGGGAGAAGATACTGGGGTTGCCTATGAACCCATGGGAAACCCGTGTTCATGTGTGGTGTTCTTCACTTTGCAGTACTTACTTATGTGTCCCACTTGGTGACAGTTAAAACATCTTTTTGAACGGGGTGGATGAAAGGATTATTGTGGGAGTTGAGCAAGAGGGAAAGATGGTGTGTATGGGTAGGAATATGGAGGATAAGGGTATGGTGGGAGGTATGAAGTTTGTGGGTAGCATGGGACCTGTGGTTGTGTATGATATGCGGGGTAAGGATGTGTTTGCTATGGTGTGGGATTGGTGAGGACGTGTAACTGTTCAGGTGCAAGTGTGTGTATAGGTGCAGGTGTGTCTACTGGCTGTTATGTTACAGTCATTCCTTCCAGAGCTTGGATACTGACAGCCATTAGTGTTTCGCTCTGGGTCTCACTCTTCTTTGAGATGTTTTTATCATGTTCTATGGCAGATTCTATGAGGGTATCTATTGTGAATCCCCTCCAGCCAGGCTGTGAGGTCTGTACCTGGGTCTTTAAGTCTTGTTTAAGGCCATCCATGAGTATGGTGACAATCATTCCCCTGTGGTGAGTGCTATCTTTAATATCTTCTAACCCAGTGTACTGGGTGATAGTCTGCAGAGCCCGGTCGCAATAATCTTCTGCAGATTCACTCTCCTTTTGCTTTATGGTGAAAATTTTGTTCCAGTTAACTACTACTGGAAAACATATACACAATTGAGTTATGATGCGGAAAATATTATCTTGGTTTACTTGGTCTGTTAAGGGAACGTCACCATCCAATACACAATCCGTGATAAATTTTGTCACGTCGGTATTGTGTGGTAGACAGGCCCTTAACACCACACGCCATTCTTTATTAGTTGGCTCATGAGAACTACCCAAATTCCTCAAAAATCTTTGACATTTGGCTAGTTCCTTTTTGGGATCGGGGAAATCTTTTATGATGGAATTTAGTTTTGCTCTTGTCCAAGGACAATGCATTACCACTTCCCTCGTGGGCACTACACCGTTCGCATCTGCATTTCCATTCGGAACAGTTATGGTCCGAATGGGATGCAGACCGGCAGCAGTAGCACACGCAGGGGGGGTTTCTGAGTACCCAGAAACCCCCCCTGGCGGACCAAATTTTTTTTCAGAGACGGAGACAGCCTTGTTTCCGTCTCTGCACCAGTAGCAGGCCATCCCTCATGATCGGAGCTGCCCGTACACTGCCTTACAGTCTTCCCAGAGGGAGCGTGGCAGTGGGAGAACGAGGATCACCCAGCAGTCCGGCACCTAGAAGGAGGTCCGCAGCAGAACAGAGGCGGACACTCTGAGAACTGGGCCACCTCCGGGGATGCAGTGGAGTAAAGGGATGACAGCAGCTGTGCCAACAAAAAGGGACAGGGGTGTTTTGGGGCTTGAGGAGGCACACTGGTATATTAATAACCCTGGCAGCGCTCTTTATACTAAGTGTAATTGGGTCCATGTGCGGGGAAGCTTAAACGCAGCAAATTCAAAAGTGCAGTGTGTGTTCCTGTGACTGACTGAGTAACACAGGCAGCCTGCATTCCTCACCCCTACACTGCTCCAGGGTCCCGTTCAGCCCTGGCAAGCTGACTCGTGATGATTAACTCCTTGGATGCAGGAAGTAAGTAATTTGTGCAGAGAGGTGTGTAAGAGAGTGTGTGCTGCGTGCAGGGGCGCTGAGAGGGAGGGAGCAGGTACAGATTACCCGGGCCCGGGCTTCCTGAGGGGCTCGGCAGGGGCCCGGGTCCGGCACCGCCCCCCCCTCACAGCAACCCAGCACACAGCGTGTGCTGAGATGCATTTGGAGACTGCCTGTGGCTGCTAAGCAGCAGCCACAGCAGTCTCCTATGCCTGTGGGGGGGATCGATCACACTGATCGCGCCCCCCTGGCTTTGCGCTGGGCTGAGGGGGCTCAGAGCGCCCCCCAAGCGCAGCGCTTTTTTTTTTCCCTCTCGGCAAGGGGGCGTGGCCACGCCTCCCCTATTAGGCCACGCCCTCTATTACCGGAGCCCGCCACGGCTCTTGGCGGGCCTGGTTGCGTGCTGTGTGTGACAGGGTGTGTGCTGTGTGTGACAGAGTGTGTGCTGCGTGCTATGTGTAGCAGGGTGTGTGCTGTGTGTAACAGAGTGTGTGCTGCGTGCTGTGTGTGACAGGGTGTGTGCTGTGTGTGACAGAGTGTGTGCTGCGTGCTGTGTGTGACAGGGTGTGTGCTGCGTGCTGTGTGTGACAGGGTCTGCTGTGTGTGACAGAGTGTGTGCTGCGTGCTGTGTGTGACAGGGTGTGTGCTGCGTGCTGTGTGTGACAGGGTTTGTGCTGCGTGCTGTGTGTGACAGGGTGTGTGCTGCGTGCTGTGTGTGACAGGGTGTGTGCTGCGTGCTGTGTGTGACAGGGTCTGCTGTGTGTGACAGAGTGCGTGCACTGTGTGTGACAGGGTGCATACTCAGGGTACACTGTGTGTGACAGGGTGCGTGCACTGTGTGTGACAGAGTGTGTGCTGCGTGCTGTGTGTGACAGAGTGTGTGCTGCGTGCTGTGTGTGACAGAGTGTGTACTGCGTGCTGTGTGTGACAGGGTCTGCTGTGTGTGACAGAGTGTGTGCTCAGGGGCACCGAGACGGGGGGGAGCAGGTACAGATTACCCAGGCCCGGGGCTTCCCGGGTCCGGCGCCGCCCCTCCTCACAGCAGCCCAGCACACAGCATGTGCTGAGCTGCATTTGGAGACTGCTTGTGGCTGCTGAGCAGCAGCCACAGCAGTCTCCTATGCCTGTGCGGGGTAGCAATCACACTGATCGTGCCCCCTGGCTTTGCGCTGGGCTGAGGGGGCTCAGAGCGCCCCCCTCCCCAGCGCGCAGTGCCACTTCGCGGCGCTGCAAATCTTTTTTTTCCTCTCAGCAATGGGGCATGGCCACGCCTCCCCTATTAGGCCACACCCCTATTACCGGGGCCCGCTACGGCTCTTGGCGGGCCTGTGTGTGCTGCGTGCTGTGTGTGACAGGGTGTGTGCTGCGTGCTGTGTGTGACAGGGTGTGTGCTGCGTGTTGTGTGTGACAGGGTGCATACTGTGTGTGATATACATACACACAAATATATATGTATGTAACACCTTGCAATATTAAAATAGGCACCTATAAGCATGTAAATAGTATATTAATAGTTGTGTATAATTTATAAATATGTTTAGTGTGCTACTGTAATGTAATGTATATGCAGGGGTTTAACAGTGGGATCATTTATTCAGAGGACTGTGGACTATTGCAGTATCCCTGGCACTGAAGGGGTGCCGTTGACAGTTTGTAAAGGCACAGTTGGAGCTGGCGGTTGAGCAGTTCTCCCAGAGTTGGTGACGGCTGCTTACCTGAGCAGAGGAGGCTGTGCCTGGTGTTGGAGAGCTGGAAACCAGGAATTAATTGAAGGAGAGACGCTGAGGTGACCGCAGTTAGATATTGGGAGGAGGATCAAGAGAGAGTGCTGCCTATAACTGAGATTTGAGAAGGCGAAACATGAGAGTCAACCAATCAGAGGGTCTGAGGCCCAACCCCTAGGAGGAGTCTAGTCAGCGCTGCGGTGTCTATGGAAGAGAAATAAGGAGACAGAGATAAGTCTAAAATCAGTCCAATAGTGCATTAGCTTAAAGACTACATGCAAAGTAAAGTTCTACTACATTATTTCAGGCCACCAATACTTCAGAATATTATAGTAAGCACTATTGGATAACACCACAGATACGTATATATAGAGAAATTAGTTATACTAACATCCAGCACCAGCTCAGCATTTTAAGTCTGGCCCTCAGGCACCATAGACTCCTGCCTATTATATTTATATTCATACACAATTGCTATCAATGCACCGAAGATTATAAGAGCTAACTCTACAGACTGTTGCATATCACTACTAAAGCCCATTGGATGAGAAGCGACTAATTTTAGGAATTCCCTGTAATCCTGGACTTCAGAACTTAAATGCATATTAATCTACTACCAACGAGCATGGCCAGTCACATTGACTAATAAGGGGAGTTTAAGAACAGAATATGAGAGGGCTAATCTCTTTAAAGCTTAAAGAAACTGGGTTATTATCAGTATGTCATTTGTATAGAGAAATATTATGAACTAATGCTCAGCTTAATTGATAAATGTGTAAATGTTATGATTACTGCATTGTTCATTAACTGAATTCATATTCAGCAGAACAGAGAGTCGCAGTAAAATAACTAATTTGTGTGTAATTCTGAGTATAAACATAGATGTTATAGTGAAGTGAATAATTGCTACTGTATATTTATAATTGTCATTGGTAGGTTACCAGTCTGAAATTAAGGTATAACATGATACAAAACCAATACTTACCATTCAGGGGTGTTCCCAATTCCACTCCAGGTATAGCGTAAGTAAATCCAAGACTTGGGTGGAGGCACTAAAGGGAAAGAAATATAGAGAGGTCTATTGTAACAAATAAAGGAAAGAGGATACCTGTTACATAATGGAGGCACTGCTGAGATGGGAACAACCAAATTATAGGGGTCTCTGTCCTAACCCACAGGCTGCCATGAATACAGAGATAAACAGTATCACTGGGTATGATGTGTACACCTGGTGTCAAAAGTATGGGGTAGAGTTAAATAGAGGGTTTGGACTGAGTGGGAATTTAACAGACACCCCTGCGGAGGAAGTGTTAGGGGTGTTGAGGAAATTATATAATATAATACAGCCACGTATAGTAGACCAATGGGTAGGAGAGAATAAGGTTATTAGTGCCCTACTCATTCGAAAATGTGAAAGAGCTAGAACCTGCAGTACTCCCGTCCATAATTGTTGCTGAGAAATGAGCAAGGAAAGCGGTGGAAATTGGTGTGGCCTGAAAAGCCTACATTGAGTTACCCTCATGTAATAACACCAATCATGGACTCGCAAGAACATGCTTCATCATATGATAATTCATCCCCTAACCATAGCCGTAATAATACTACAACCATGAATCCTAACAATGACCCCTTTGGAAATCAGTTTGGAAACTTTGTAGAAAAGGTAGTATCACGACTAGAAGGGTGGTATTATCAGGGTAGTTATTGTAGGCTACGTATATTCTCTGGAATAATACCTATTCCTACAGAGGAAGAAACTTATGAGGTGTGGAAGGAGGCGGCTATGCAGCAAATTGAAGAATGGCAATGTCCAGACTACATTAAAAAACAGAGAGATGTGGAAAGTTTGCGTAGTCCAGCTATGGACATAGTACAGGCTATTAGACGAAATAATCCAGTCTCTACTGTGCACGACTATATTGAGGCCCTGGATTATGCCTATGGAACAATAGAGGAGGTGGATGAATTAATCTCTAGATTTAGCAATACATTTCAGGAGTCTGGTGAGGCATTAACTGCCTATATATATAGAATAGATAAATAGCTTTTTAAAATAATAGGAAAAGGAGGATTTCAGAGAAGAGATACTGATCATCAAAGAATAAAGCAGATTATCCATGGGGCCCTGACATCTGACCCAGTGGCTCAAAGGATTCGTTGTTCAGCCCATAGGGTAAATAATCCAACTTTAATTGAACGTATTAAGGAGGTCAAGCAAGAAGAGGTACTGATTGAAGCTAGGGAAAAGGCCCTTAGAAAGGTTAAAATTGTGATGCCTGGGCCAGAGACCACTGAGATAGAGATGCAGTGTATTAAATTGATGGAAGACCAGAACCAGAAGATGGACAAATTGATTGTTCTACAGCATGAGAAGTTAATGAACAACAATCAGCAGTATCAGATGAATGGGGGACGTGAGACTGTGAGGAGAAGAGAGTATTTCCAAACAAGAGGTTGTTTCAGGTTTGGGAGACAAGGACATCATGCAGCCAATTGTGTACAGCTGTGGAACTCACCAAGACCCGCTGGTAAGGTTACATCACAAAGTTTAGCAGCTTCGGGAAATGATGATGGGGAGTCCGGGAACACCATGCAAACCCTCCGAACCATAAAGATCTGCATGATGGGGAGTGCCCGATGGTGTAGTACCATACCTGAAGGATTGACGGGACCTACACCACTGGTGACAGCTGTAGTGAATGGAAATCGTTGCATGGTTCTGCTTGATAGTGGATCGCAAGTGTCGATAATGTTTGAGCATTGGTACCGCCAGTATTTATCTGATGTTCCAATACTTACCATCTGGGGACTAAGCGAATACAAATACCCCTATTTAGGATATGTAGTGGTGAACATCGAGTTAATTGAAAATTCAACCAGCATGATGGAGAAAATCTTAATGATTGCCTTAGTATGTCCGGACTCCCCAGGAGATAAAGGAGAGGTATCTATAATTGTAGGAACGAATACTCATTTATTCAAGCGCCTGGCTCTTTGGTGTCAGCAAGAGGATAAAGATGTCCACACAACCCTTGGTATGGATACGTTGTCCTTTAGTCTAAATATGAAAAACATGAATCCTACTGAGGCAGATACATCAAAGATTGACAGATTGGAAACTTGTTTTGCTGGTAGTGACATTTCCTCTTCTGATAAGAGTTGGCTATTACAAGAGATCATTCAGCGTCCTCAAGTTTTTTCCTGGGAAGAATGGGACATTGGGACAGCCACAGGGGTTGAACATTGCATCAAATTGAATGACACCACCCCTTTCAGGGAAAGATCTAGGAGACTGGCTCCAGCTGATTTGGAGGATGTGAGGGAACATTTGAAGAATTTAATTGAGAGGCATGTAATAACACACTCAGAAAGTCCTTATGCTTCACCAATTGTTGTAGCAAGAAAAAAATCAGGAGAGATAAGAATGTGCATAGATTATAGAACACTCAACAATCGCACAGTTCCTGACCAATATACCGTCCCCCGGATAGAGGAAGCACTTGACTGTCTTGTAGGCAGCAGTTGGTTTTCTGTGTTGGATTTGAGAAGCGGATACTACCAGATACCCATGCATCCATCAGATAGAAATAAGACTGCTTTTATCTGCCCATTGGGTTTCTTTGAATTCCTCAAGATGCCTCAGGGAATTAAGGGAGCCCCAGCAACCTTTCAAAGAACCATGGAGCAAACACTTGGTGATATGAATTATCGTGAAGTGATTGTTTATTTAGATGATATCATTGTTTTTGGAACCACTTTACAGGAACATAACCAACGTCTCATCAAGGTGTTAGACCGGTTGAGGTCCAGAGGACTTAAGTTGTCCTTAGATAAATGCAGATTTTGTCAGTCATCTGTCAAGTACCTAGGCCATATAGTAAGCAGGGATGGAATTGCCACCAACCCATCAAAGGTGGAGGCAGTAATGAATTGGCCTAGGCCAAAGAAGCTGAAAGAACTCAGATCCTTCTTAGGTTTCTGTGGATACTACAGAAAGTTTGTACCCCAATATTCTAAGATTGCTAAGCCCCTCACCGATCTAACCAAGGGTTATGCTCCTGTGAGCAAGAAAAAACTGAAAGAGCGAGTTGCTTCAAAAGTTTATTATCGCTCATCAGAGGAGTTTGGGGAACGTTGGACCGATGTCTGTGAGAAATCTTTTGCAGCATTAAAAGACAGCCTCACTAAAGCTCCTGTGCTAGCTTATACTGATCCAAAGTTACCATATATATTACATATTGATGCTTCCTTTGATGGGTTAGGGGGAGTACTATATCAGCAGCATGAGAATGGACATTGCCCAGTATCCTATATAAGTAGAGGATTGACTACTAGCGAAAGAAATTATCCTGTACATAAACTTGAGTTTTTTTCTTTGAAATGGGCAATTGTTGATCGATTGCATGACTATCTATATGGAGCCAAGCTGGAAGTACATACAGACAATAACCCTCTGACTTACATCCATACCAGTGCCAAGTTAGATGCCACAGGACATCGCTGGTTAGCCGCTTTAAGCATTTACGATTTCAGTTTAAAATATCACACAGGTGTGAGCAATATAGATGCTGACAACCTTTCCCATATCCCAGGTCAGTCAGCAGAGTCAGGCGGAGAAGAATGGGTGGAAGTTCCTGCCTCTTCAATTAGGAGCACCTATCAGTGTGTGCAAAGTAACAGTGGAACAAGTGTAGCAGCAGTAAGTTACTTAGGTGTCTCCAAAAAAGTCCTTCCTCCTGTCTACTGTTGGCTTAGTACTATGGAATTGGATGGATTACCTAAAATATCTTATGAGCAAATTAAATTGGAGCAGCAGAGAGATCCTGTAATTGGTCCTGTGTTAAAGATAATCCGAAAGAAACATCCTTTAATTGATCCCAGTACCCTCTCTAGAGAGTCAAAGATACTATTAAAGCAGCAAAAGCAGTTGATTGTGAAAAGGGGGTTAATGTACAGAAGACGACTAAAAACCCATGGACAGGCATATCTCCAATTGGTACTGCCTCAGATATATCGGCCTCTAGTTTTGACGGCTCTTCATGACAAACATGGCCATCTAGGTGCCGATAAGACATTTGGGTTGATCTCCGATCGGTTCTTTTGGCCATGCATGGATAATGAAGTAAATCGGCATTGCAAGAATTGTGGAAATTGCGTATTCTGGAAAAGATTATCAGAGCATGGAGCCCCATTGGTTAATATTACTAGTCAAGGGCCTTTAGATCTAATCTGCCTAGATTTTCTTACTTTTGAAGGGCCATCGGGTAAAGAGTACCACATCTTAGTCATAACAGATCATTTTACTCGTTAAGCTCAAGCCTATATAACCCCAAATCAGAAATCCACTACTGTAGCGAAGACATTGTGGGACAAGTTTTTTGTCCATTATGGATTACCATCAAGAATACATACTGATCAAGGCAGAGAATTTGAAAGTCAATTGATCCGTGAACTTTGTGCATGCTGTGGAATAACCAAGTCACATACAACTGCTTACCATCCCCAAGATGACCCACAACCTGAAAGATTTAATAGAACACTATTAGACATGCTGGGTACACTGGATCCTCAGTGGAGTAGGTATTTGAGTCAGCTAGTGCATGCGTACAACTGCACAAAAACGGTATCAACTGGGTACTCCCCTTATGTACTAATGTTTGGGCGTGAGGCTCGTCTACCCATTCATGTGAGCCTGGGGGTTTCTTCTAACAACACTTCTTTTCAACCTCATACGAAATATGTACAACAATTAAGAAGGGAGCTAAAGGAAGCATATCAACTTGCTAGTCAAATTTCACAGAAATCTGGAGAAAGAAACAAGAGATACTATGATAAAAACGTAAAAGGGCATGCATTTAAAACTGGAGACAGAGTGCTACTGGGACAACTAGGATTGGCTAAAAGGAAGAAATTATTGAACAGATGGAGGGAGGAACCATATGTCATTGTTGAGAAATTACCAGACCTTCCTGTTTATCGGTTAAAATTGGAGAATGGATCAGGACCTATTGTGACATATCATCGTCAACATCTTTTACCTATCAGCCGTGAAATTAATTTACCTGAACCCAGTAATGAAACTCAACAACCAAGTGAGAAGGAAAGTATTCGCTTAAAGAACAGAACAAGTAGACATCAACCTATATCTGTATGCGCGTTCCCATATAATGAAAATGGTGATACTGGGGAGGATAGTTAAGAGTATAATACTGGAGGGTATTATTACAGAGATATTTCACTCCCATTGTTAGATGATGAAGCTCAGTTTGAAAAGTATAATCACCAGACTGGTCATGATATAGGTGACCCTGATGTAGACCCATCTAATGGTTTTACAGAGAGTAGAAATGTGGAGAGAATGTCAAGTTCTGGCGATGTAATAGAAGGATCTCTATCAAGTGATTCACCAATAGTCTCAGAAATAGTAAGCTCTCTGGAACCAGTGAGAACTCTCAGTGACCGTCCAGTACGACAGCGAAAGCCTCCTATGATATTTACATATGAAAAGTTAGGATTACCTGCAGAAGTACCAAGAGTAATACAGCCGTATTTTGTAAATTCATGGCCCTATTTTGGAAGTGTTTACTAGAGTTTGGATAATTTAGAATACTGGTCATTTTATGAAAAAAATAAATAAATTGGTGGTCTGGATTTGAAAATGCATAGTACATCTGTTTCAGTACCTGAGCACCAGGGGGAGAATGTAACACCTTGCAATATTAAAATAGGCACCTATAAGCATGTAAATAGTATATTAATAGTTGTGTATAATTTATAAATATGTTTAGTGCGCTATTGTAATGTAATGTATATGCAGGGGTTTAACAGTGGGATCATTTATTCAGAGGACTGTGGACTATTGCAGTATCCCTGGCACTGAAGGGGTGCCGTTGACAGTTTGTAAAGGCACAGTTGGAGCTGGCGGTTGAGCAGTTCTCCCAGAGTTGGTGACGGCTGCTTACCTGAGCAGAGAAGGCTGTGCCTGGTGTTGGAGAGCTGGAAACCAGGAATTAATTGAAGGAGAGACGCTGAGGTGACCACAGTTAGATATTGGGGGGAGGATCAAGAGAGAGTGCTGCCTATAACTGAGATTTGAGAAGGCGAAACATGAGAGTCAGCCAACCAGAGGGTCTGAGGCCCAGCCCCTAGGAGGAGTCTAGTCAGCGCTGCGGTGTCTGTGGAAGAGAAATAAGGAGACAGAGATAAGTCTAAAATCAGTCCAATAGTGCATTAGCTTAAAGACTACATGCAAAGTAAAGTTCTACTACATTATTTCAGGCCACCAATACTTCAGAATATTATAGTAAGCACTATTGGATAACATCACAGATACGTATATATAGAGAAATTAGTTATACTAACATCCAGCACCAGCTCAGCATTATAAGTCTGGCCCTCAGGCACCATAGACTCCTGCCTATTATATTTATATTCATACACAATTGGTATCAATGCACCGAAGATTATAAGAGCTAACAGACTGTTGCATATCACTACTAAAGCCCATTGGATGAGAAGCGACTAATTTTAGGAATTCCCTATAATCCTGGACTTCAGAACTTAAATGCATATTAATCTACTACCAACGAGCATGGCCAGTCACATTGACTAATAAGGGGAGTTTAAGAGCAGAATATGAGAGGGCTAATCTCTTTAAAGCTTTAAAGAAACTGGGTTATTATCAGTATGTCATTTGTATAGAGAAATATTATGAACTAATGCTCAGCTTAATTGATAAATGTGTAAATGTTATGATTACTGCATTGTTCATTAACTGAATTCATATTCAGCAGAACAGAGAGTCGCAGTAAAATAAACTATGTAACTAATTTGTGTGTAATTCTGAGTATAAACATAGATGTTATGGTGAAGTGAATAATTGCTACTGTATATTTATAATTGTCATTGGTAGGTTACCAGTCTGAAATTAAGGTATAACATGACACAAACCAATACTTACCATTCAGGGGTGTTCCCAATTCCACTCCAGGTATAGCGTAAGTAAATCCAAGACTTGGGTGGAGGCACTAAAGGGAAAGAAATATAGAGAGGTCTATTGTAACAAATAAAGGAAAGAGGATACCTGTTACATGTAGATGTAGTTGCTTTTTTTTTTAATCAACCGTTTGGAAACCCCCCTATATAATTCCTGTGTTTGGCCCTGGGCAGCGCTGCTACCTTTGAACTTGCTACCTGGCTGGGGGTTTAGTCTGCTGCTGCTACGTATGATATTAACAACTAACTCTACGGGTGCAGAGGGGGCTAGCACTTCCCTTACTGTTACTGATGGAGATGACGGCACCACTCGTGATTGTTGTGGTGCAGCATCTATCATCTGTACAGCATGGGAAATGGCAGAATTACAACAGGCTCATCATCCACATCATGAACATTTTCTTTATGGTTGCTTAAGAGAGGGTACAAATTGCTTGTTACATTTTTATGGGTATTTTTGATAACTGTACTTGCACCTCCATCCACATAAGGTGGAGGTGGTGTGCGTGAACTGCGGGCAATACCTTCTACAACGCTACCTTGCTGCACATGCGCGCTATTTTGCGGCTCGCTCGTATTGCAATTTAGCGTTGCGGATGCATTCTCTGGCAATGCGCTCACAACGCTAGTTTGCATCGCTTGCGCATTTTTAAGCCACGCATCCCCTTCATGCTGCCACAACTTTAAACATTCATAATATTTTACCTTTTTACCTCGAGAGCGTATCAATCTGATGTGGTCTCGGACATTATTCAATACATCTTTATCAAAACTACCAATTCTAGGAAACGGCTTAACACTCTTCCTCGTCATATTAAACCATAAATCACAATACCTGGTTGCATTGGCACCGTACCTAATATGCATAATATGCCGTGCCGACCCAAGTGGCGCTTCCAACAGCAGCAAATCATTTAACATCTCTACCGTTTGCTTGGCCCTCATCCTGGGAGAACCCTAAGTTTTTCAATATAGATTTAAATTGGTGAAAGACAGTCTAGATACTCTAACTAAATACTCTCACTTACCTACGGACGAAATTTCCAGATGCCCCCGCTCACCTACGGAAGAAATTTCTAGTGTGGCTCAACTGCAATGCTCAAATAACCCAACCTAATTATTGAACACTGCAATCACACTGAGAGCCAGTCCCTACAACAAAGACAACATGTACACCTGCTGATGTGTATAGAACGGTAAGCTACTTACCGAGCTACTAGGCCAACTCCTGCGCCTAGTACTTAAGGGTCATACAATATCTTATGTTATTACGTCCTTATGTTAGGCTGCAACCACAATGCAAATTAAATTATTTACATATTACTGCTGATATTAGCAACTGCGTTGCGTGCGTATAAGCAGAATAGCGATCCTTGCTGAATCAGGCCCCCAGTCCATTATATATCCATTTCCTAGATCTAGTAAACAAGTCTCCTATACCATCTTGCACACCAGTCTGGTTTTCCACTGAGACTTGTTCTTACAGCAACCATTGGTTCCAGCCGATACCTCCAACCATCAGTCTCAGCCGATGCTTCCAACATCGGACTCTTATAAATGAAATGCCTCAATTCATCAACATCGGTCCCAACTGATCAAGTTCATCAATTCATCAACATTGGACTCTTATCAATTAAGTACCTCACTTCATCAACATTGGTCCCAACCGATCAAGTACATCAATTAATCAACATCAGACTCATATCAATTAAGTTCTTCAAATCTTCAACATCGGTCTCAAACCAATCAAGTTCATCAATTCTTCAATATAGGATTCAGGCCCTGATTCAACAAGGAACGCCGTTGCTAATATGCATGCAATCGGCTGATTGTTGTGTACTGCGCATATATCGCATGCACGAACTGGCCACTACGATCGGGACTGCGATCACAGCGGCTACGCAGAGCCATTGCAGAGTGATTGACAGGAAGTGCTGTTTGTGGGTGGTGACTGGGGGTGTGTGTGATAGGGGAAATACAGGTGTGCCAGTGCGTTTGAACGCTGCTGCATGGGCATGCATAATTTATCCACTGCAATGCCCTATGCAGCCTGAGACCTCATAGCGTGCAATGAAGTTAGCAATTTCTGAGTAAGGTCAGAGCTTGTGCAAGTGTGCGTGAGGCTGCAATGGTACTCGATTGTATCAATGTTTTCACACTCTTGCTAAACATTACGGATGTGTGTAATGTAATGTAAAGTGGGCGTCCTTATGTAGTGCTGTGGCGGCATTGAATGAATTAGCATACTATCACAGTTGAATTGCATCGCTATTGCAATCGCTAGTTGGTAATGCCGCAGATATGGCGGGGTCGCAGACACAGATCAGATTAGAGGTGAACACTGCTTGCTGCAAACGTCCCAATAGGCTAGAACATTGCTCTAGATGGTAATAGTAGTGAGGGCACTGTAGATGGTAGCAGGTGTTACAGCAAAGACAATGGTCTCAGACAGACAAGTCACAGACAGGCAAGAGCTCAAGTGGCAGGAACCAGGCACACACGTAGGGATACGCTATAACCGGCAAGATGGTGCTGGGTCAGCAGGAATATAAAAGATATTGCACCAATGGTGTGCAAAGCAGAAAATTAGCAAATGGCTAACAACTAAGAAGAAGCACATCAGCCAGTAGTCCCATGAGTGACTGCATCAGCAGGGCATCTAGATCTTCTTGCAACTGCAGGCGCCATCCCAGTTCGGCATCTATGTTGCCCGGCAACAGAGGAGGCAGTCTGTAGCTGTGGCTGGACAAGGCATCCCGTAAGAGGAGCGACAGCTGGGGCACAAGAGAGTAACAGGTCACCATCGCGGCTTGTTACACATATTTAGAAAGGGTTGCTTGTATCATAGTGTTTTTAAATCTCCAACACTTTTAGCTGAAGTAATTGCTACTAGAGGAACTACCTTTAGTATCATCTATCTCAGGGACATTTCTTTTATTATTTATTCATTAAGTATATTTATTTGTACTTAGAAATAGACATCTTTATAAAATTCAAGAGCCAACAGTTTAAGCAGTGGCGTTATTAGGAGGGTGCGTGCCGCACTGGGTGAGACCATCCGGCTTGCGTGAGGGGTAGATAAATGTCGTTAAGGGTGTCCCCACACCTGGTGGCACCTCTATGTTTAAGACCATCAGCATGTTCAAACCAGATACTTTAGAGATATTGAATACAATTTGCAAAAAAGCAGTTATTGCAAGACACTTGAACCATATGTGGAACACTGAACCTGGGAACTGACCACATCAGGTGCTCATGGTGTCAGGGAACATTTAATGCAAAATCTATATCACTTAGACAAGAGTTTTGATAACAGAAGTACATAATAATAATAATAATAATAATAATAATAATAATAATAATAATAATAATTATTATTATTATTATTTTTTATTTATATGGTTCCACAAGGGTTCCACAGCGCCTAACAAAGTACATAAATAGTTGAGCAGAACAAGAGAACAGTGAGTTACAGTACAAGACAATGGAGGACAAGTACATGGTATATAAACATTGCTGCAACAGTGGTCTTATCACTTAAATTAGTAGCAGGGTGACAGAAGTCAAGGATTAGGTGCTGTTGTAAAGCGTATGGAATAGAACTTCCTTACTCCCCGCCTACCCCATCTGTGTCACTCCTGTTTGTCTGCCCCTCCCTTAAAGAATGTAAGCTCTTTCGAGCAGGGCCCTCTACCCTCTTGTGCTTCTCCCTACTGTAATTTAATTTATATCTTACTCCCCACTAGGGCAACTAACACTTGGCTGCTTATGTGGGTGTTAAGGTTGTTAATATAGCAATGTTTATTATACATAGTATTGTAAGTCACTGGTTACTTATTTGTTTATGTACTGTGTAAGGTACTGAAGAACTCTTGTGGCACCATATAAATAAATGATAATAATAATAGTATAAGGGAATCCCCTAATGCCTCTGTGCTGTCCCAAATAGAGAACTTACGAGGCCAGCTTAATGTCCTTCTGTCTCGTCACGCTGCGCTTACCTTGCAGAAACTTCGTCAACGCTTTTATGATAATTCTGACAAAACTGATTCTTTAAGTTAAGTTGCGTCGCAAGCAAGCATTAGGTGCGATAGACAAATTATATTCTTCGTCGTCTGGTTCTTTTACTTATGGTCCTGAAGTTATGGCTGAGGAATTTTGGACTTTTTATAGTTCCCTTTATAATTTGTCAGATCTTCCCTTCACCCTTTTGCTGGAGCCGAGGCGGTACGCTCATACTTGTCTCATACCTCTCTTCCTAGTCTGAGTCCCAACTAACTACACTCAATGACTGTATTTCAGACGAAGAGAAGATAGCCGCCAGAAAATCAAAGCATTCCTCTGCTGCCCCAGGCTCCGATGGGTTTACAGCCCAATATTATAAGTTATTTGCAAAGGAACTTGCTCCATATCTTACGTCTTTGTTCAATGATATTTTGGAGGGCGCTTCTTTTGCTCCTGAAACAAACTGGGCCGATATGTTGTGATCCCTAAACCTGATAGAGACCCTACTCAATGCCTTAATTATAGACCGATATCATTATTAAACGTCGATTTGAAAATCTATGCAAACATTTTAGCCACTCGGCTAGTGCCTTTGCTTTCTTATCTGATACACCCTGATCAGGTCGGGTTCATACCAGGATGTCAGTCATCAGATAATACTAGACGGGCAATTGATTTGATACACTCTGGGCCTGATTCAGACCCGGTCGCAAGCGTTGAGCGCTCGCAACTGGGTCAATGGTGGCCCAGAGCACATGCGCACGACTGAGCCGGCTCCGTCTTGCGCATGCGCGAGACCCGGATAGCGACGGGCAATCCGTCACTCCGGGTCTCGCACCAAAGGGGGCGTGCTGTCGATGTTGAGTGACAGCATGCCCCCTTTGGTGGGCGGGCCGGGGGGTTGGCTGCCCAGACGGAGGCATTCCCATGAGAACGCCTACCGTTTGGGGGCGGCCCCACTGACATCACAAGTGATGTCAGTGGGAGAGCTTTCGGCTCTGTTTGAGCCAAAAGCTCTCTGGGGCTTGCGGCCACAAGACCCTACCACAAGGGTCTCGTCGCAAGCCCGATGGTCGCGAAGGTCTTGACCATCGAGACCATCATCCTGGCCACTCGCATTAGCTGTGGGTGGCAACCCACAGCAATGCGAGCGGCCAGGAGGCCGCTCCATAAAAAAAAAAGACGCCCTGATTCAGAGCGAGCGCTCTGTCAGAGCGTCCGGCTCTGAATCAGGGCCTCTATTCATAAACAGAAACTTCCCTCTCTAATCTTAGCGCTGGATGTGGAGAAGGCCTTCTGCCGCATCTCCTGGCCCTTTGTATTTACAGTCCTTGACAAAATGGGCTTCTCTGGTAAATTTTTAGATGGTATTTCAGCGCTTTACCATTCCCCCGTGGTAGAAACAACAAAAAGTAATCCTCCAGCACTCAGAATGAAATCAGCAATAAGATTTGAAAAACTATATGGTGGTAGATAATTTAGAGATCTATGGCTAAGCCTCTAGGCCGCATCACGGCATATCTGATACTGGAGGTCCCTATCACTTGGTCTGGGTCTGGGGTGCAGAACCCCAAAAAAGCCAGCGAAGGCCAGCCACCTCAGGGAAGTACACCAGTGAAAGACTAAAGTGTTAATATATAATAAGAATAAAGCAAAAACTGTGTTAATAAGTGATATATAGGTGAAAGGTGTAATTAAAATGTTAAGAAATTAATAATAAAGAACACAATATATATATATATATATATATATAAATAAATAGAAATATATATCGCGAGATATATATATATATATATACTAAGAGAAAAAAATATAATTTGAAGGTGTTAAAAGTTCTAAATACAGTGTGCCACCCCAGAGCAACCCAGCCACACCAACCCCGGGGGGGCACCGCACGTTCCCCCATGGCGAGGGTCTCTGTTAATAGTGTTTACTCCACTGGTTTTGGGATTGCTAATGGTACCCGGCAGGGTTGTCCCCTCTCTCCCCTAATATTTGCACCTGTTATGGAGCCTCTGGTGGCAAGGATCTGTTGTAATGACTCTATTTATGGTCTATCCACAGGTCCCTCTGAATATAAAATTGCATTATATGCCGATGATGTTTTAATTTCTGTCACTGACCCAGCCCAATCTCTGAATTCACTCCTCGATAAAATTTATACTATCAATACTTGGGTTATAAAATTAATGTTACCAAGACTGAAGTTCTTGATTTCTATATCGCTGGTCCTCTAAAAACAAACACTAGAAGCCCTCAGTGTTTTCTTGACTCATCACTATCATTAGCTATTTCAGGCAAATTTCCCTCTCCTTTTAGATTGTATTAAGTCTGATTTGCATGAGTGGTCTAACTATTTTACATCATAGATAGGTAGAATACAATCTGTTAAGATGAGCGTTCTTCCTCGGCTCTTGTATTTATTTCAGACCCTTCAGATTTATATACCTCCCTATGTTTTCAAATTTCTTCAGTTTCAAACTTCAGATTTCATGTGGAACCAAAAGCGCCCGTGAATTAGACTAAAACTGCTTCAGCATTCCTCTAGGGGGAGAGGTCTGGGCATTCCTGATTTAAAAAAATATTATTACGCTGCACAGCTTTCTCATTGTGCTCAATGGTGTAACTTTAATGTGAAGAAGGTCTGGGTGGATAGTGAAGCCGAGGAGCTGGGACTGGCCACTGTATCTTCCTTGTTATGGCTCTCTAGGATTCATCATCCCCCTATAGTTTCTTCTCACCCTGTAATTTCTCCTTCTTTAGCGATTTGGGATTTTATCAATATACGTTTTAAGTTAGCTCCGAGCCCGTCCCCTTTGATACCATTATTTCATAACCCTGCTTTCCCTCCAGGTTTATGTAAATTTTCTTTCACAGCCTGGTCATCAGGTAATATTTATTATCTAAACGATATCACTATAGATACTAATTTTCCCCAGTTTTCTGAAATTCGAGATAATGTAGCAATTCTGTCTAAAGATTTTTTACAAAGTAGGCATTTTCATTCCAAAATAAACCCAACTTTGACTAGTAACTTCTTTTGAGTCTATAGCCCATATTCAATTAGAAGCGAAAAGTCAGAGGTCGGATTTGTCGCCATCATCGCAGGTTTTCCTGAGGATAAAGTATGGGTGCGTGCCTGCGTATCCCTGTATTCAACTAGGATTCGGCAAAAACAGGACCCGGCGGAAAGGTAAGTAGCGAAAAGTCCTGTCACTTTTGGGGAAATCAGCCTGTCATCTCCCAAAAGATGGTCTGACATGGGGGATCACTATGGGTACCCCCGAATTGGCCTGCTAAATGTATTTAGGGTTTTAAAATGGTGTCGGCAGGTGCTTTTATGCGTCTTTGTCAATGTGGTGAAGAATAGCATTTAGCAAATTTTTTGTGGGAAAACAACTAGTCCCATCAAATTTGGGGTACATGAAAATAGGTACAAGCATATTTTGAAGTCCCTAAAGTGAACTTTAAAAATTCTTCAAAAATCCACCTGTCACAACCAACCGCAACCAAAAATACACCCGCCGCATACTTGAGAACCTCCCCTGAGTTTTCGCTAGTTTTTAAGTTTATCCCCCACCAATTTTTTATTTTTTTTGCCCCCAAAACGAAAACACTTTTTTTGGGGTGTCCTATTGAACTTTTTTAATTTTTTTTTACACAGATAACTTTTAGGGGACATTCCAAGGGATGCAGGGTACTTTTTTAAAGTTTGCATGCCAAAACCCCAATTCTGCACTTTTTTTGCCACCTATTCTATGGTGAAAAGTTATCCCCGTTTTTTGACAAAGACTTTTCGCACCTGCGAAAAGTCTTTGTAATTGAATATGGGGAAAAGTAAAAATAGCGAAAATGACGTCATCGGCAATAAAGGACTTTTCGCCTCTAATTAATTATGGCCCCATATGTTGGAAACGACCCTTTACTAGAGGTCTCATTTCTACTATCTACTCCCTACTAATTGAGGAAGTGAGCCCCAATCATCACGAAATGGCATGGGAGCGGGATTTGGGTCACTCTATAGATGCTGAGGATTGAACGGATATTTGGGATAACACTGCCTCCAGTTCTATCTGCGTTAAATCAATGAAAATATTTATAAATTGTTATATCGATGGTACTATGTACCTTCCCTACTAAAAGTAATGTTTCCCGATGTTTCGTATAGCTGCTGGAGGGGATGTTGAGGCGAGAGCACCTTTCTGCATATCTGGTGGTCCTGTCCGAAACTAGCCAGTATATGGCAAGAGGTAGTCGGTCTCCTCTCGCACTTCTTTGAGACAGCTATTCCCTCTGATCCTCAGCAATTTCTCCTTCCCTTATACCTGCCCACCCTGTCCAGACATCAGATTAAACTGTTTCAATATATTGTGTCTGCTATGACCTGCCAAATAGCAGCTGATCAGAAAAATCCTACCCCCCAGGCAATAATATCACATATTTGGTATGTCTACAAGATGGAATACATGACCACTATATTGCGTAACACCTCGAAATCTTTCGATAAAATATGGTCCCATTCGTTTACATACTAAAACAGTTCCTCCCCATTTAACATTTAACTCTTTTCTCTACCCCTTTTATTTTGAGAGGTTTGCTAATTAGAGTCCATCCCCCTTCTGTCCTCTTATTTCTCTTTATTATTTTTTTCCTCTATGGTTTTCTTTTCTTTCTTAGTTCCCAACGGCTGGCCACACCGTTGTTGCGAGATATCTCTCTGGCTCTTATAAATTTCTCTTTTAAAAAATTGAATCACAATAATACTGTTTGAATTGCTACAGCTTTTCCTCATTATTTTATTGCTGTACATTATATGATATGTTTGTTGTGGGACTCTTGACCTGATTCAGACCCGCTCGCTAGATGCGGCCGCTCACTCCCAGCGTATGGAAATTCAGCTAAGTGACGTCAAGGCAACCGCTTGCACGGCAAGGCATAAGCATGCCCACTATGTCTTGCACTATGTCTTGGTGAGTGATCGCTTTGTGTTTACAGACGCCCACCAGCCTGTATTTAGCTGCTCACTAGCGTACGTCATCTCCAGTAAGTATATACAACCATCGGAACATCGGGAACCATCAGATCTGACCGCAGTGCTCGCGGTTGACTGTACCCTACTGCAAGAACTGCGAGCACTTCAGTGTAAAAATCAACCAGGTGACGTGTACTATGACGCTGCCTGTTAATAATACACGCCTCTGAAATGGCGTTGAAACACTCTGGAAAGCCTGCGTCCGCAACTCCACTCCCCCGTTACAACTGCCCTGCCCCTGTTACCACCCACACACGGCCTTTCCTGTCTCTCATTCCACTAGGCTGTCATGGCAGAGCGAGCGAGCACATTCCGATCACTCATACTAGTTTGCGCACGTGCACTGCGAACTACACGCACGCGCACATTAGCGAACATCGTCTGCAACAAGTGGCCGCTTGCTAGCGAGCGGGTCTGGATCAGGCCCTCTGTATGTAGTATTTTGCTGTGATTCGCTCAATAAAAAGAGTTTATGAAAAAAAAAAAAAATAGTATAAGTAAGGGAAGGAAAAGCACATTTGAGGTATAGGGCCCTGCTCCTCAGAGCTTAAATTCTAAAGGGGAGGGGCACAGGGGTAACACAAACGGGGTAGACCGTGAGCATGGGACAAAAGGTTAGGTCCCATGCGAACTAATGTGTGTGTCCTGGAAGACCTTTACTCATCTGGCATCATCAAAATGAAGGCTATACACCTTCTGTAGGTAGGGTAGGGTAGCATACCTCCGACTGTCCCGCATTCAGCGGGACAGTCCCATTTTTTGGGACTGACCCGCTGTCCCACTCGTGGGCCGCAGTGGTGGGGGGGAAGTTGGGGGGAGCACGCATCGCAGCCCAGCATCTCGCAGATGATGGACATGCCCATTAGTGTTGGAAACACGGGCGTGCCACTAGGTAAATTTCCCTTTATGGATAGACCACGCCCCCTTTTTGGGAGCACGCGTGGAAGCCTTGACCTATGAAACTCAAATGTTGGGAGGTATGGAGTAGTGATACTCTTCCAAGAATTTGTAATTTCTTAAAGCAGGCAACTCAGGGTCAGTATTTACGAGGGACCTGTCGTAACTCAGGCATAGATAATAGATGCTAGCCCATACTTCGGGATTGGCGAGACTCAGAACTGATGATGGATCTAACGTGCTGGTGGTATTCACCAGCGACCCCACAAAGAAGTTTGGACTTAGCTGTGTTCGACACGCAGGTCGCGGCCCTCAGACTAGGTTCCCTAGTACAGGTGCAGGTGTACTCTGGATTAGAGTGTAGAATTATGAAGATGTTTAATCATGGCCAACAAGCCGAGTCAGAACCAAACGGACAAGGTGGTACCAGGGATCAGGCAATATTGGGTCAGGAACGGAGACAAAGTCAGAACTGCAATACCAAACATAGTAGCAAGGAAAGGATGGAGTCAGATCACAAACAAGCCAAGGGTCAAAATGAGCAGATAGAATCACAGAGATATGAAAGCTGGAGTAAGGTAATGGAGCCTATACTTTGGCACTCCTATATATAGGGAGGAGCCATCTCACGCCGGACGTTGCCCCCTTTAAATTAAAACAGAGCGGTGTGCGCATCCCTATGGGAGCCGCCGCTGCCTGCACACTGCTGCTGTTAAATGGAGAGAGCCAGGAGTGAGGAAACCAGCAGCGGGTGCCATGGATTCCCCACCTGCTGCCTGCCGCCGACAAGGACCCCAGTGCTGCCGGACCCGGTAAGTAACAGCTGGTGTCTGGCACGCTGCAACATTACCCCCTCCTCTAGGGGTGGACACCGAAACACCCCACAAAAGGTTTGTTAGGAAACATCTGGTGGAACTTCTGGAGGAGCTGAGATGCATGAATATCTGAAGCCTTAACCCAGCGGTTTTCAACTGGTGTGCCGCGGCACACTAGTGTGCCGTGGCCGGTTGTGAAGTGTGCCGCGGGGCTGTCAGAGCCACCGGGCACATTTTACTGTACTTCAGCATCCCGGGCCGCTGAGCTCCTCTGGGAGACTCAGACGCGACCGGCTAGTGACCTGCAAAGATGCGGCGGCGTGACATCACAGGTCACGCACGCCGCGTTGTCCACTGCCCTCCAGCCCGCTCTGCCAGCCAACGCCCTGCGCCAATCAGCCAGCCCGCACTCTATCCAGGCAGGCTCTGCAGCCTGCCTGGAAGCCCGCCCGCACGCGATCCTGCTGCAGTGTGAGTGACAAGGGGGGAAGAAATGTGGGTTTTGTGGGGACCAGACATTTTTTTTCTTCTTCGTGGGTACCAGCCATAGTTTATTTTTTCGTGGGAACCAGTCATGTCATTTTTTTTAGTGAGAACCAGCCATATGTTATCCAGCCATATATTTGCCTATTTAGTGGGGAACAATGTGTTTTGTTTTGTTTTTTGTTTCTGTGGGGCCAGCCATAGATTTCTTTTTCTGTGGGGAGCAATTATGTGGGGCGCAATGTGGTATGGTTGTTTTTTTTGTGGGGAGCAATGTGGGTTTTTTTTTTCTGTTAGGCCAGCCAATGGGATTGTTTTATTCTTGTGGGGGCCAATGTAGTGTGTTTTTTATTCTTGTGGGGGCCAATGTAGTGTGTTTTGTTCCTGTGGGAACTAATGTAGTGTGTTTTTTCATAGTCCGCGCACACCGCATCGCCGGATAGTGTGCCTTGGCAATTTTAAAATCTTGTGTAGTGTGCCGCGAGTTAAAAAAGGTTGAAAATCACTGCCTTAACCCAACAGCACTTCTCTGGAACATACAGCTTCCAATCCACCAGTAACTGATCAGAACCTCTAGAAACCCTGGAGTCCAAGATCTGCTTCACTTCGTATTCTTCGTTGAAAATCGATTAAGCACCAGAGGTTTGTGGAGAGACACAAAATATATTAGGCATTCTGAGAGTGCCAGGAAGTTTTATACCATTGGAATGCCACTGGATTGATCATCCGGAGAATCTGAAATGGACCAATGAATCTGGGAGTGAACTTCATTGTAGGAACTTTTAATCGCAAGTGCTTAGTTGATAACCACGCTTTGTCGCCGGAACCCTCCTCTTTTTCTTGTCGTCCGTAAACAGTTTATACTTTGATGATGCTTTGCACAGATTCTTTCTTACCTCCTTCCAGATTTTGAAAAACTGATTCATCATACCACTGATGGCTGGAAGTGACACAGGGTCTCATTCAGACCCGCTCGCGAGCGCAGGACGCTCGCAAGGGGGTCGATGGTACCCAAATGCGCATGCGCACGACGGAGGCTGCTCCATCCCATGGGAACGCCTACCGCCTGGGTCCGGCCCCACTGACATCACTAGTGATGTCAGTGGGAGTGATTTTGGCTCTGATAGAGCCAAAATCACTCCAGGGCTTGCGGCAGCTAGACCCTACCGCAGGGTCTCGTCGCAAGCCCGATGGTCGCGATGGTCTTGACCATCGCGACCATCATCATGGACGCTCGCATAAGCTGTGGGTGGTAACCCACAGCTATGCGAGCGTCCGGGAGGACGCACCAAAAAAAAAAAAGCTGTCGCTTGGGGTCTCGCACCAAAGGGGGCGTGCTGTCGATGGTGAGTGACAGCACGCCCCCTTTGGTGGGCGTGCCAGGGCGTTGCTGCCCAGACGGAGGCGTTCCCATGGGAACGCCTACCGTCTGGGTCCGGCACCACTGACATCACTAGTGATGTCAGTGGGAGTCCTTTTGGCTCTGATAGAGCCAAAATCACTCCAGGGCTTGCGGCAGCGAGACCCTACAACAGGGTCTCGTCGCAAGCCCAATGGTCGCGATGGTCTTGACCATCGCGACCATCATCATGGACGCTCGCATAAGCTGTGGGTGGTAACAGCTATGCGAGCGTCCAGGAGGACGCACCAAAAAAAAAAAAAAATGCCCTGATTCAGAGTGGGCACTCGTTCAGAGCGTCCGGCTCTGAATCAGGCCCACTGACCCAAGGATTGGTAACTCTGGTAGAAGAGGATGCAGGCCGTACTGAATGAAAAATGGAGAATGACCCAATCTCTCGTGAAAGAGATTATTGTGTGCAAATTCATCCCATGGCAACAGGGAGACCCAATCATACTGATTGGCAGACACATACATCTGAATAAACTTTACCAGGTCCTGGATTATTTGCTCTGTCTGACCGTTACTATGAGGGTGGTATGCTGATGAGAAGATTAAATTGACTCCAAAACTCTTATACAATGACATCCAGAATTTAGTAAATTGTACCTCACGGGTCCGAAACAATGTCCTCGAGGAACCCGTGTAGCTTGAAGATTTCTTTTATGAACACATCAGCTAGTTTCAGAGCCAAAGGTAATCCTTTCAGTGAAACTAAATGAACAACTTTGGAGAATCTGTCCACCACCACCCATACGGTATTAAAGCCTTGACAGGATGGTAGATCAGTGACAAAGTATATATATATATATATATATATATATATATATATATGGGACCATGGACAATCAAGCACTGATAGTGTACATAAAGGTCCTGAGGGAGACTGAGATGGAATCTTATGTTGAGCACAGGTAATACAGGGTGCCACAAAGTCTTTGACATCACCACGCACAGTTGGCCACCAATAGTCCTGAGAATTGGTTCCAGAGTTCTTCTCACACCTCCATGACCGGTGTAGTGTGATGAATGTGCCCATTGAAGTAGATTAGGCCGGAAATCGGGTGCTATGAGTGTTTTCCCTGGCAAGATCTCTGGAACTTGCTGGTGGTTGCCAGAAAACAAGCAGGGTTCAGAATGGGCTTGTCATCCTGTACCTCTTCCACCTCAGCCGAACTGAATGCTCGGGACAGGGTATCGGCTTTAATGTTCTTGTTACCCGGATGGTAGGTAATCGCCAGATTGAACCGATCAAAGAATAGTGACCATCTAGACTGTAATTCAGACAGTGAGCTGTTTTGAGATACATCAGGTTTTTGTGATCTATATAAACTGTCACCGGAAATTTTGCACCCTCCAACAAGTACCGCCATTCCTGAAGGGCCAACTTCATGGCTAATAGTTCTTTATCCCCAATGGCATAATTCTTCTCCGGAGCAGAGAACTTATGGGAAAAGAACCCACAGAAATACCACTTGCCTTCTTCATCTTTCTGCGAAAGCACCGCCCCAACTTCCACCATGGAAGCATCCACTTCCAGGAAAATAGGTTAGTCACAATTAGGTTGTCTTAGAATAGGTGCTGAAATAAAACACTGTTTCAGAAGGACAAAAGCTTCCTCTGCCTTGGGAGGCCACACTCGAGTGTCTTGACCCTTCTTGGTAAGGGCAGTAATGGGAGCTGCAATAGACAAGTAATTCCTGATGAACTGAGGATAAGTTGAAGAAACGTAGGAAACATTGTATTGCTTTTTGACCCAATCGGATGAGGCCAGTTGACAATGTCAGTGAGTTTCTTTGGATCCATATGAAGGCAAGAGCCCGAAATTATGTAACCCAGGAATGTCAGCTCCTTTCGCTCGAAGGAGGATTTCTCCAGCTTGCAGAAGAGCTGGTTAGTCCAGATATGTGTTGACAATGGCTCACTATCTCTTCAGAAAATATCAGGATGTTGTCCAGATATACCACCACGTACTTATATAACAGATCTTGGAAGATATGATTCATGTATTTTTGGAAAACACCAGGAGCATTGCTTAATCCAAACGGCATGACTAAGTACTCGTAATGGCCATCACAAGTGTTGAAGGCAGTCTTCCACTTGTCTCCAGATCGGATCCTGATTAGATTATAGGCCCCACAAAGGTCTAATTTGGTAAAATTCTTTGCCCCTTTATTCTATCAAAGAGCTCCAAAATCAGATGTAAGGGGAACCGGTCCTTAACAGTAATGGCATTCAGACCCCAATAATCAATGCACAGTCTCAAACCTTCATCTTTTTTCTTAAAGAATAAGCCAGCTCTTGCGGGTGATTTGGACTCCCTGATGAACCCGTGCTCAAGGTTCTCTTTCATGTTTTCTAACACTGCCTGGGTCTCAGGAAGGGAGAGAGGGAACATTCTTCAATGAGGGTGCATTTTGCCATGGAACAAGTCAATAGAGCATCTCTCTCTCGATGAGCTGGAATTGTCTCAGCTGCCTTTTTACTGAATACATACGTGAAGGAGCTGGAAGAGGATCCTCTGAGGATACAACCAAATTCCTGATGACACAATGTGGAGATTTGATAGAGGAAAGCAAATCTGATGGTACTGGGTTCCCCACGCCAGGATTTGAGGTTCTTTTCAATCTAAAGTGGGAGCGTGTTTATGGAGCCAGGGAAGACCCAGGATAATCAGATTCTCGGCTGAAATGAGTATATAGAACAAGATTAACTCCTTATGAAGAGCGCCGACTTGCATGGTGACTTCTGAAGTCCTGGATCTGATGGTTGCTGTGGGAAGTTTATTTCCACACACTCCAGTAATGCAGAGTGGAACTTGCAAAGGCACACTAGGAATTCCTAACTCCTGAACTTTCTGGGCTGTAATGAAATTGCCATCGGCGCCCGAGTCCAAAAAGGCCTTGAAAGTTCCTGTAGACTTCTCAAGTAGCAGCGTCATTTCAGTCAAGACCTGGTTAGAACCATTTTCTTTTGGGGCATGCTGGAAAGCACCTAATCTGCCCACCCCTCGATCAGTTAGGCCCTCTCGTTTCCTGGACATTTTGGACAGCAAGTATGGAGGTGACCTGATTCACCACAGTACAGACGCAGTTCATTCTTGAACCTCCTTTTCCTTTCTGCAGAAGGAAGTCTCGATTTCCCAATCTGCAGTGGCTCTCTGGGATGATCAGTTGGTACCATGAATAGGGGGGCGAGTTTGAAATTGAAGTGACAAGATTGTTCCTTCTCTTGTGCTCTCTCCCTATGGCGAAGATCTACCCAGATGCACAGGGATATTAGGTTGTCTAAAGCTGTTGGTAGTTCTCTGGACACCAGGACATCTTTAACTTGTTCGAAAATCGTTGCATAAATGCGGCTACCAGAGCTTCGTTTTTCCATCTCAGGTCTGAGGCAAGAGTTCTGAAGTGCACTGCGTACTGTCCTGCTGACTATTTGCCTTGTTTTAGTTGCAAGATACTTGGTGCTGCAGTAGACACTTGACCGGGTTCATCAAAAACCTTCCTGAAGACTTCCAAAAATGTTGCACTGTCATTTACCAGTGAATTGTTTCTCTCCCATGGTGGAATCCCAAGCTTGGGCCTGTCTGGACAGCAGGGAGATGATGTAGGCCATCTTAGTTCTTTCAGAAGACAAATTTGCAGCTTGAACCTCGAAGTGGATAGAGCACAGATTCAGGAATCGCCGACAACCTTTGGGATCCCCGTCGAATTTCGATGGATTCAGAATCCGTTGTGACGCAGAAGCTTCTGTAGCTGAGACTGACACCTCAGGAGATGGCACTGACTGTGCCAGAGGTGACTGGTTCTGACTTGCTGCATCAGGGTCTATAAGCACTGCATGATCTGGGCCGTATCACATTTTTGCTTCTCAACTCTACTAGAATATCCTTATAAACAAGTAAGGATCAAATTTGTTTTCAGGTTACCCTAAAGTAAAAAAGGGGGCAGACTAGATGGGCCAAGTGGTTCTTTTCTGCCGTCAAATACTCTGTTTATATGTAACCCTAATCCTATACCCTAACCCAAACCCCTAATCCCCTAACCCTAAAGGGGCAACCAGATGGGCCAAGTGGTTCTTATCTGCCATCAAATTGTATGTTTCTAAATATATATTGTGACAAAACCACTGGAAGGGTTGTTAGGGGTATATATATATATATATATATATATATATATATATATATAAATAAAACATTGATTTAGATTGATTAAATCAATTAAAATTGACCTTTAGTAAATTAACCCCTAGTTCAGAGGTTCCCAACCATGGTCCTCAAGGCACACTAACAGTCCAGGTTTTAAGGATAGCCATACTTGAGCACTGAGGTTGGGAAATACTACCCTAGATGTAAGTGGAGCACTTGATGAGAAAGGCACTTGGTGATTGCAGAGTTCTTGCTTGGAACCAGGCAATTTAGAGAATTCAGAGTTCTTACTGAAAAACAGAAACCCTCCTAAAAATCCCTAAATTTCAAACCAAGATTATTGAATGTTCTACTGACTATGGGCCTGAGTCAAGGATGGATGGATTTGCAGAGTTTCCCGGGCACCTAGAGACAGACTAGAGAAACTTACCCACATTTTATAAGCTCCTCACAGATGGTCTGGCCGTCAAGGTTGCTAATTAGCTAACAGACAGAAGCTAGGAACCTGGGGCATATATCTCTCCTCTTGACAACTCCCACAGTGCTTTTATCACATATCCCCACCCCTCCTGTTTTGACTTGTAGGGTAGAACACCTGTAGCTTCTGAGGAATAACACAGGTATCTGTATTGGTCAGTTGACTTACCGGCTTATGCTCTATTGAAAACTTAAAATGATTCAATGCCCAGAACCATTTAGTTTTCTCCCATTGGTCTCTTTATTCCCAGCCATCCATTTCCATGTAGCATGATCCATAATCAATCTACATTTCTGACCCAAAATGTAGTACCTTAGTGTTTCTAATGTCCACTTAATTGCCAATGCTTCTTTTTCAACAGTGGCATCATTTTTCTCATGTGTATTCAATTTCCTACTTAAATAAATAAGAGGATGCTCTTCACCATCTTTGCTTTGAGACAACACAGCACCTATTCCTACATCTGATGCATCTGTCTGCATGACAAATAATTTTTAAAGTCAGGTGTCATCAAAACAGGCTGGGTGAACAATGCTACCTTCAACAACTGAAAAGCCTTTTCTGCCTCAGGATTCCACTTAACCATAACGGCCTGCTTAACCTTGGTAAGCCCAGTCGAAGGGACAGCAATGGTGTGAAATGGAATAAATCTTCCATAATACCCTATGGTTTATAAGAAAGCTCTCTTTTGCTTCTAATTTAGGGATAGTGGCCAGTTTTGTATTGCCTTCATTTTATTAAGTTGGAACTTTATCAAACTCTTCCTATGGTATATCTAATATATTTCACCTCTTCCATCCCTAAGCAACATTTTTTGGGGTTGGTTGTCAATCCTGCCACATGATACATTCTATAATGTAGCCTGGGAGCATGGTGCTGACTCTCAGGACAGGATGTACAGTAGTCAAATACATCTTTATGGACACCTGGCCAGAAAAACCTGCAAAATTCTCAGAGTTTGATTTTTCTATCTCTAGATGTCCCACAATTATATAACCATGGGCCAGGTCCAATACCGTTCTTCTATACACCTTAGGAACTATCAATTGTTTCACAATATCCTCTACCTCTTTGGACATTTTGAATTTCTTGACGCACTGCCATATGAGGGGATGACAACCTACTATCAGGCTCTACTGGGTTTCCATCAATCACTTTGACATTATCTCTAATCTTTACAAGAAAAAGTTTTTTTAACTGTTCTGATGCAAAAATCAATTTTCTCACGTCAACATCAGGCATGCATTCAACTGGTTATGCAACATTTCCTACTTCAGTAAGGAGTACATCATTCTGCGCTCCACTGCCAAAACCCAGCATTTTCATCCTGACATCGGGGGCACATAGGCCCTGATTCAGAGCCGGACGCTCTGACCAGAGTGCGCGCTCTGAATCAGGGCCCTCCTCCATTAAAATGGAGCGTCCTCCTGGACGCTCGTATAGCTGTGGTCACCACCCACAGCATATACGAGCGTCCAACAAGATGGTCGCGATGGTCTTGACCATCGCGACCATCGGACTTGCGAGTGAAACCCTGTGGTCAGGTTTCTCAACCACAAGCCCAGGAGTGATTTTGGCTCTATCAGAGCCAAAATCACTCCCACTGACATCACTAGTGATGTCAGTGGGGCCGGCTTCAGACGGTAGGCGTTCCCATGGGATCGCCTCCGTCTGGCAAGCACGCCCACCAAAGGGGGCGTGCTGTCAATCAACATCGACAGCACGCCCCCTTTGGTGCGAGACCCGGAGCGATGGAAAGTCCTTCGCTCGCCGGGTCTCACGCATGCGCACGACGGAGCTCCGTCCGTCGTGCGCATGCGCAGTGGGGACCATCGACCCACTTGCGAGCGTACTGCCGCTCGCGAGTGGGTCTGAATGACCCCCATAGAATCTTCCCTAAGGCCAGCACGGTGCAAAAAAAACCAGTGTACGATAAACTCTATGCAGGACATAAAAATTGACCTTTTAGTATCTAACACATGGTGTAGTATATTTAATTGAGCCTAGTAATTGAGACCAGTGTTCATCCGAGAGTGGGCCCAAATCTGCTTCCCATTTTAACTTAAGAGGCAAAAATAATTCTGGACAGAGTTTATCACTAAGAACTGAATAAATAGAGGACACTCTACCCCTAGACCCCAGAGCTAAAACTAAGGACTTGACAGGAGACAGTGAGAGTACAGGAGAAGCACCTACAAACTGTGGGCCTGATTCAGACCCGGAGGCTATTTGCGCTCGCTCGTTCAGAAAAAGGGGCCGGATATTTAAATAGAGCTCTTTGCAGTCTGTTGACGCCTCTATGTCTGAACGAGCGAACGAAACATGCGCTCGCTATCTTTAAAAAAACGCCCCCTGGCCGCTCGCATCCTACGCCATCTCCGCTATTTATTAGATTAATCGAGTACATCGAAAGGCGTATGAACTGCTCGCAGTGCTTGTGGTAGCATTTTCCTACCGCAATCATGCGAGCAGTTCAGGCTAAAAGACAACCAAGTGACGTGGTCGATGACGCTGCTTTGTTAATTATGCACACCCTTAAAACGCCCGTTTGGCACGCCTGCGTTCGGATCTCCACTCCCCGTTTTCAAGCACCTTCCCCTGTTACCACCTACAAAAGCCTCATTCTGTCACTCAAATTAGCAGGCATTCGCTATTTTGCGAGCACACAATTTCCGACTGCAATGACTGGTTTGCGCATGCGTATTACAACCCATACGCATGCGCAGTTCTGCGAACATCGCTCAGAGCGAACGAGCGGCCGCTTACGAGCGGCTCTGAATCAGGCCCTGTGTGCGAACAGGATGTCGCATCTGCAGATAACGAAAAAAGGCCGTATTTGGGATATCAAAATCATATTGTAACTGCTGGAATGACTTAAAATTTCCATCCTCACATATTTGACCTAAAGTCTTAACACCCTTCAGAATCCAACTATTATCTGACGATAGTTTATGTAGTTCAGAGTAACATTTATTAAACCAAAGAGGGGAGTCAGCATCTACATCAGACCAGTCAAAAAGGGTATGAGCATATCGCCAAATTAACAAAGCCTGACGAAGTAGAGGAGGTAGTCTAGAGGCAGACATACCAGAGAGTAGAAACAGTAAGGGGACAAGAAAAGCTCCCACATGCTCAGCCAGGAAGCCCAGCAAAGTTGCTCCCGCGGATCCAGACACCCACTCACCCAGATGGGCCAATTGAGCGGCTATGTAATATAACCGAAGATTAGGTAGAGCCAACCCTCCAACTCTAGACCTACTAAGGGCTCAAATAGAAATTCTAGCAGGCCCATGACCCCATATAAAAGACGAAAGTAAACTCTCAATAAGTGAAAACACCCTCTTGGGAACATATACTGGAGAGCGTTGTAAAATATACAAATATTTGGGTTGAATAGACATCTTAAGTAGATTTATTCTCCCCAAAACTGATAGGGGCAATTTTTTCCATACATGAACCTTCGTTTTAAAAGTAGCTGTTATAGGGTCAATATTTTGTGAAATATAATCCGAGGCTAAGGGCGTAATCCATACACCCAGGTATTTCAATCTTAAGGTCCACTGCAAAGGACAGGACCACCACTCTCGGTCAGGAATACGGCCAGAAATAGGGAATATGATAAGTAGCCCTGAAAAAACACCAAACAATTCAATAATACGCAGCACTGACTTCAGGGAATCCACCGAATCTTTTAAAAACAAGAGCATGTCGTCTGCATATAATGCCACAATCTCCTCAACTGCACCGACTTTAATACCTTGAACATCTGGATCCGCATGCAGCAAACAAGCCAGAGGCTCAATAGCTATGGCGAAAAGGGCAGGGGATAATGGGCAACCCTGACGAGTCCCCCTTGCTAAAGGAAAAGAAGCGGACGCCGGACATATACCCATTTACAGATACTCGGGCTGCTGGAGAAGAATACAGGAGATGAATCCAATGAATGAAGCGGGGGCCAAAAGCAAACCTGTGAAGCACGGACCACAAATAACCCCACTCCACCGAGTTGAAGGCCTTGGCGGCATCCAAAGACACCACCACTGCCTCCTCCCCGAGCAAATCACTTCTCTGTAAATGATCAATAATCTACAAAGATTCTGGACCGTAGACTTCCCCGGCATAAAACCAGTCTGGTCAGGGTGTATAAGGGATGTAATTACTGAATTCAAACGTGTAGCAAGTATTTTAGCAAGAATTTTTACATCCGTAGCTAACAAAGAAATCGGACGGTAAGATTCAGGTAGAGTAGGGTCCTTCCCAGGTTTGGCCAGTACAACAATAATGGCTTCAGACATAGAAGGTGGCTAAGATCCCCCTTCAAATAAAGAACTAAACAAATCTAATAAATACGGAACAAAATAGTCTTTAAATTGTCTGTACACTTCCACAGGAATCCCATCATTGCCAGGAGCCTTAGAGGCGGGAAAGGAAGAAATAGCTGCATCAATTTCCTTCAACGTGAATGGGGCATCTAAATATGTGATAGCCTCTTGAGTAAGCTTCGGCAGGGTAACCCGATCCAAGTAATCCTGCAGCTGGTCAGTTGAATAAGAAACTCTGGTAGCATACAGAGAGCAATAGTAGTCGCAAAACACCTCAGATATATCAGCACCCGAACTACATGGCTGACCACTAGAATTAAGAATACACTGAATAATATTAGTATGGGAGTCCTCCCTAGCTAAAAAAGCCAAATAACGGCCACCAGTCTCAGCCTGATAATAATGATTATGTCTAGAGAAGAGCAACCTGCGCCTGGATTTCTCAAAAAGATACTCCCAGCCACAATTCCCGATCCAAGGGCGATTGGGATAGAGGACCTCATTCAGAGTCGGTCGTTGCGGCCGCACGATCGTACGCCACCGATGTTCGCTAAACTGCGCATGCGTAAAGTTCGCAATGCGCATGAGCAAACTAGCCACTACGATCAGAAATTTCTCTCTCCTTGAACACAGCCAGGTTGGTAGTTTAAGTGACAGATTGAGGCGTTTGTGGGTGGTAACAGGGGAAGGTGATTGAAAACGGGAGTGGAGATCCGAACGCAGGCGTGCCAAATAATGCGAATGGCGTTTTATGGGAGTGCATACTTAACAAAGTAGTGTCATGGCACATGTGACATGGGTGGTTTTTACACTGACATGATCGTAGAGCTTAAGAGAGGGTATGGTCAACCTTAAGCTCTACGACCAGTTCTGATGGTTCCCGATGGTCTCGATTAATCCTTATATGGCCGGAGATGACGTGTAATGCGTACGAGAAGGGGGCATATTTTTTATCTTCCGGCCGCTTCCTCCAATTGGTCGGGCAGCTAACGATCCGAACTTAGGGACGCAACATGCGAGTGCATCATTTGCATATCCGGCCCCTTTTCCCGTACGACCATGCGGCCGCAACGTCCGACTCTGAATGAGACTCCAGCTGTAAGCACAATATTTCAAGTCAAGATTCCTCCTTTCTGTTATGCATTTTTATTTCAGAAATACGTTTAATGAAGGAGACCCGCATATATGCTTTAAATTCATCATGCCTAGTATTACAATTCGGATGGGAGAGATTATCTAAACTAAAATCCTTCCATGCTGCAATAAGCTCAGAACTGGCTCCCTTTACAAACAGCCAGAATGGGTGTAACTTCCAAAAGCTAACCCCTCTATCCTGGGACAAAGCTAAGGTGACTAGCACAGGAGAGTGATCGCAGATACCTCTGGATAAATAATCCACCCCAGACAACATGGGCAATATATTAGGGGAAATCAAAACCAAGTCTATGCGAGACAACGTATGAAAAGAAGCAGATTGACATGAGTATTGGAGAGTATCTGGGTTCCTGCAACGCCAGACATCAATCAAATCTCATTCTGCAACAAGATTAGCAAACGGAGTGAGTGAAGGGAAAGGCATAACAGTATCAGCACTTTCCCTCCACCTGTCCAACCGTCGATCCATAACGTTATTAAAGTCACCCATACATATCACAGGAGTACCAGGGGATTGACCAATAAATAAAGCAGCTTGTCGGAGAACTACATTGTTATATGGAGGTGGAATGTATATAGCCAATATGTGGAGAAGGATATGATTAATAGTGGCCCAGAGGAAAACAAACCTACCATGAGAATCCACTAGACTAGATTCTAAATTGAATTGTAAGGATTTTTTAATTAAGACCGAGACCCCCCCTTGCATAGTGAGAAAATGTAGAATGGTACATGTGTCCTAACCAAGATTTCTTGAGTGCCAAGACTTTACCGCTACATAAGTGTGTTTCTGACAAACATATAACTTCAGCGTGATACTTCTTAATGTGAGACATAACCAACGAGAGTTTAATTTTATCATTCATGCCCCGAATGTTCCAATAAGAAGTCGGAATGTACCTCTACCAGCAGCCATCAAATCTCAAACAGCAGGATAATATATCACATGGAGCACGATGGTCCAGTACGGAGCAGCCATATCAAACATAAATAGTATAGTAGATCACAAGGAGCACTGTATATATAGTGATATTATACATACATACTGATGACAGCAAATAAAAAGAAAAAACAAACAAACTGCCCCAACCCTAACCCACCCTGTATGACCTACAAAACCTGAGGTATACCTAATCCCCATGCCCTTACCACCCCTCTATAAAATAGCTAAACAACTATGAATCCAATCTAAAATCTATATAGAGCACAGAGCACTGGGGGTATAGAAAATAATTTCCTATAACTATATCCAGCAGGAAACTCCCTTAAAATATATTATAACCGTTCCCCTGGTGGAACAATCATATATAAATTTTGCGTCTAGAAAAAAAACTTACAATATCAACCGAGTCAGAGAGCTATACATTACAGTGTTGCACAAATTACTACAAAACCTGTAGCATTGTATATACTAAACATTGAAAATAAAAATTCAAATAATTTGAGACATAGAGGTTTCAACTTGGAGCACAGTGCTGCCTCTCCAACCATGCCTCCGCATCTCTAGGAGTATTAAAAAAAAATGGACAGTATTATTATGTATCACCAGCAGTCTCGCAGGAAACATTGAGTACTGGATATTGCTGTCCCGGAGTTTACGCTTGACCTGCAGGAACTGCGAGCGACTTATTGATTCCTAATAGTTGCTAGTCGCTATTTAGCGTTGCAAGTCGCTTAAGAAAGAATTGCTTTCTAGTCCAATCATGTGGTTCCAAAGCACAAAAAGTTATTTATGTAAAGAAAAAGTAACACTGTGAAAGATTTAACAAGAGTAAAAAGCAATCGATAATAGAACAAGCCGATACATACGCATGCGCACTGGTCCCAGTATACAGTCATCAATCCAGAAGTCTGTGATCATCAAGGAGGATGTCTGTACACTGGGGTCGTGTCACTACTTATATACCTTACAGAGTTCTACGTTAACAAAATAACTAGTTGACAGGTTATGATGTCCTGGTTTTGTTGTGGGCCCGGGGTGGTGATAGGAGCAGACACAGAAGCAGATTTAAAACAATACGTGGAACTTTTAATAAGTGGTTAGGCAGACATGAACAATGGGAGAAAATAAGTCCAGGGATGGCACTAAAGTGCAAATGGGAACTGAGGTGAATGCAATGAGTAAAAGTCCAGGTAGTGGCAGATAGTAGTCCAGTATCCGGGTCTTGTGAGGGTGGTGAAAAAAGACTTGTCCAGCAGTGTGAGTTTCTGGTTAATAGGGAAAAATTCAGTTAATGACAGGCAGGGGAAATCAGGTGTAGTGGTTGAAATTAAAAATGCAGGATGATGGAAAATGATCCAGCAGAATGTCAATGGAGCAGGTGCGTAACTAGGGTATTTGGAGCCCAGGGCAAATTTGAAAACGGAGCCCCCCCACACCCCCCCTAACACACCGACATGCGCGCGCGGGAAAAAATGGGCGTGGTCACTTTAAAATGGGGCGTGTCTACATGACACACCCTTTTATTTTCACACTGAACATTCCTATCCATATGCACCTTAACCCCAGTAGTACCCCTTATACAGTACCCCCAGTATGCAGTTGTGGTCCCTCTTATGCAGGCCCATAGTAGTGCCCCTTATACAGTACCCCCAGTAGTGGCCCCCCCAAATGCAGTGCCCCACGTAGTGTTCCCTTTATGCAGTGCCCCCAGTAGCAGTCCCCACAATGCAGTGCGCCCAGTAGCAGTATCTCCTTATGCAGTGCCCTTTATATGGTGCCCCCAGTAGTAGCCCCCCCCCTATGCAGTGCCCTTTATATAGTGCCCCCAGCAGTAGTCCCCCCCATGCAGTTTTCCCAGTAGTGGTCCCCTTATGCAGGCACCCTGTAGTGATCCCCCCTATCCAGTGCCCCCTGTAGTGGCCCTTCCTATTATTGCCCCCAGTAGTGGTCCCCCAAGTGCAGTGCCTCTAGTAGGCCCCTTTCATAATGCCCCCAGTGGTAGTTCCCCCCAAAGTAGTAGTCCCCAGTAGAGTAGGTGCTCCCAATGGTGCCCCCAGTAGTAGCCACCCCTCCCCCAGTAGAGGTCCCCCAGTAGTGGCCACCCCTCCCCCAGTAGAGGTCCCCCCCAGTAGTAGCCACCCCTCCCCCAGTAGAGGTCCCCCTGGTAGTAGCCACCCCCCTCCCCCGTTGTGCAGATAGGTTACAAAAAAATAATAATATATATATATACCTATAAAAATATACCTGAATCTCTGCTCCTGGTCCTGATCGCGACGCCGCTCCCGCCCGGGCGGGCGCGCTCAGCATTATGGGACAGACGTCATGACGTCAGTCCCATTACCCACTGCAGGAGCCGGACGGAAGTCCGGCTCTTGCAGTGGGTGCTGCAGCAGTCAATGATAGTCTATCTGACTCTCATTGGCTGCTGTTTAACACACGCATCGCCGCCAGCGCTGGCGGCGATGCCTGTGTTATGCACAGCCTGAGCCCGCCTCCTGGGGGAGGGAACGGGCTCAGGCGTGCAGCACAGGACCGGCGCTGGAAGTCTAGCGCCGGTCCTGTGTAAGTGTGTAGCGCTGACCGCACTCATTGCGGTCGGCGCTACACTGGCTAACTAGGGCGGGCGGGCCGGTACCGTGGCCGGCGGCGCCCCCCCCGCGCCGCCGGTCCAACGGTGCCCAGGGCACGAACCCCGTCCGCCCTGCCCTAGTTACGCCACTGCAGTGGAGGCAAGGTGCAGGGTTAACAGCAGACTCAGGTTCTCAGGCAAGTGGAAGGTAATGGGGGATGCAGGGTAGTCCAGCGGGGTCGGAGAAGACAAGCAGGCAGGCAGGTAGCGTTACACAGGAACAGATGGTGAGCACAGGTTGCTATGCTGAGAAACACGTTGCACTGGCAATGAAGTGAGGCTCTGAACCTCCCTAAATACCAAGTGCTGTGCCGTGACTGGCCAGAGAGAGCATGTGACAAACCAGGATTGGGCGATTAGGTCACGTGTCCAGAGGCAAGATGGCGGCGCCCATGCCAGAGCGGAATGGAAGCACCACCAGGCCTCACCAGCCCAAAGTGGCAACATGCACCACACGCCCCCCGCCATAGTGACTTAACAGGTAATACCCGTCGACCACCATGCAGAGAAACTCTGGTCATGACAGTATCCCCCCCTTATGGGTGGCCTCAGGACACTCACCAGGCTTCTACGGATGAGCAGTATGGAATCTCCTGACCAGGGCGGGAGCATGGATATCTCGAGTATCGGTCCAACGGCGCTGCTCCAGACCGTGACCGCTCCAATCCAGGAAATACTGCAATCGTCCTCTGTGGATGCGAGAATCCAGGACCTGAGAGACCTCAAACTCCACGCCTCTTTCAGTCTGGATGCGAGGGGGAACAGGAAGGACCTTGCAGAATTTGTTCAATATTAGAGGTTTTAGGAGGGAGAAATGGAATGAGTTTGGAATCTTTAGATAAGCAGGCAGCTGAAGGCGATAAGTCACAGGGTTGATTATTTCTGTGATGGAAAAGGGTCCGATGAACCTGGGGAGCAAACGTCATTGAAGGTACTCTGAGACGGATGTTCCAGGTGGACAACCAGACTTGGTCTCCAACTTGCATGCAAGGTACCTTCCTCCGTCTCCTATCTGCCTGAATTTTGTAACGGGAGGATGCCTTCTCCAAATCAGAACATACTAGAGCCCAATTAGATGCAAATCTCTGTACAGTATCCACCACGGCTGGCACATCAAAGGCAGGCAGTCTTCGAAACTCAGGAATATGAGGGTGAAGACCGTAGACGATTTGAAATGGGGTTTGATTTGTCGAGGAATGATACGAGGCATTATGTGCAAATTCCGCCCTTGGTAGCAACTCAGACCAATTGTCTTGGGATGATGTCATGAAGATCCTTAGGAAGGTCTCAAGATCTTGATTGACCCTCTCTGTGGATTCATTGCTTTGAGGGTGATAGGCCGTGGAGAAGTTTAACTTTACTTGTAGAACAGAGCATAAGGCTCTCCAGAACTTTGCCACAAATTGAGTGCCACGATCAGAAACTATTTCGGTAGGAAGTCCATGGAGGCGAAATATGTGCTGAAAGAACAGATGAGCCAAGTCAGGAGCAGTAGGCAGTTTCTTTAGAAGTATATAATGAATCATTTTCAAAAATCGGTCTACCACAACCCAGATGGTGGTGTAACCCTGAGCGCTAGGTAAATCCGTTACGAAGTCCATAGAGAGATGTGTCCATGGACGTGATGGAATAGGCAGGAGTATCAATTCACTAGCTGGGGCTTGACGTGAAGACTCATGCTGAGCACATGAGGTACAAGAGGAAATAAACTCCAATACATCAGTCTTCATGGACGGCAACCAATAACTTCTCTTTAAAAGTTCCAGAGTCTTCCGAGTACCTGTGTGACCTGCAAAACGAGAGGAGTGAGCCCAGGTGAGGAGCTGCTTCCTTAACTCGGGGGCCACAAAAGTTTTCCCAGTAGCGGGCTGTATCTGCATGGTGGCAAACACTCTTGACTCCAGGACAGGGGCACTACGCAGGATCTAGACAGAGCATCTGCTTTCTGATTTAGAGCTCCAAATCGGAAGGTCAGGGTGAACTGAAAGCGAGCAAAAAAAATTGCCCATCGGGCCAGACGAGGGCTCACACACTGGTTTTGTTGTGGGCCCGGGGTGTTGATAGCAGCAGACACAGAAGCAGATTTAAAACAAAACGTGGAACTTTTAATAAGTGGTTTGGCAGACATGAACAATGGGAAAAAATAAGTCCAGGGATGGCACTAAAGTGCAAATGGGAACTGAGGTGAATGCAATGAGTAAAAGTCCAGGTAGTGGCAGATAGGAGCAGTCCAGTATCCGGGTCTTGTGAGGGCGGTGAAAATAGAGTTGTCCAGCAGTGTGAGTTTCTGGTTAATAGGGAAATGTCCAGTTAATGACAGGCAGGGGAAATCAGGTGTAGTGGTTGAAATGAAAAATGCAGGTTGAGGGAAAATGATCCAGCAGAATGTCAGAATGAGGCTCTAAACCTCCCTAAATACCAAGTGCTGTGTCGTGACTGGCCAGAGAGAGCATGTGACAAACCAGGATTGGGCGATTAGGTCAAGTGACCAGAGGCAAGATGGCGGCGCCCATGCCAGAGCAGAATCGAAGTACCACCAGGCCTCACCAGCCCAAAGTGACAACATGCCCGCACAGAACCATGCACAGCCAACGCCCCTCACCAAACACCAGCGCCACACGCCCCCCGCCATAGTGACCTCACAGGTAATACCCATCCACGACCATGCCGAGAAACTCTGGTCGTGACATAGGTTTCCATTGGTTCTTGCTTCAGGATAATCTGGTCATTGGTTGAATCATACGGTGTCATCAGGGGCATGTCTCAGTTCTCCAACGGTCTCTTTGTGTAGTTTCCTGCCGAACAACTGGTTAATACTAGCTACAACACTGCATATAGATACTAACAATCAATGCAATAACTCCCTATCATCCATAACTAGCGGACGCAAGATGCGACTCCTTTGCCGATAGGAACGGGAGTCTGCAAATAAACAGGGATTTAGTATGATACCAAATATGACATGTCCACTATGCTCTAAACCTTAGAACTCATTTAAGTGCATATTATATCATAATTATTAGTTAAAAATACCTTTAATAAGTCTGGTTAGTAACTATTGTGAATGGGAACCATCTTGCACATATGAGTCCGCATATGTGCATCTGTGTGTTGAATTAGCAACTATATACAAATGAGCGTCCATGTGTAAGTATGTGCATATGCATATATCCGTGTATATACATATATATTCATTTATATGTGTGTGCATTATGTGCATCAGTGAATGTGTGTTGTGAATATGCAGTTTAGCGCATCGGATTGCGTGACGCAAAGTAGCATCGTGGAAACACATCATCAGACCATAGACGATTAGATCGTCAGACAATAATTGTACAACGATCATAACCAATTATTTGACTTTGACAGAACTTTCTGCACCTCCAATGCGAAATCCGGGAAAACTGAAATAGAATGGTTCTCCAACTGTAACGGGCCCTTAATGCAGGCCAAACGAAGAACAGCGTCCCAATCTTTAAAATGTAACAGTCGTGCAATGGAAGACCTAGCAGCAGCTCCAGGTGGGGGAGATCTTGGGGGAGCCGATGAGCACGCTCCACAGCAAATTGGTGACTGAAGACCTCACGGGTAAATGACTGAATTAGCCAGTCCTCGAGAAATTTCTCAGGATTAGGACCCTCCGACCTTTCAGGAAGCCCAACAAGACATATATTGTTGCATCTGAGCTGACCTTCAACATCGGAAAGTTTAGTTTGAATAGATGCTACCTGAGAAGATAAATCCTCAACCTTATGCTTTAGCAGGGAGGTGACATCCTCTAAATCTGAAATGCGGTGTTCTGTTTCACCCACTTTCTCCCGTATTTTTTTTAAATCCTGACGGAGTAAAGACACATCAATCTGAACCTTTCCAATTTTTTCAGTGACTCTTTGCTCAGAAGTAGAGATAGCCTGCAGAATTTGCAGAGTGGAATGTGACGCATTATTATGATCAGCTTCACCCTCAAGTAAAGGAGGGGAGGGGGGGTCAGCCACAGCCTGATGAGATGATTGAGGTGCCTGAGAGGTTCTGGCATTTTTCTCCAATCTGGTAGCATCCCCTGTGGCATTGCCAGTTTTCTCCATATTGATACTAATAATATGGGAGCACCGCACACACACTATAATATATGAGAAGCACTACAAAGACCAGCAATTAAACAGGTGTCAACTATACGTCAACAACCTGCAATATAGTCACTGTATTATGTGTGTGTAATAAGTTCCCCTTAGTAAGATTCAGGAGATACTCTTAATCAGACAGGATGGGTATGTTCCAGGTATTCACCAGTAATGAGGAACTCTGTATATTAACAGCTGCAGCAGAGCAGCACCTCACAGCAGGATAATGGAGGATCAGTACTGCCTGGAGTTTTATAGGACCCAAGATGGTGGCCGCAAGTGACTCACCATACCAGAGACCCAGCAGAGCGGCAGCGTGCAGTGGACATCCCCAACAGCAGCGACAGCGGACCGGAGCACCTCAGACGGGACACCATACTGCCAGCAGTCGACAGGAGCGCACACAGCCGGGAGAGCGGACTCCGTCACAGGCCCCAGGACGCAGCACAACGAATACAGCCACAGTCAGACAGCGGAGAAACCCGAGGAAGGCACCGGAGACAGGAGCTCTACCCACACCAGTGGGTAAGTAGCCAGCCCTAGACTACCAGGGGAACAGGATTAAATTCTGGATAGTCCGCAGGAGCTACAGCACTACGCTGCTACTCCATACTCTGCCAAGCCACGCCCCTCTGAAATTGGCCTCTTGAAGAAACATCATCTAGACCTTAAGACCTTACAGAGTATGATAAAGTAGGGAATGTCTGTAAAACCTGTTGAAGAGGATAGCTCTGGATGCAGGGGTGTATTTATAATGGGTGCAGGGTGTGCAGTGCACACGAGCCCCTGGGTCCTGGGAGGCCCACATCGCACACCCTGCACCCATATTTAGTTTATACTTACCTTTCCGCAGTCTTCAGAATTATGCTCACCAGCAAAAATCACAGTGAAAATGGTGGCGGCCATTTTCCCTGTGACTCGCAAATTCGCAGAAAAGATGTCTCTAGAATAAGGTGCGGGCGCCATTTTCCCGGAGACCCACGCATGTGCAGTAGATTCTGGCATTACAGAATCTACTGCGCTCAGTGCGCTGTCAGAGAGGAGGGGGCCCAAAGTGAGCTGTTTGGGCCCCCTCCTCTCTTAAAATGCCCCAGTCTGGATGTACCTGGCTTGCTCAGCGGAAAGTAAAATGAAAGGGGGGTATAAGGAAAAAAATACATACGGGGAGGAGTGCAGAGAATAAAAAGGGATGAAGAAAGGCAAAAGGTGAGTCAATAAAGAGAAAGAGAGTACTTGACCCACAGGATGTATGAGGGAGGAAGTACTGGGAAGTTAGGATAGCGATGTTCAATGACAGAGTGAGCAGACATGCCTCAGGGGTGAAAAGATGAATATTTAAGGAAACAAGCTTAAATTAATATACCCGGGTAAGAGCTAGAAGAGGGTGGGTGAGAGAGAAATGGCGGTTCTATGGTGTCCTGGGTGGGAGGAGAAATAAAGGATGAGCAACCAGTGTGATATTTGGAGAGATGATGGAACCAAAGACAAAATAGGGACAACAAATAGACAAGTGGAATGTGATAAACAGGGAAGTGCAGTACAACTACAGAAATAATCCTGGTAAGTATACAGTGAGAAAATATTGCGTATATAGAGGTATATAAGGAATATAAACATTATGTGGAAGAAGTCCCCATGTTAAGCAGCAGTGGGACATGTAAAGGTGTGTAGTTATCACCTAACACAAGGGGATATCAAAAGTTATGCATAACCGCCCACCAGACCAACAATCCCAATTGGATAAACAAAAGAAAAGTAGGAGGAAACAATATATACTAGGGTGGGAGTGAAGGTGAGAGGGAGGAAGAAGGAATTATGGGTGGTGTTAGAAAACAAGTCTAAATAAGGGGTGAATAGGTTGGTCTATGCGGGTGACAACTGGACGGATTTGGACAACATCACATAATAAAACTTAATAAGTTGAAGGTACTACCCTGGACCGACTGGGATGAAACCAATGAAAGGTGGTCCAGTTGGATCCTGGCCAGGTTTTAGGGGGATTAGGGTCCCAGTCGGACCTCCCGTTTGGAGTACACTGGGCAGAACTTTGACCAGGGGTGCCTGTTCTGAGCCTTCCACTGTATGGATTTGGACAAAAACTTCAGAGTGGTAACATTGGGTCCCAGAAGACATACTATGGGCTTCTTCCAGGTGAGTAAGCAAGTCTGTTATGAACTCAATATGCATAAACCAAAACACTGATCGGAACCAGTTGCACGTGCACAAAAGATTTATTTAACTCTAGCTGTTGCCCATGGCTTTGCTCACAATAAAATCTCTTCTGCCAACATTTTTTTTGTTTGAGGTGTTCTTGTTGTATTGCTTTGCACATGGCCCTGTTGCGGGAGTGGCCCAGGTGACCAGCAGTGCTATACAGACTGGTGGCAGCAGCTCCTTCACCCACCACTTACACCAATGTTACTGTGTGCCCTGTGCACAGACTGCAATGTAGCTGTTACAAGTCGCAGTCACGACTTGTCTCTTTCGAGCGTTTTACCCAGTCAGGGCAGGATTACTCCAGTTTCTCCTGTTACTAGGCCATCGGCATGCCTCAGGAAGTGATGTGTCATCCACAGTGCAGCGTGATTGGTGCTTCCTTCTATTTGTACACACTGGACTTTTGCCGCCTCGCCGAATATAGTGTATCTGTGAGTTCCATCAGCGTAGCTGCATGGTCAGCGTTCTGTTCCTCCTCGTGGGGGTAGATTTAGGTTTTCCCAAAGTGGTTTCCGTGCTATCTCCGGCTCTCCAGCTTCCTGACGGCTTCTTAGCCGCACCTACACCACCGTGCTGACATCGGCTCCCCAAGCCACAGCACCGTCTACTAATTTCTCTACCATCGACTCTTGCCACACCTTCGGCGCATTTGCTGCACCAGCAGCTTTCGTGCTGTTCCCGGCTCTCCAGCTTCTTCTACAACTTCCAAGCTGCACTTTCACCTCTGTACTGCCAACGGCTCTCAAAGCCGTCTAACAAAGCTGTCTAACGGCTCTCATTTACTGTCTAACAATGACTATTGCCGCACCATCGGCACATTTGCCACACCATTGGCTCGCAAAGCCACAGCATTACCATTTACTGTCTACTAACAGCTATTGCCGCACCATCGGAACACAAGACGCATCATCGGCACACAAACCGCATCATCGGCACATTTGCCGCAACATTGGCTCTCAAAGCCACAGCATAACTATTTACCACTGGCTATTGCCGCACCATCGGCTCTCAAAGCCACAGCATTACCATTTACTGTCTACCAACGGCTATTGCCACACTATCGGCACACAAGCCGCACTATCGGCACATTTGCCACGTCATCGGCTCTCAAAGCCACAGCATTAACATTGACTGTCTACCAACAGCAATTGCCGCACCATAGGCACATTTGCTGCATCATCGGCACAGTTCCATTCCATTGGCACACTTCACACCATCGGCTCCCAAGCCGCACCTCTCCAACTGTAATATCTGCTCTTCCTGTACAAGACTCCTTTTCATCTCTAGATTCCAGTCGACACTACTGTAATCTGCTATTGCTCCGAGCAGTAAGTCCAGGCGGCCGCCTAAATCAGAAGCAGGTGAATATAGACCAAGTTCCTGGTACAGAACAATGGCAGGTTGCAAAGAGACAATTCCAGAGGGCTGAGCCAGCAAAGTATTCCAAATTACTGACAGCATCTGTGGCAGGCTGGAGACTAAGGGGTTAGGTATGGATTGCCCACGGCATCCCGCCAGTCAGAATTCAGACACCCATACGTAAGTATAGTAGCACTAACCCTAACCCTCCCTGCGGTGCCTAAACCTAACCCCCCCAGTGCCTAAACCTAACCTCCCCCTTTCCTCACCCTAACCACACTTTAACCTAACACTCCCCCTCCCCGCACCCTAAACCTAACCCTCCCCTAACTCCCTATTCTTACCTTCGGGGTGCCAGCGGTCGGGATACTGAAGCCGGGATCCCGATGCTGTCGGTATTTCAGCGCCAGTATTTAGACCGTCGGCATCGCGCACGCCGGGATGCTGACTACATCCCAGACATAGGCAAGGTCTAAACAGGCACAGAAACATCAGAAGAACACAAGTCCAGTACAGGAAACATTAATGACCCAGTAATGAGTGCTGGGAACCAGCAGACTAAACAGACAGGTGTCAGTTGTTGTCCATGCTGGTAATCAATGAATAATGAATCACCTGACTGTAGAACAAAGCCAGAAGATCAGCCCCTGTTGCAGGATCCTGAACTGCGGCTCACAACTTAGGAGGCCTGATGACCCCTAGTATCAGGGAAACATACTGCTGGGAAACAATGCAAAACAGGACCTCATTCAGAGCCGCTCACAAAATGCGAGCGCACGCTCTGAATGAGGGCAGCCGCATCTCTAAAATGAGCCAGCCTCCTGCCCGCTCGCTAAGCTGTGGGTGACCACCCACAGCTTTAGCGAGCGGCCAGGTTGATGGTCGTGATACTCAAGACCATCGCAACCATCGGGGCTTGCAACGAGACCCTTGTGGTAGGGTCTCGTCTGCCGCAAGCCCCAGTGAGCCAGAAGCCTCTATTAGAGCCGGAAGCTCACCAGTGACATCACGAGTGATGTCAGTGGGGCCGCCCCCAAACGGCAGGCATTCCGTCGGGAACGCCTCTGTTTGGCAAGCCACCCCCCGCCCCGCCTACAAAACGGTGTGAGCTGTCGATCACCATCGACAGCCGCCCCTTTTGTACTAAGCCCCGGAGCGAGAGAATTTATCTCTCGCTTCGGGGCTTGCGCACGCGCAGTGCGGCCGCTGCGAGTGCGCAGGGCCTCTACATCGACCAGCTTGCGAGCGCATCGGCGCTTGCGAGCGGGTCTGAATGAGACCCACAGTTCTAACAAAGTCATTGCCTTCCCGAGTCATGGAAAATAATCATCTTGCCTTGGACGTCAACAACTTAAATGGGTATCCCCACCTATAACAAATTCCTTTATCATTGAGGCTATGGGTGAGATCTAGAAGTTCTGACCATTGTCGTCACTGGAGATAAATATTGAAAGAATTGAACCTTAGCGGAGTTAGAGAATGTAAGGCTTGCTACAGATCTGCATTATAATTAGCTCTTTTTCCTTGTAGCTAAGGAATCGAAAAATTAGGACCCAGTGAGCTCTTCCTGTGGATGTGTGCGGGATTCGAGCTCATCCCACAAGCTGGCTTTGCAAGTAAGATTCTAAGTTATCAGATGTACTGAATTCCAGAAGGTTTCTGATGTGAACATTGTTGTGCCTTTTACAATTATCAAAATCTCATTCTTGGATTTCAGCTCCTCAAGCTCATTACTGATGTGATCCAGATCCCCAGAACAGCTTCCTGTTGGATTTGTGGAAAGCTTTTTGAAGGAAATGTTAGATTTAATTGAGAAGACAGCTTTGTTCAAGTTAAGTTCAAGGGATTCATTGATGTCTGTAGAGGGCTTTAATGGCTAGGACAGTGGTTCCCAAACTTTTTTAGTTACTGAGTTTAGAAAAAAATGTAGTGAAGTAGTAAAGTGAAATAAATTGTCATTACCTGTCATCCTTAGGGTCAGTTATGTAGGTGACAGATTTGCGCTTTTGCTTGTCCACATATTTACATTACATTGACCATAAATAATTTGATTTGGTGCTGGACCACCAACCTGAGGTAACCCTGCAAGTGTCCTGAGGCACCCCAGGGTGCCGCGGCGCACAGTTTGTGAACCACTGAGCTAGGATGTTGTTTTTATTATATAGAGTGGGACTGAGAGAATCTTCCGGGTCCACAGAGTCTTGCGGTCAAGGTGAAGATCGTAGGTTAAGGTAGATTGGGAAAATGATGGGTGATCTCATCTGTTGCCATTTTTTTGGTTTTAGCACTGGACCTACAGTATGTACAGGGTGGTCCTTAAGTGTGGAAACAACCTTATAAAAAGAAAATGAGTAAGGAAATAGTAATCCAAGGCCAGCACATATGATATGGGAGTGGAGGAAAACTTTTCACCAATATTGTGGCCATCTTAGATGCAAGAGGTAATCATATGACATATCAAAAAGATGAAGAATTTCATAAGTAAAAATATGATGTTCTTCATTTTAACGTAGCTTTATTAATTCACGAGTTTTAGATAAAGTTTATAGGATATGTTCGAAGTGCTGTCCACCATGTTGCAGTATTAGGGCTATTCTCTTTTCCCATTCCTGATGAACCTTGACCAACATGTCCGGCTGAATCTGAGCAAAAGAATCAATTCATTGTTGCAGATTATAACAATCTTGTATCTTCACAGTATAAATATGTTCCTTCAGGTAACCTCACAGAAAGAAATCCAACAAAGTTAAATCTGGGGATCTTGGTGGCCACTGGACTGGACCTTTATGGCCAACACACCTTTGGGGAAACTGCACATCAAGATATTCCCTGACAATGAGTTCATAATGAGGTGAGGCACCATCTTGCTGTAAAAAATTAGAATGACCCATCATCAGATAATGAGGGAAGGATCTCTTCATCTAACAACCTCTTGTAATGTGCTGCTATTAATGTTCCAATAATGAAGTCCTGCAATACGGGTACCACACAAACCACACCATACCAACTGTTTTGCCGAGGCTGCAACCGTACAGCCATCCATCCAGTGAGGGTTTATCTCTGACCAGTATCTGTGGTTCTGTTTGTTTACCTCACCATTGACAAAGAAATTTGCCTCATCACTAAACAATACCTGGTGTGGAAAATGAGGGTTCAGTTGAAGTTGCTGTTTTACCCAGTGTGCAAACTCCATCCAAGAGTCTGTGTCATCCTCAGTCAGATGTTGCAACATCTGAATCTTGTAGGGGTGCCATTTATGTGTAGACAAAATTCTCAAAATGTCCGTACAACAGACAGACGACGAGTGCTACGTTGTGGGCTCTTTGAAAATGATGCCAGCACAGCAGTTGTTGTTGGTCGGTCACTTTTCAGTTTATCTGCAACTGATCCGGTTTCTTTAAATTTGCCAAGGAGTTTGGCAACTGCACTTTTAGTAATGGGTGGCCTATTTGGGTGACGTTGGTTGAAATAATTTGCAATAGCACGTGTGCTTTGTTGTACAGATATCAAGACAATTTCAAATTGTTCTGTTTGTGTTAGTACCATTGTCATTAATGTCACTACCTGCAAAAGAATACTCAGTTAAAACTCGAGAATAAAGATACGTTAAAATGAAGAACACCATTGTTTTCTTATGAAATTCTGCATGTTTAATATGTCACATGACTTTAGAACTGCATCCAAGGTGGACTTCAAAATGGCCAACTTCAAGATGGCCGCCACACTGGTGACATACCCCAAAAGGTTTTCCCCCACTCCCAAAATATTTGTTGAGACTCTGGATTAATATTTCCTTTTTATAAGGGTGTTTCCACACTTATGGACCACCCTGTACTTAGGAAATGCAGAACTGGAGTACAGTGTGAGCTGAGAAAATGTCCTGTTCACAGTGAGAGGCAAAAGCTACAAATAAACTCCATGGCAAATTGGAAAGGAATAAATAGTTGATAGAAAAAACACACCTGGGAGGTCTTGAACAATGGTCTCGCACAGCCATCATTCTATCAGGTAGGCTGTGAGGAGTGTTAAACTTGTGCTGTCTGCATTAGCAAGGTAAACAATATGTCCTGGGCAGCAGCTTGCACTTAACAAATGCAGGATAGACCAGGCATATCCCCAGAGTATTTTGGGGAACTGCAGACCAGTTTAAGTGACACTGGGGAATCAAAGAGGAGCGAAATTGGCTTGAAAATTGGCTCTTTGGCCGAGGGGAGAGGGGCCCAGCTGCTCCAAGCTCTCTTCCCATATTGAGTGAGCACACAAGCCAAGACATTATGTAGCGGTGGGGGGTCACCACAGAGTGTCCACAAGCAGGACACAGCAATACTGCAGCACAGGGCAAGCTGGACCAGCAGATAGCTGCCCGCATGGTTTAATGTCCAAGCCGCCAATGGTAAGTCATGTGTATCAACAGATCACAAATTGGTGCGCTCTTAGGTACTGATCATAACTGAATATTCACATTTAGAGCGCTGTTTTTAATATTCTGTATTAACAGCAGAACAATTCTGTGTGGCTGTACCATACATAAGGTAAACAGTCAGCTACAAATCAGTTTTGTGTGGCATCTTAAAAGTTATACATAAGTGCAAAATGTTACTTTGTTTGCCATAGTCAGGCTAGGTACTCTCCCTCCTTCCCCCAAAGCATTGCCAACGGTCAAAAGATTGCTAGTAGGATGCCCCTGAATGTAACACATGTATATGCTGAGCTTGGTGGATTGCTATGCCACAGATAATTACAATTCTGCAATAAGGTTTCATTTATAGAATTTCATCCAAAACTTTATTTTCTGTTGAAGGTGAAATTAGCTTTTGAATTTTTTTTCTTTTTGTTAATTTGGCCACTTCTGTGACAATACAAATGTCTTCTTTTTCCCACAACTGCACAATTCATAAAAGTACCTTAGGATCTCATGAACAGAAAAATGTAGTATGTAATAATAGGTAACTGCATGCTTTCCTAATTTTGAAAAAGCTTTTCAGGGAGATTGTGAAAGCAACAGCTATGAGCGCAGCGAAAAAGTGGACGTGTACTGCTACATCTGGGAGGCGTGCTATAAAATTGATTTGCATCCAAATGTAAATGAGCCCCAAAGCAGTTAGTAAGCTCTACTTGTTCATGAAAATGCATGTAGCCCTAGGGATCATTGGTGCAGATGTATGAAGCTCTGGAAAGTGATAAAGTGCAGAGTGATAACCGTCCAGCCACTCAGCTCCCTACTGTCATGTTACAGGCTGTGTTTGAAAAATGTCAGTTGGGAGCTGATTGGCTGGTCGTTTATCACTCTCCACTTTATCACTTCACAGACCTTCATACATATGCCCCATTGTGCTTTATAACCAATGCAGGGAAATGGCACTGATTATACCATTTGATTGTATAGATCTCTGATTACTTTTTCCCACAGTATATAACAGCTACATAATTGGGGTAAGGAGCAATCAGGGAGATTGTTAGACTCCTCAGGGAGCCAGGGAGATTGCTACTATTTCCGGGAGTCTTCGCGACAATCAGGGAGATTTGTAAGTATGGATAAACGCAATACGTAATAGCAGGCCCGCCAAGAGCCGCACTGGGCCCGGGTAAAAAAGGGTGTGTGGCCTAATCGTGGGAGGCATGGTCACTCCCCCATAGGTAAAAAAAAGTTTTACAGCACTGTGAAGCGTACTGGTGAGGGTACGCAGTGAGCCCCCTCAGCCCGGCGCATAACCAGTGGGGGGTGCGATCAGCTTGATCGCTCCCCTCACAGGCATAGGAGACTGCTGTGGCTGCTTCTTAGCAGCCACGAACAGTCTCCCAGTACACAGCAGCGTGTGATGGGCTGCTGTGATGTAGGAAGGGGGGGGAGCAGTGCCGGACCGGGCCCCCGCAGGGCCCCTCCAGCAAGCCCGGGTAATTTGTATCCACTCCCCCCCCCCTCTCGGTGCCCCTGCGTAATACTAGGGAAACGTAATATATAATAGGGACACATAGTATGTAACAATAGGTAAGCATGTCATATAATAGGAAAATCTAGTATACATACAATAGGAAAATGTAGCATGTAATAAAAAGGGAAACAGTATGTAATAACATGGAAACAGTGTTTAATAATAGGAAAATGTATGTATGGGGAAACAGTCGTTTCTGTATATAAAACAATAAGCAATGTAAGAATGGGTAAACTATATAAAAGGAAACTAGTATAATTGTGAAACAGTATAGAATGATTGAAATACAAAATATTTAAAAATAGGAAATCATAATATATATGAGAAACGTATTATGTAAAAATATGGAAATGCAGTAACAGACCTGCGTTTCCTCCCTGTATTATATAACCCGGCTCAGATTTATACTGAATACGAGGCGAGCTGCCCGCACAGGGAATAATGACCAAGCGTGGCTTATATACCTATGCACGGCCATAGCCGAGACACGCTCCGTACGTCACACTGGAAAGTGACCAGTATGAGGCCTGGGACAATGATCCCTGCCTGATGCACCTGATGAATGGGAAACGCCAAAATGGCGGCAAGATTTCCAGTGTGCCGTAATGAGCGCTGAGTGGGAGTACCGAGACAGTGACGTCAGGAAACAATTGACTAGCAACTACTGTCTGATTGGACGGGCTGCTCTGCTACGTCATGAGCTACGGAATGAGTTAAAGGTTCTCCCTATCCCCAGGACACATCAATGCCTCCGTCTCCCGCCCCTTTTCACTTTCTCCCTTCTCCTCCCTGACTCGTCAGCCATTGATTAGGACACGCCTCTTTCCCGACATTGCGCTTCGTGATTGGACTGCAATAGCTGTCAGTCAGAGGGCGGGTGGGAGTGACTTTGCGGTGGGTTGCGTAGCAGCCAGCAGCTCCTCTGTGAGACCGGCGGTGGTGGCGTCAGCTCCTGTCAGGGGCAAACGGAGGGACGGAGCGTCCGGGCACCGGAGACTCCCTGCCCGGGGAGAGGCGGCGTCCACTCCTCTGGGGTTGGGGCTAGTCACGGTGAGTGCTGGAGGGCGTCGTTTCCGTGGGTAGAGCTCGGAGGCCCCTGAGGGGAGTCTGCAGGCAGGTGTGAGGGACTCTGTGTCCGTATTGTACCAAGCTCTCACTGAAGTGGGCTCCGGAGCTTAGTGGCCCGTATGCATGGTTTGCTGGAGACACAGGACGAAGGGTACACTGCTTATATGTGGTGTCTTCTGTATGTGTGTTTGCTACTTTATTATTCCCCCACACCGGTCAGTGCTCCTCATGTATACGGCTCATGGGTACATTGCAAAGGGGATTAAAAGTTAAAGGTTTCATTTTATAATCCGTCCCAATAACACGGTGATGTCAGACTGTGCAGCCACCAATGATAACTTCTTTTATATATTGTAAGAAAACATTGTGTCCTATAATGTGTACATTATATATGGCAGAAATGTGACGTGACTTGGTTGCCTCTCATTGCAGCCCCCTCATAATGCCAATGAACTAACTCTTAAGCACCTATTCCATAGGATGTGCATTTTGGTAACTTATTTTTATTCTGCAATCTATGTAAACGCAGCTTTTAAAGCACTAATGCTCATGTATTTAGTCTTCATAGGAGCCGTAGCAGAGATAGGATTGCATCTTTACCATCATTTCACAATTTGCCTTTCTTAAACTACAGAAAACTTAAGTGTATTAATGACATTTTGTAGTTTTAAGCCTTTAGAAACCTGAGGCATGGCATCACGTTATAAGTACAGCATTGGAATGAGGAACTGTAAAGAAATGCCTCTTTAATTGATTGTCTGCAGATACAAGTCCAAATTGGCATGTTTCAGAATTCTAGCTTTTATTCTGTGACTGTGAAATGAATAACTTATTGCGTGAAAAGGGACCACAGTAATCCGTATTTCATGGAGGTGCACTAAAGCCTAAGGGGTAAATTTACAGAAGTGAGAGTTTTTAGAAGTGAATTTTAAAAGTGATGTTTCCTATAGCAACCAATCAGATTCTAGCTATTATAGTCTAGTACAGTGATTTTCAACCTTTTTTAACTCGAGGCATACTACGCAAGATATTGAAATTGCCAAGGCACACCATCTGGCCATGCGGCGTGCATAACCTCTGGAAAACGTACATATTGGCTCCCACATAAAAAAACACACACATTGGCCTGCACAGGAATAAAACTCACATACATTGGCCCCAGAGAAATAAAACGCACATTCATTGGCCCCCATAGGAATAAAACACACACATACATTGGTCCTCCATAGGAATAAAACGCACATACATTGGCCCCAGAGAAATAAAACACACTTACATTGGCCCCAGAGAAATAAACACATATACATTGGCCCCCATAGGAATAAAACACACATACATTGGCCCCCATAGGAATAAAACTTACATACAATGGCCCTCATAGGAATAAAACACATACATTGGCCCCCACAGAAAAAAAAATAACATTGGCTGACCCCCACAGGAAAAAAAAAAAAAAAAAGATATTGCTGGCTCCCAAAGAAAAAAAAACCCCACATTGCTACACATAAAATATAAATGTACATTTTTTACTGCCCCTACCTGTCCCTCGTCAGCAGAGTGCAGCGTGCAGGCAGGCTGGCTCGTGGCCGAGGGCTGGTTGGGGGTGCTGTTGGGCGTGGGGCTGGCTGTGCTGGTAGCCGAGGGCTTGCTGGCTGGTCAGGCAGGCAGGCAGGCTGACGGTGTTGGTGGATCTGGTGGCCGCAGGGCTGGCTGGTGAGACAGGCAGGCTGGCGGTCGCGGGGCTTGCTGTGGAGGCAAGCTGGTTGCCTGGGGGTGCTGGTGGCCTTCATGCAGGGCTTCTCTAGGGGCTGCGGAGCAGGCGGGCGGGCTGACTGACTAGAGACGCGACGTACGTGACCTGTGATGTCACGCCGCCGCGTCTGCATAGGTGATGGCCCGGGCAGGCCTGAGACTCCCAGAGGAGCTCAGCGCTGCCCGGACCGCAGTACGGCAGATCTGACGGCGCGGCACACTAAACAACCGCTAGTGTGCCGCGGCACAGCGGTTGAAAAACGTTGGTCTAGAAGGTGCTAGTTTAGATAGAATCCGGTTGCTATGGGCAACATCCCTTTTAAAACTCACTTCTAAAAACTCTCACTTTAGTAAATTTACCCCTAAGTCTCTTCTTGATCTTTTGTTGTGTCCCTGTCCGGTTTCTTCATTGGTTATATCAATCACTGAAAAACATTGTACTTAACAATATATCGTTTTCTGTTCTGATCCATAGAATTCTTTTAATTTTTTTATTTTAATAGTATGTAAGGGATGTTTTTGCCATGACTGAGGTAAAGTCATTATGGTGTGAATTTTTCTACAAAATGGGAATCATTGGTCTTTGTGCTGGACAGAGTGTAAGCAAACACTGGTGCATAAGGAAACATAACAGTTTAGACCCTGCTTTCCCTGCCCAATGCTCAGCATTTGAATGATCACAATTTGTATAGTACTTCTTTCTCTGGGCTCAATTCAATTTATCGCAAAGTAAATAGAGCTGGGAGGGAGCTCCCGGCACTATTCAATACTGCGCTCTGTTAGGTCGGGGAATGCCTGTTCTCTCGCGCCTTAAACAGGGTGTTTAGTCGCGAGAACGGGCATTCTCTGACTAAACTTGTCCGATTTCTGTTCCTGGGATGCGAGAAGAAATCCTTAGTTGGGCTTAGCAGCGTGATGAATTGAATAGCTTTGGGAGCTGTTTTCCTGGTGCTATTCAATTTGCGTTTAATAGAATCAAGCCCTCTGTAGAGTAAATTAAATGGAACGCAGGTGCAGCTAATTTGTCTGTCTTTTTAGCCTGACACTGTCAATGTGATTTATTTCATCCAGGAGATGTGTGCCCATTTTTCAATTTGGCGTCTTTACCAATTCACATAAAACAAGCCTTCAACATTTTCAGCCTATGTAAATTCAGTTTAGGAAGTTACCTTGAGGCCTCTGGACTCTAGTTGGGTTCCTTAGATCCATGTTTAGAGGACTTCCCGCAACTAGCCCAGAGGCTGCACTTATTGCAGATTTCTGAAATCTGCGTTAGTTCGTGACAAGCCACAAAGCCCTACTTAACGGCTGCATTGCACCCAGCACTTAGCCCAGGAACTGCAGTTTAATGTGGTTAAACCTGGGCATTATTGCGGGAAGTAGTGGCTGTCACGGAAGTCATTGAATAGATCCTGGACTAAATTCCTGCGTAAGAATTTAATTTCAATTAGACGCGACTAAATGCGGCTATGTTACACTTGCGGTACTGCCGAACTCACAGATTTTTGTTCGCAGCCTCATAGGGCTGCCTACAAAAATTCACAAGTTCGGGGTGAGATCAGACGAGTTGCTGTGTTGTTGTTGCGTTTCCTGTTTTGACTACAGCAGTGGTTCTCAAACTCTGTTCTCAGGACCCCACACAGGTCACGTTTTCCAGGTCACAAAGCAGGTGCACAGGTGTATTCATTACTCTGACACATTTTAAAAGATCCACAGGTGGAGCTAACTACTTCACTTGTGATTCTGTGAGGAGACCTGGAAAACACGCACTGTTCGGGGTCCTGAGGACCAAGTTTGAGAACCTGTGGACTACAGAAATTTCCTCCTTAATGGTCTTCTGTTATCCAAACATTCATCCAGCAGCTAGACTAATCTTCTTTCTAAAATTTTCTTGTATTGTTGCTTCCTCAATCAGTCCTTACATTGGTTGTCAATATAAAATACTTGTACAAACTTTGGGAGGAAGAAGGGCCATGTTTTAGACAGGGCCGGTTCTTAACATTGTGGAGCTCAGGGCGAAAGTTCCCAGTTGCGCACCCCCTTCCCCAGAAAAAGATAGATAGATTTTTTTAGATAAGATAACACCTTATGCCACACGCAGTAATAACACATTATGCCACATGCAGTAATGCCCTGTATAATACATTGTGCCCAATTCAAATTACACCATACAGCAGTCCCTTATGTTATGACACACAGTGGTGCCCCTTTTACATAATGCCAAAATTAGTGTCCCTTATACACAATGCCCACAGTAGTAGTGCACCTTATACAATGCCCACAGTAGTAGTGCACCTTATACAATGCCCACAGTAGTAGTGCACCTTATACAATGCCCACAGTAGTAGTGCACCTTATACAATGCCCACAGTAGTAGTGCCCCTTATACAATGCCCACAGTAGTAGTGCCCCTTATACAATGCCCACAGCAGTTGTGCCCCTTATACAATGCCCACAGCAGTTGTGCCCCTTACACAATGGCCCCAGTAGTGGTGCCCCCCATGCAGTGTCTGCATTAGTAGTACCCTCAGTGGTAATGCCCCCTATAGTAGTTCCCCCAGTAGTAAAGCTCCACAGTAGTAATCCCCCAATTAGTAATGCTCCCCAGTAGTAATGCCCCCATTAGTAGTGCCCACAGTAGTAATGTCCCTTATAGTAGTTCCCCGACTAGTAATGCCCCCCATTAATAATGCTCCTCAGTAGTAATCCCCCCATTAGTAGTGCCATTAGTAGAGCCCCCATTAGTAATGCTCCTAAGTAGTAATCTCCCCTATTGTAGTGCCCCCATTAGTATTGCTCCCCAGTAGTACTGCCCACATTAGTAATGCCCCCTATAGTAGCGCCCCCATTAGTAATCCCCCCCCTATTGTAGTGCCCCCATTAGTAATGCTCCCCAGTAGTACTGCCCCAATTAGTAATGCCCCCTGTAGTTGTGCCCACTTGTAGTAATGCCCCCTATAGTCGTCCCCAGTAATGCCCCTATAATCGTGCCCCCAGTGCTGGTGCTTCCGACTGAAAAAAAAAAACCACAATACTTACCTTTAGCCCCGCTGCCGTCCGGTCTGACCGCGGCTTCGCGGATCTATGGGAGAAACGTCATGACATCGTGACGTCCCTCCCATAGTACTCTCTCTGCCGGAAGCCGGAGCTCAGGAGTGAGCTCCGGCTTTCGGCTGCCGCTGCAGGGAGGGAGCCGGGTGTCTGCTGATAACAAATATCAGCGGGCGCCCGGCAAATGCAGCCTCCCTGCGGCGGCTAGCGGGGGAGGGGGACCGGCGTATTTTTATTTACATTTTTTCTTCTAGGTTTTTTTTCAGGGGGGGGGGACACACACTCAGTGGCGCCTTCTAGGTGTCGGCGCTGCGGGTGACGGCCCTGTTGGCCCGCACCTAGAACCGTCACTGGTTTTAGACATGACATCTTATGCTGGCATACATACCTGGTGTCTTACACCTGCTATTTGTGAGCTGCTACCATGGCTTTAATCTTAGAAGTCATCCGGCGGAATTCAATTGTTTTAGAGCGCCCAATCTCCTGTCTAAAGTGACGGGAGACCGTGGGGCGCTATTCAATTGATGCTGATGATCGCGCCCATAGTTGTTGGGTTTAGCTGCATAAAACGGCTACCCCGACCAAAGTACTGGGCACGATCGCGGGAAGTGCCGTTTGGGTACTCAAATGGGTCACCGGCAGCTGATCGCACCTGACAGGAGCAACAATTGAATAGCTCTGTCGGGTGCTAAAGGGGCTGGAAACATTTGAATTCCACCCATGGAATGGTCCAGTTTGAGTGGACTGAAGCAGGGGATCGGTATTGTAGAATGTTTTCTATCCAATCTTGCTACTGTAGCTTCATTGATACTTTATTTATCCTGTGTTTTTCATACCACAATTGGACTCGCTGCCCTTTTTCCAACAGTTAAGAGTATTAAAACACATCTCAGGTGTCACCACTCACTACTTAAATATCTGATCTAATTTCCCCTTGAGTACCTACTTTCACTTTTTGAGATATTGGTCGCAGACAGGGCTACTAAAAGTCTGCAACCTGGTTGGCATTTATGGAATTCACTTTTTTTTTTTTTTTTTTCCTTTTCTCTAAAATGAAAGCTTTTTTTCTTGGCCCATTGCTGCAAAACTCTGTTTTGATAAAAGAAACTAACTTGTTTGAGGAGTTGACACTCAAGAACTTAGACACTCTCTCTTCTTTGGGCGGAATTCAATTGTTTCCAGCCCCCACCGCGCCTGACGGAGCTATTCAGTTGTTGCTCTTGTCGGGCGCGATCAGCTGTCAGCACTCCATTTCAGCTCGCAGCCCCAGAGGGGTGAGAGCTGAAATCGGCGAAAGTGACCTGTTTGGGCGCCCAAACGGCATTTTTCGCGATCTCGCCCAGCACTTTGGTCGGGGTTAGCCAATTCACGTGGCTAAACCCTAAAACTTTGGGCGCGAAAAGCTGGAACAGTTGAATAGCGGCCCGCAATCTCCCGTCACTTTAGACGGGAGATCCGGGCCGCGAAAACAATTGAATTCTGCCCTTTATCTATAAATTTAGTTCCAGAGACTGGTTACTTGCGAAAACTTTTGAAAAGGAAAAGTAGAGGTGTTGCTTATAACAACCAATTAGATTATAGTGATTACTTATTTAGTACATCCTAGACAATGATGGGTAGCATTTGATTAGTTTCTATAGGCAAGACCTTCACATTTAATTTTTCTACTTCAGGGTCCATAGGGTTGATCTTAGGGTATAGCTGGAGCTGGATCCACGGGCACCACACAGTTAAAGCTTTAGCTCCCAGGATGCACTGGGTCCATCCTCCCCTATACCCCGCCCCTGAGCCACAGGCACCTCAGTTTGAGTTTCTGCCTGTCCGGAGACGGGTCACCGTTTGCCACAGGGGGGCTACTAAGCTTATATTCTTTTTTAGTTTTATTTTTACCTAACACTCATCAGCGTGGCAGCGTCGGACTGTCCGGTGGATGTCCACGCTGCCGCTCCTACACCACGCCGGCGCCGTGACAGTACAGATCTGGGGATCACGGCGGGACCCCAGAGTCTGTACTAGCCGCGCTCTGGGGGATCCCTGGACTGTGGCCGGATCGACGGGGGTCAGGTAAGACATGCGGGTCGCTGCTGCGGTGACCATGTAGTCTGCAGTTCTCAGCCTCTGGTCTCTGGGGACAGACCGGAGACGCTGGCGGCAGGCTCCCCTCTTCAGAGACATGACCCGCATGTCCACTAGACCACCAGGGAAATATGTCGGGAACCGGCATCCCAGGGGTTAACGTCCAGCCAGGGGAGGCAGCCTTCCCTGTTTAGCGGCTACTCCCCTCAGCACAGCGCCCCTTTCCACTTGGGTCTTGCGACGCTGAGCTGCTTTTTCCTACGGCCACACCTCCAGTGAGAACTCCGGCGGCCATCTTTCCTGGCACATCGCAGATCTCTCGGGCAGCGCGTGTACCAGTCCCCCTGTGTACCTTTCCCCTGTTAGGGCAGCGTACACAGCACTCTAGCCCTCCCAGACACTGAATCTGAGCAGGTTGAATGTAGTGGTAAAGGTGCAGTGAGTATTAACTTTCTGCATTATGTGACACTTTTTGCTAGTGCTGACTGTCTGTGCTTTATTTCTACTTAATGTTTGTCATACCTATCCATTTTCTTCTCCTACAGCCTAGGCAGGTGTGTGGGGGAAGGGATTTTCTTGGATCTCACTTATATAAATTCATGTATTTGTGAGGTCGATCACATAGTTTTATGCTACACGGTGCCATCTCTGTGGGCTTGTGTGCTGCATGCTTGTGGGTACGCCAAGAGTAACACTGCGCTTTCCTGTCATGTAGATAGATAGATCGATCTATCTATCTGTATATATATTTTATCGTGTCTGATGAGGAAGTTGAGCGCTCTGCAGCTCCCACTCTGCTCTCCTGCAGTCGCTGCGCTGCAGGGGTAAATATGGAGGATTTATGACTGGATGGGCTGTGTCAGGTGCCGTCAGTTACCTGGTCCCTCTAACCCCCCCAAATTCGGGACAGGATCCTTCTTGGGCGTGTTTTCTCAGGTGCTGGCTTCCATCACGGACCATCTGGCGGTCCCAACTGCTCTCCTCCATAGGGGGTTACCCCAGACAGCTATCCCCCCTTCTCAGGGTACTGCAATTATTGCAGTCCCCCCCCCTCTGGGCCTCAGACTGTTAATCCATATACGGGGTTACCTATGTATTTTCAGTCTTCTCCTTTGACGCAACAGTCCGTCATTCCCTTCCATGGTCTCCCGCCGGCGGGTCAACCACCATGGGTGGATGTGTTCTCCAGTTCAGTCCAGAGTTTGAAAGGCGGAAGATGAGGCCGCCAAACTGTTTGAGTGACAAGCCTCAGAAGGCGTCTAAACGCCTTGTTATGTCATCTCAGTCTGCGTAACTATCAGACTCAGATGCGTCCTCAGATGAGGGGGAATTGCCTGAGGACTCTGACTCGGATTACCATGTCCAAGAAGTGGAAACTAAATCTTCCATTAATATGTCGGCATTGGTGAGGTGGTATGCAGTGCGGTCCATTCTAGATAAAGATGATGCCGCACCGGCCCCTAAGTCCAAGTATCCAAATTTTAAGCAGGCAAATGTGACTTCGGCTGTTTTTCCTTTATCTGACTAGCTGTCTGATCATATGGCGGAGGCCTGGCAGTCGCTTAGTAAGAGGTTCCAGCTGCAGAAATGTTTAGCATCTAGTTATCCGTTTCCTGAAAGTCATTGCAAAAAGTGGGAAACCCACGCCTGCAGTGGATTCTCATGTTACTCGTTTAATCAAGAGTGCTACCTTGCCTATACCTTCCATTTCATCCCTAAAGGATACCACAGACAGGAAGGTGGAGACTTGTTTAAAATCCATTTCTCTCTCGGGGGCGGTGGCCCTTCCGTCCATGGCCATCTCATGGGTGGCTAAAGCCGTTGAGAGCTGGCCCAATGTCCTCGAAGATACTTTTCCTGAGTAAGCTCCGGAGGTTCAGAGAGCTTTAGTGGGACAGATGAGAGATGCCGCTTCCTATATTGGAGAAGCGTCTTTGGATGCCATTCTTCCGACTTCCAGAGTTTTGGCGGCAGCAGTGTCTGCTTGCTGGTCTTTGTGGCTCCGTTCTTGAAGAGCGGATGCGGATTCCAAGAAGGGCCTGGAGGCCTTACCCTTTAATGGGGAGATTTTGTTCGGCCCTGACCTGGACAAAATTGTTGATACCCTGGCAAAGTCTAAGTCTGCATTTCTGCCATCAGCAGTTGCGCCTTCTAAAGCTAGGACCTCGGCCTTTCGGTCCTTTCGTACTCTGGGTAAGTCCAAGAGTCAGTCCTTCCCAAGGCAGTCGTCAACCAAGTCTGCCCCTAAACCAAAGCAGCAGGCATGGAGCACTAGACGCCCTGCTTCCAAGCCAGAGGATAAGCCCGATGGGACGGGCCTCTCTGAGGGATCCCAGAGTGGGGGGCCGACCTCTTCAATTCGCCCAGCGCTGGTGCAATACCACCACGGATGCTTGGGTATGAGAAGTGGTTTCTCAGGGGTACGTGCTTTCCTTTCGTCACAGACCCCCTTCCCAACAGTTCTTCTGCACGAGTCTTTCTTAGGACAAGACCAAGGCCTTGCAGATTCAGGGAGCCATAGAGTCCTTGCTGAAAGCAGGGGTCATTGTTCCCGTTCCGCTTTCTCAACGCGGGACGGCTTACTACTCTTCTGGTTCTGAGACCCATTGGGTCTTCTCAGCCTATCCTCAACCTGAAGTCGCTGAACAAGTTCCTCAGAGTGCCCAAATTCAGGATGGAAACTTTGCGTTCTATCATTCTGGCTATGGAACCGGGAGATTATATGGTCACCCTGGATGTCCAGGACGCCTACCTCCATGTTCCTATAGCACCTTCACACCAGCGGTATCTGAGGTTTGCTATATGCCAGCTTCACTTCCAATTTCAAGCTCTACACTTTTGGCCTTTCCATGGGTGTTCTCCAAGATTATGGCTGTCATGGCTGCCCATCTGCGCAGCCAGGGTATACGGCTTCTGCCGTATCTGGACTACCTCCTATTGCTGGCAGGCTCTCTGGAGGTACTTCTACAACATCTGCACCTGACGATCGCTTGTCTGCAAGAGCACGGGTGGTTGATGAACTGGAAAAAGTCCTCCCTGATTCCGTCACAAAGGATGGTTCATTTGGGAGCTCTTCTGGACTCTCGTCAGCAATGGATCTTTCTGACTCCAGAAAAGATTTCCTCCCTACAGCTACGAGTGAGCAGTTGTCTGAAGAGTTGTCACTCGGCAATGAGGGTTCTGGGGTCAATGGTGTCAGCATTCGACATGGTGGAACATGCCCAGTTTCATTCCATGCCCCTGCAGGGGCTGATTCTATCCAAATGGAACGGGTTACCACACCGGATCAGGACTCAGATGCTGGTGTTGTCTCCGGAGGTGCGCCTGTCGCTTGCTTGGTGGCTTCAGACGTCCCATCTCAACAAGGGTCGCCCCTATGGATCCCGGACTGGGTTCTGCTCACGACAGATCCCAGTCTCCCATCAACATTCTGGAATTTCGGGCCGTGTACGGGGCCTTCCAGTTGTCCGGTCACGTTCTTCAAGGAAGAGCCCTGCAAATTCAATCCGGCAACGCCACCACGGTGGCGTACATCAACAGTCAAGGAGGGACTTGCAGTCGAGCAGCGATGTCGGAGGTGTCGCGCATCCTGTCTTGGGTGGAGTGTCACCTTCCAGCCATCTCAGCAGGCTTCATTCCAGGAGTCCTCAATTGGGAGGTGGACTTCCTCAGCCGTCACGACGTGCATCCTGGGGAATGGTCGCTTCATCGAGAGGTATTTCAACTACTCGTGGATAGGTGCCCGGGTACAGGACAAGGGACGCCGGTGCAGGCCTGGTCGACCCGCTGTAAGTGAATTGGACGTTTCAACTGGTGTATCTATTCCCTCTGATATCCCTGCTGCCTCGGGTCCTCCGGTGGCTCCGACTTGGCCCAGACATCCTTGGTACTCCGATCTTCGGAGCCTTTCCCTCGACACTCTGTTCCTTCTGCCTCATAGTCGGGACCTGTTGTCTCAGGGGCCCTGCCTTTACCCACATCTGGGTCATCTGTCTTCGATGGCGTGGCTCTTGAGACATCCGTCTTAAGGTCCCGGGGTTTTTCCAGCTCTGTCATCAGTACGATGCTTCAGGTGCGCAAGCCTGCTTCCGCCAGGATTTACCACAGTGTGTGGCATACTTATTTTCAGTGGTGTGAGTCCAGAAACTACGTTCTGCAGGCGTTTCGTGTTTCTAGGATTTTGGCATTCCTTCAGTCTGGTTTGGAACTAGGCTTCCGCCTAGCTTCTTTGAAAGTTCATGTGTCTGCAATATCTGTGTGGTTCCAGCGTAGGATCGCTACTCTACCAGATGTCCACACCTCTTTCCAAGGGGTTTTCAGGATTCAGCTTCCCTTTGTTCCCTCTGGCTCCTTGTGATTTGGCGGTGGTGCTTCGCTCCCTACAGGGTCCTCCAGCTGAACCTCTTGAGTCAGTGGAACTCAAGTGGTTGATGGTTAAAACTGTTTTTCTCCTGGCTATTGCTTCTGTCAGGAGGGTGTCAGAATTGGGGGCGCTTTCCTGTTCTCCTTTTCAGATTTTTCACCAGGACAGAGCGGTGCTTCGCACTCGCCCGGGTTTTCTTCCTAAGGTGGTTTTTAAGTTCCACATTAATCAGGAAATTGTTGTGCCGGCATTTCAGTCACCTGATCTCTCGGCTGGTGAGGCTTCCTTGGATGTGGTCCGTGCTCTCAAAGTTTATGTGGACCGGACTAGTTCCATTCGGAAGTCGGATTCCTTGTTTGTCCTCTTTGGTTTTCACAAGAGGGGTTGGCCTGCCAACAAACAAACTTTAGCCCGTTTGGTTATTTGTGAGGCTTATGCACAGGAGGGTTTGCCTGTTCCGGCCTCTGTTAAGGCTCGTTCTACTCTGTCTGTGGGTCCCTCGTGTGCTGCTGGCCTTTGCGCCTCGGCTGTTAAGCTATGTAAGGCGGCCACTTGGTCTTCCATCCAGACTTTTCTAAGGTTCTATGCGTTTGACGCCTTCGCGCCTCAGGATGCATCCTTCTGGCACCGGATTCTCCTTTCAGCACAGGAGCGTCGCCGCCCTTAGTTGAACTGCTTTGGGACATCCTCAAGGTCAACCCTGTGGACCCCCTATGGAACCTGAAGTAGAAAATAAGAGATATGGTAAGAACTTTTTGTTATCTCGGTTTCTACGATGTCCACAGGGCGCCTGCCCTGACGCACCTGGCTTCATATGGGCTATGTGGTTGGTCCCCGGTTTTCAGTCTTCCTTTCTGTGAGTATGGTTGTGTGTTCCAGTCTTCCTTCTCTCTGTTTTTATCTCCATCGGCCTTGGCTACTTACCAACTGAGATGCCTGTGGGTGGGGTATAGGGGAAGATGGACCCAGTGCATCCTGGGAGCTAAAGCTGTGCGGTGCCCGTGGATCCAGATCCAGCTATACCCAGTGGCGGGCTGGGCAGGGTGCCATGTGCCCCCCGGGCCGCAGCGTCATTCGGGCCGCGGGCAGTCTGTGTCATTGTGACAGACTGCACCGCGTGTGTAGCGCTGACCAGACGGAGTTACACAAGTTAAAGCTGCCGGTGTGTTTGTTTTGATCAGCAGCCAATGAGAGTCTGTCAGACTCTCATTGGCTGCTGCTGCGCCCACTGCGGGAGCCGCTCCATCTTCCGGCTCCCACAGTGGGCAATGGGAGAGGCGTCATGATGTCATGACGTCTCCCATAATGCAGAGCGGCCGGCCCGGGAAGGACAGACTGAGGAGCGGATGGCGACAGCGCGAGCGGGGATTGAGGTAAGTGGGTTTTTTTTTTTTAAATTACGTGTGTCTACTGGGGAGGGGCGGGCACTACAAGGGGGGCTGGACTACTAATACTGGGGGCACTACAAGGGGGGGGGACTACTACTGGGGGCACTACAAGGGGGTGGGGACTACGGGGGGAGGGGGCGCAACTACAAGGGGGGACCACTACTCGCGGCACTGTAAGGTGGAGACCACTACTGGGGATTATTACTGGGGGCACTTCAAGGGGGGGGACTACAACTGGGGGAATGACTACTGGGGGCACAAAAAGGGGGGGACTACTGATACTAGGGGCACTGCATAGGGGGGAGGGGACTACTACTAGGGGCACTACATAGGGGGGAGGGGACTACCACTGGGGGCACTGCATCGGGGGGAGGGGACTACCACTGAGGGCACTGCATCGAGGGACCACTGCTGGGAGCTCTATAAAAAGGGCAATATTGGGGGTACTGCATAGGGGGAGACTACAACTGGTGCCACTATTTAAAGGGCACTGCATAAGGGTTACCACTATTGGGGGCACTGCATGGGTGGTGGACTGCTACTGGGGGCACTATATAAGGGGCACTGCATAGGGGTACCACTACTGGGGGCACTATATAAGGGGCTGACTACTGGGGGCACAAGGGGCATTGCACAGGGGGACCACTACTAGGGGCACTGTATAAGGGGCACTGCATAGGGGGGAATCACTACTGGAGGCCTGCATAAGGGGGTCCTCTCGCGCACGCATGTTCTTCGGGCACCCTGGCTACACGCTACTCCTCTGCCAGGGCCGCCTGCATGCATTTGCCCCCAGGCTAAAAGTTGCCAGCCAGCCCCTGGCTATACCCCAAGGTCAACCCTGTGGATCCTATGGACTTCGTAGAAACAGAGATAACAAAGGTAAGTTCTTACCATATATCTTGTTTTAAATATTTTACTGAACCAACTCCAAAACTTTGTAAAGGTGCGTATCCACTAGGCGATTGAACGATAACTACATCGTTATCGTTCAGTCGCTTGTCAATCGGCCGCAAATCGTCGGCAAATGGGGCATTTTAAAGTAAAAAACAACCAGCGATGCACGTGCCCACTGGTTGTTTTTGACATCTATTATCGCCCATACATGCTGGACAACCTGATGATCACGTCAGGTTCAGCATGTACGGGGATGATGGATGTGCCTACACTGAACGACTGAACGTTCAGTGTAGGCACATCAGACTGTGAAACGACAGCACGATTACAATGTCGTAATCGTACTCTCGTTTTACACTCTGGAAGTGGATACGCACCATTAGACACACATGAAAGGGATAGTTATGCTGGCCATACACTCTACAATTACCTGGACGATCCGCCCGATATCGGCGGATCGCCGCGATAATTGTAGCGTGTGGGGGGGCGACCGAGGGTTAAATATTGCTCGGTCGGGCATGCTGGATTGTCCAGCATGCCCGTCCGATACGATATTTAGCGGGTAAACTGTCGGCCGCATCGGGCAGTGTATGCCCAGCGCAGCTGACAGACAGACATTTCCTGTGTTCTTTCCTACGGAAGGAACAGGGAAATGTCTCCGTCCCCAGGGGCGGAGCGCGGATTTCGGGCTATACACTGAGATTTCTCTCACAGTGTATGCTGGCGACTTCTGCGGCTGGCAGGCTGCCAGATAAAATGTCTGTCGGTCTGACAGACCTTTTATCTGGTAGTGTATGCCCAGCATTGGAGAAACCCATTGTTTATTTACTCTTTCTGATGTATACTCTGAAAGTGTAGCAGTTCTAGAGTGTTTAAAATTATCACTTGATGGTACAATGGCCCAAACTTATTAAGTAAATTGTTCCCTAGCTCCTAAGATATGTGCTTGTAATGCAGCTTAGCTGACAGGCAAACTTTTTTTCCCAAATTTAAAAACTGCTTTTTGGAAACTGGAGTTCAATCTTTTTACAAGAAATGGGGTGCCTACATTGAGATCCCTCCACACAGGCAAAGATCCTGAAGGTCTTCGAAAACCACCTCCTGGTATGTGTACAGACACCTCTCCAGACCCCAGATACTCATACTCTCTCTAGGAATTATGTCCCTCTAGGCCTACATTTATTGTGTATTGTTGTGATTTGGTTTGGCTTCAACTAAGGCGGGTTCAATCTGGCTCAGTTCCTTGTACCATCTTATATTAGATTTGCTGCGTGTTTGTTAATTGTTTATTGCTTTTATATCATGTGCACCTACTCCCTCACTATGCTTCCCTCCTAAATTTATTATTGTACTGTTTTGTTTTGTTTTTTTTGTTTTTTTTTACATGATTTGCCTTTATTGTATTTTCATAAGTTTGCACCATCTTTATATACCCTGCAACGTACATTTTGTATGTTATTTGGTCAAACTGATGTTTGTGTATGACGGGACCACTTCTATGTTCTGGTGTGATTGTTTTATTGCATATCTTTCTTACTGTAATTCTTCTATTGCTTCTTTTTGAAAACTAATTTTTTGTGTGTGAGAATTCTCAAATGTCCTCATGTTGGCAGGATGTTCTCCAAATATAATAACAGGTGATGGGGTACTGTATGATCATGTTCCCAGAAATACAAAAATGCTACTATAGCACTTCAATAATGCAGCTAAAGCTGTCTTTTTATTCCCCACCGTTCTAGCATTGATTTTTTTTTCAAAATAATTTTTCGTTTCTCTTGTCCCTACCACCGTTAAGGAAAATATTATAATGTAAAAATATGGGGGACGCAGTGCATTACTTCTGGTATACCCCTTCCAATGAATAATCGCGTGCTTAGGGGTCCTGCGCCCCAATGGAGCAATTCAGTTTCCGTTCGGGAGCAAACCGGCGCCGGTGTTTCTGCTTCCCTCCTTAGGAAGAGCAAGATGAAAGATGTAAAAAGTCGGGTTGAATTGATAGCTGTGGGAGCTCCCTCCCGTGGCTCTTCAACATCGCACTGAATTGAATTCTGCCCATAGGGGGAATTATGTTGGCACTGTGTGCCATGCTGGAACGGCACATCACGTCCACAACCATACAAGTTTTCACTCGCACCACATAGGAAAACTGATTTCTGCATTACCGTAAGTACCTAATGTGCTCAGCCAGGTGTTGAAACCCACCCACCCCCCCCCCCCCGCCCCCCAAATACTGTAGTGTTCACGCTAGTGTAGGCACTGTGCCTGTCAGAAAAGGGCACTTAAGCGCGTGCCCAAAAAAGGTGCATGGGCATTCAGAATAGGGGTGTGGTCTTGAGATGCGCCTTTTTTTTTTTTTTTTTTTAATCACAGACTGGTCCGTGCCCAGCATGTCATGGAGATGTTGGGCTGCCCCGAAGCTCTTCCTGCAATGCGAATAGATGCCGTGCGCATGGCATCTATTCACTTGCAGGTGATTGTTTCAACTGAAATTCCTCCCCGCGGTACACTGCCGCCAGCGAATGGGGACGGATGTTTCAACGGTGCGCTGTCATAAGGGCAGGGTGCATTTCAGTGCTTTCAAATCGAGCATGGCGCCCCACTGAAATAGCCTAGCGGGAACACTGATCGTTTATTTGGTAAGATTTTTTCATAGTATTATATTTCCCTTCTTTTGTACCTTCAAAGCATTTGTACTAAACTTTGAAAATGAAACCGATGACATTGGATATACTCCAAAATGATGTCTGTACTAAATGAGGATTTACATTTTGGGGCGGAATTCAATTGTTTTCAGCCCCCTTAGCAACCGCCGGAGCTATTCAATTGTTGCTCATGTCGGGAGCGATCAGCTGCCAGCACTCGGTCGCAGCCCCAGGGGGGTGCGAACTGAAATGGGTGAGAAGTGACCTGTTTGGGCGCCCAAACGGCACTTGTCGCGTTCGTGCCAGCACTTTGGTCGGGGGAAGCCGATTTACGTGGCTAAACCTGGCCACTTTGGTCGCGATCAGCGCAAAACAACGGGAACAATTGAATAGCGGCCCGCCATCTCCCATCACTTTAGATGGGAGATGTGGACCGCGAAATCAATTGAATACTGCCTTTTGTAGTGTGCTTTTTAAAAGCAGTCCTGTGTCTTTGGCTGACCATAGAAGCATCTTGGATTCTCGCCACATAGCCTTGTAGCTGCCTGTTAATATGGTCGCATCCAACAGTTTTCTTTGAGGCTGCTGGTATGTCTAAGCCCAATGCCCTTCAACTATTGACCTTGTGCTCATAGGAAACTACCATTAATTTAAGGGTCTGTATGTTGCACATCTCACTGCTCAGTACTGCTGACATGTATCTTTCCATGTTATTGTTCCTGCAGGAATTTGAATGTATCATGCAGATCTCTCTTGAAATCTCTCTTGTAATATGGTAATTATTGTGACCAAGCCTATTTAAATCCACACTGCTCATCCTAACAGGTGTGACAGCAGATTGAAATGTGAGCCTGACATTACATTTATTTTAATTTACCTCCACATATTGGTAAATTTATTACCAGTATGTATTACATTCGCTGTGATGTCTAGCTGCGCACATATCAGTTACTTATGGTAGTGCCGACGTAGCAAGTTTTCCATAGCACCTTTATCTGGTGTTAGGGAAAACTTGCAATCCTGTCGGCATACGATGTGCTGTGCTGGATCAGAACATTGCAAATTTAATCCCCACCATGTTGGCGATTTTGGGAGCACCAAATATTGTGACTTTGATTTGCATTAGACATCCCATGCACATCACCTGCAAATGAATGATGCACCTAGTTTAACGCCATCCTCAAATCAATGCAGTAGGTACAGAGTACCTGGTCGGGGCTCGGTGTAGCCATGCCACTTTGGTGCGAATGCTTCTTCAGCGGGCATTCTGTTGCATCCAATTCTAGAATTTTGGGATTAAGATCTAATACAAATTATGGATTATTCAATAACTAGATCTACAGGGGATGATTGGATTGTAAATGATATACCTGAGGGCAGCAATTCAAAATTGACAGAGAAAGTTAGTGAGGATTGTTCTCCTGTGGTTCTTGGAATTTGATCCATAAGTGAGTATGTGGAGAGTAAAATACTTAGGGGCAGACTTATCTGTTTATTGTGTAGTGTTGAAATACTTTCAAATCGTTTTCTTTGGGCTCAATTCAATTGAACGCAAATTAAATAGCGCTGGGAGGGAGCTCCCGGAGTTATTCAATTCAGTGCGCTGTTAAGGATTTTTTCTCACACCCCTCCAGGGGTGTGAGCAGAAATCCGACAAAAGTAAAGGCGCGATGCTGTTTTCTGCACTTAGCGCGGCAGAAACAGCATAGCACCGGGAGTGTAGTCGGAGAATGCCTGTTCTCACGACTAAACACCCTGATTAAGGCGCGAGGGCCGGGAGAACGGACATTCTCCGACCTAACAAGGTGCTGAATTGAATAGCTCCGGGAGCTCCCTGGCGCTATTTAATTTGCGTTCAATTGAATCGAGCCGTGTGTGTGCGCGCGCTCGCTGAATGTGCATCTTGCCCCTGGGGTTTCTGCATACATTTTGAGGATTTCTTGTGAATGTTTAAGAATTTTAGTTGGCACTCGTATTGGTAGTCTCCCAAAAATATAGGTATTTAGGGTGCTCATCTTAATTGCCATTATATGACAAAAAGATATGATTAATACCAGACACTTCAACCTATGGTACTCCAAGTCTTATGAAACTACAATAACCTGCCTGCTCTTCTATCTGGCTGGGTATGATGAGGCTTGTAGAGGCCCAGGTTGTCCAGGCCTAATTATTCCATGTTGGCTCCAATTCTTAAGGCACACATCTACTAGACGACAGGCAAAAGACTGCATGATTATGACATTGTAATCGTGCAGTCGTTTGTCTGTGATGTGCCTTCACTGAACGAGCAGTCGTTCAGTGTAGGCACATCAATCATCTGCAAACATGTTGAACCTGACTATATCGTCACATTAGACATCTATCATCATACAAATATGTTGTATAAACGACCAGCGGGAGCGTGCGTCGCTGGTCGTTTTAGACACTTTTATTTTAAACAATCTGCAAACTATTATCGATCGAACAATAACGTTATCGTTCAATTGATAAATGTAATCGTCTAGTGGATGTGTGCCCTTACGCTTGAGTGAAATTTGCCTCACCAGATCATAAATATGATTTATTCTGTTAAATTCTGCCAATGAAATGAATGTCATTCTGATTTTTTTTTTCTTCGCATATATTTGGTAATTGGAAATGTACACTGTATTCTGGTATTCATTGAGAGTAAAGGTGCATACACACTAGACAATGTGCTCACGATGTGATATCGTGAGCTATTTCCCTTGAACTCTCCATGGCAGTCCAGGACACGATATGGTGCTAAAAAGTATCCAATCTGACTTGAGCTCTATCGTGCACAAAATCTATCTATTGCACAAAATTGTATAGGAGATTGGAAGATCTTGCCTGCAGTAGGCAAGATCTGAAGATGCGATGTACGACTAGCGGGTACGCGCATCGTGATTGTGAGTGGACACTCAAGATTTGGACATTTTACACGATTTGTCCTGATGTATCGAAATCGGGCTAATCATATAAAATATCGTCTTGTGTGTACGCACCTTCGGTTAGGCAAGGTGTTTAAGTATTCTGTTTACAACAGGAGTGATCAATAAGCACCCCCCTTCCCAGCTGTTGTAGAACATACCAGCATGCCCTGCCAAAGTTTTGCGATTTGGCTATGCTAAAACTGTTGCATGACATGCTGGGATATGCAGTTCATCAGCAGCTGGAGGGCTGCTTACTGCCTACCCCTGGTCTACAGCGTTATTTTAAGTTCTCAAGAGCCAGCCTTGACACCAGAAATATTAGGGTTATTGCATATTAATTCTTGCCACCAGTGGCACTATGAAGAAATCCGATATTCAGAGTGGTCCCTGCTTCGCGCAAGTTCTGTTTTTGGAAGCCATTCACAAGCACAGAAGCTGTTGGGTTATGATAGAGGCCTTCTATGACCCTAAAACAGGGGCAGATACCACCTTGAAAAGAAATGTGAAAGAAAAATGGGCTTTTGTCCATAGCAGATGGTTGCATTTATTTTGCAAATCTCACTTGAAAAATGTCATATGATTTGCAACACTACTATCTTTTCTTGAACTATATTGCATAAATATAGTTTTGCTTTCCTCCACCCTGAAACCAGACCAGCTGTCATTGCAATCCTGCGGACGACTGCTTGTGCCGAGCGTCTTTTTCGCCTAGATATGTATCTTCTGGTGTGTACACACGGTATGATTAAAATGGACGATATGATCGATAACTATCGTTCATATTGTGCATTTTTCGGTGGTCAACGACCTGCGATGCACGGGCACGCATGGACGATAACGATATCATCCAACGATCGAGGGTACCTATAGTAATCTGGTCGATATTGACCAGGTTACTAAAGGGACCCGCGATCGTTGGCCATCGGTGGGTTCATGGTGTGCTGGATGATCGATATCGATCATCTAGCGCCACGGGAGATCGTTCAACGTTATCGTTGACTATCATCCCGTGTGTATGCACCATTAGTTGCAAAGCGATGCAACGAAGACTCACCAGAAGACTGCAAAGATTAATTTGATATGTGACACTTGTATATCTGTGTTCCACTGAGTCTGTAAATAAAGCATAACAGAACTTCGAGTGGAAAAAAGCTGTGGCTGTATACAGATTCAGACTCAGTCGCACACAGATATAAAAGTGTCGTATATCAAATGAATTGGTGCATTGCGACTAATGCTGGGCATACACTATACAATTATCTGGCTAGTTGGAATAAAAACCTGGTAATGTATGGGAACAAATGACAATCGATTTTATGGCATTAAACACTGGAAAATGGACAAACAATTGTTTAAATTTTGTTTTATTTAACCAATTTGGCTGAATGTCTGTTTTCCAGTGTTTGTGAACAAATGTTCGATTGTCATTTGCTCCCATACATTACCAGATTTTCATTCCAACCAGACAGATATCTGCCAGATAATTGTACAGTGTATGCCCAGCATAAGGCACATTTTCAGTCGTAAAAAGATGCTCTGCAGAGTAGGGTCGCAAGGGACCTGGTGTAACTGCAGCAGAAATGTATGCGGACACATTTGTGTTTATTTAGGGTGCGACACAATTGTTTTCACCCGTGGCTGTGCTTAGTAGGAGCCTGATGGAGGATTTAAGTTGTTACTCCGTTTGGGCGTAAATGCCACATGTGGACACATGCTTGCACCCTCCTGAGGAGGTGGCGAGCAGAAATGCGAGAAGTCCTGGTTTTGGGAAACATTTGTGTGCGCCAGCGGTTCTCATGTCCGAATTGAGCAATTGTTAAATTGCTTTATTGCACACCCATTAATTAAAGCAGTGTTAATATATTTCTTGCTTGTGGACTTCATTTGAGTGAGCTGAACCAATACAGTAAATTCACACACACCTGAGAAATAGGGAGGGTGAACCAGATCAGATAGGTACTAAATCTGCCTAGCATTAGCTAAGACTTCACGAACTCCTCTCCTAACAATCCTATACTACAGGAGAGAACATTCTCAATCTTAAAGGGTAAACAACTTAGAGGCAATACACAGAGAAACACCTCATGGTTCACAGTATTAAAATATTATGCAGGATTCAATTTTCTAACATTAATGCAAAAAAACCTGGTTTAAACCAAATAAATTAGTTTTTTTATTTTTGTTTTATTTTAAAAAATAACCTGTTTTTTTCCAACCCTGCTTAATGTGCTATATGTGTTTAATTGTATATAACTGGCACACTGATAGCAATCCCTGATTTGCATTATACACCTCTGTAATTTAAGTCCTACCAAATTAGTTGCATGATTATTGTAAGTTCTTTTTATATTATACATTTTAAGTAATATACATAATTAAAATAATTTGAATATACATATATAGAATAATCAGTATTTGAAAAACCTAATATGCCTATTTTGACAGTTACTATGATATTTTTAAGTGGTTTTAAATTTGGTTATTCTTTGTGTATATCCACTTTTTGTTTGGCAACAGGTGGCGATCTGGCAGGCTGTTAAGGTTTATTATGGCAAATTGCCATAGACTTGCATAAATATTTTTGGGTGGGATATTTTTAGACATCCTGTTAATCCGGCTCATGTACCCCCAGATAGGATATAGTTTAACGTGCACTATGCATGAAGTGACCTTTAGAATTGAATTGCGCTTAAATAATAATAATAATAAAAAAATATATATATATATATATATATTATATATATATATATATATATATATATAATTTGTTTACCAGTGTGTGTTATATATATATATATATATATATATATAGGTGCACTCACCAGTCTTCTAAGATGAGTTTTTATTTCAGGTCTGGCACTCCCTATAAGAAAAGCAACTTGGCCGGGTGCCCGCAAGTAATTTTGAACAATCTTACGTGGGAAGCAGCACTCCTGGCACATATGAGGCTTGAGACAGCGTATAGTAGGTCAACGTTTCAAAGCTCTTCAATACCGCTTTTTCATCAGGACGAAAAAGCAGTATTAAAGAGCTTTGAAACGTTGACCTACTATACGCTGTCTCAAGCCTCATATGTGCCAGGAGTGCTGCTTCCCACGTAAGATTATATATATATATATATATATATATATATATATATATTCACCACATAATGTTCTCTGAACACTGCTGCGTTTGCATAAAACACTAGCGTTTGCTCCTAATTGAATTGCTGCATTTTTGGTGGGGATTACTATTGGTGATGGGAGTGGGAGTCATTTGATGGTCTCTAACACATTGATAGGTAATACCTTTGTGAGAACAGGAAACCTAGGTTGTCCCTCTTCCTTAAGCTTTGGTACACATTAGGACGACAAATTGGCCTTCCTGCCGATCCACAGTCCTGTCTGACAATTAAGTGCATACACACTTACCAATAATCAGATGGTGTGTCGTGCTTAACTTTACAAATGGGCGGGCATTTACATGTGCCGACCCAGTTATGTCGGTCACCGGCGGCCTGTGGAGCAAGTGTACAGGCGGTCGTCTGACCGCACGTACACACAGCATGATGTGCAGATATGTTGGCCATCAGCTGTGCTGCACGGCTGACGCGATATGTCTGAACAACATCGTTCAGACATATATCTGTACACACTGGCCGACGCACACACAATATATCAGCCGTTGCCAGAACTGGTCCCAGAATGTCTAGATGAGGTCTGGAACATGTTAGTTTACCTGTTGATAAGAACTTGTCAAAGCAGGTGGTATATTTCTTTTGAGATCTGTCTTATTCTACTCCCCAGTAGGTAAAACTCTTCTGTCTTATCTCCACTTGTTCTTTTTGGACATTGAACAGACTCCACCCACTAAAACACATTTTATTGGTAAAAGGCATATAAATCATAGGCCCTGATTCAGAGCCGGACGCTCTGACAGAGCGCTCGCTCTGAATCAGGGCCGTCCCTCCTACTTTTTGGAGCGGCCTCTTGGTCGCTCGCAAAGCTGTGGGTGACCACCCACAGCTATAGCGAGCAGCCAAAATGCTGGTCGCCATGGTCAAGACCATCGTGACCATCAGGCTTGCGACGAGACCCGTCTGGGCAGCCATGCCCCTGGCACGCCCACCAAAGGGGGCGTGCTGTCAATCACCATCGACCGCACGCCCCCTTTGGTGCGAGACCCATAACGACTGCTTGGCCGTCGTTATTCGGGTCTCGCGCATGCGCACGACGGAGCCGCCTCCATCGTGCACATGCGCACTTGGGCAACATCGACCCGCTTGCGAGCGGGTCTGAATCAGGCCCATAATTCGTAATGGCGCAAGTAGGAGGTTTACAATTGGAATAAAGCAATGTGAGGCACTAGTCAGTAAAAAAGGTGTATTTAATTCATATATATCACATTAAAATACCATATAGAAATAAACCATGTATAGCTAAAAAATAGAAATATTTTTCATGTCTATTTTTATTTAAATATATAACATATATCAGATGAGAAAAATAATAAAAGGAAAAAATTCCAATTAATATAAAATTGACATGTACCACATGAATTGCACAAATGCCACATCAATAAATATATCTCAATATTTCATAAAACACCAATTGATTCTGCTCAGCAGGAAATAAGTATAAAAAAATTAAAGTTTTAGTTGAGGATATTTTGTAACATCAAAGTGTCAAATTGTAGCTCCGTTTCATCCGGATAATTTGTATCCTTTGCTTTGAAAAAGGAAAAAGTACCTTATAGCACTAGCTCAAAATTCTTAATAGAAATGTCTTTGGACAAGGGCCCTCATTCAGAGCCGTACGCTCTGAGCAGAGCGCACGCTCTGAATGAGGGCCGCCCTCCATGAAAATGGAGCGTCCTCCTGGACGCTCGTATAGCTGTGGGTCACCACCCACAGGCTATACGAGCGTGCAGTTTGATGGCCGCGATGGTCAAGATGATCGAAACTGCGAGCCGGAGCCTGCGGTTGAGGTTTTCAACCGCAAGCTCCGGAGTGATTTTGGCTCTATCAGAGCCAAAATCACTCCCACTGACATCACTAGTGATGTCAGTGGGCCGGCTTCTGACGGGAGGCGTTCCCGTGGGAACGCCCCCGTCAGGGAGGCACGCCCCCGGCACGCCTACCAAAGGGGGCGTGCTGTCAATCAACATCGACAGCACGCCCCCTTTGATCAGACACAACGAGCGAAGGACTTTCCTTCGCTCGTCGCGTCTGGCGCATGCGCACGACGGAGCTCCCTCCGTCGTGCGCATGCTCAGTCCAGAATATCGACCCACTTGCGAGCGGACAGCCGCTCGCGAGTGGGTCTGATTCAGTCCCAAGGTTCCAAGAGAAATATCAGTATAGTTATAATAAATAGTTTTTTGTTTTGTATAACAATCCCAAATCCTGGGTGTATAAATTAATCCAGGTTTGGAGGTAATAACTGTGGAATTTTTTCAGACGTGGATTGCCAGAGGGATTTAAACATGTATGTGTATTGTATCAGCGTCTCATAGAGGATTCTATCCCCGATGGTATCCCTTGTGTCTAAATAGTTCAAAGAGCCTGTTTAGTCATCCCCGGAGCGGGAACCATGTGCAGCAGGGGGACCGGCTGCGGCTGCTCGCAGCTGAGTCCGGGTCCCCGCGGACCGCCGCTTTCCATCTGCATGCCGCGGGTAAGTCTCCAGCCTTCCCCGATTTAGCGGGGACAAGCTGGGCAGCGGCAATAGGAGGACCACAGGCGGCACGCGGGAGTGGCTAGGTCAGCCAAGGGGACTGTCAACCATTGCAGGGGGGTGGAGCCCTCCCCACTCACATTGGGCACCTAATAATAGCGCACTTTTCCCAGTTTCTCGACACGCGACAGACTGTGAATACAGCTCAGGTCCTCCGGTTGCAGTACAAGCCTGTCCTGCATCCTGGCACAGCAGCTCCTTTTATCCAGTCTCTACATTCTGTCCAGCTACAAGATTTCGAGGCCGTGCAAGACTTCAAGGATGTGTGGATTCAGACCTGCTCAGACGCCTGGGTTCGAATTCTGATTTTGCGTTTTATCCTCCACTTTGTTTTTTTCATGACAGGTCTTCCATCTTCGACGGAGAAGAGGAAGGTGTTGCAGAAGGCTACTTCCAAACTCCTAGAGTCAGAGGTTGTTGTACCAGTTCTACTTCACCAGCGTAAGGAAGGGTTCTATTAAAATCTTTTTGTGGTCCCCAAGCCAGACGGCTTGGTGTGGCTATTCTGAAACTTTGAATCTTCACTTAACGTTTTACAGGTTCAAGATGGAATCCCTGCGCTTGGTGATCGCGAGCTTGGAACGGGGGATTTCTGGTGTCATTAGACAAGGACACATACTTGCACACTCCTATATGGGACCACATCAGGCATTTCTCAGGTTTGCAATTCATGAGTCTCATTATCAGTTTCGAGCTCTTCCGTTCGGACTCTCTTCGGCTCCGAGTCTTCATGGCGACCATGGTTGCCCTTCGGCTTCAGGGAGTAACCATATCTGGACGATCTCCTCTTCAAGGCTCTTTCTCCGGAAAGATTACTTCAGGAAGTATTTGTAACGTACCACCTCCTGTTGCGAATCGGCTGGATCATTAATTTTTCGAAGTCTCAGTTGGTTCCATCACAGCGCCTCCCGTTCCTGGGGATAATTTTGGACACCATTCTACAGAAGGTGTTTCTACCACAGGACAAGGCCATGGAAATTCATGAGCTGGTCCGCCTAGTTCTCAAGGCTCTGTGAGTGTCTGTTCATATTTGCATCTGACTTCTAGGAAAGATGGTGGCTTCCTTAGAGGCATTAGAGTTCGGTCGTTTTCATTTTCGGACCTTCCAGTTAAACCTATTGCCCCAATGGTCAGGATCCCATCTCCACATGCACAGCCTGGTCCGTCTTGCTCCCAAGACAAGAGTTTCCCTCTTTGGTGGTTGCAGTCCAGCCATCTTTTGGCAGGTCGGCGGTTTGGGGTTTGGGTCCTTCTGACGATGGAAGCCAGTCTCAGGGGCTGTGGTGCTGTGGTTCTGGGACATCATTGCCAGGGCCGCTGATTAGCTCAGGAGACCCCTCTTCCGATAAATATTCTGGAACTCAGAGCAGTGCACAACGCCCTACTGGAGTCTTTCCTGCTTCGAGGGCTAGCCATTCGGGTCCAGTCTGACAATGCAACCGCTGTGGCGTACATCAATCGGCAGCGTTGTCGGCAGACTTTATCCCAGGAGTCGACAACTGGGAAGCCGATTACCTCAGTCGCCATGATCTCCATCCGGGGGAATGGGCTCTGCATACTCAGATTTTCCAGCAGCTGGTTCAGCTATGGGGCAGACATCCGACCTCATGGCATCCAGACACAACCATCAAATTCCTCGTTACTACTCCCGCACTCGGGATCCAGAGGAGGAGTTAGTGGATGCATTGACCGCACGTGGCTGTACCACTTTGTGTATCTATTCCCACCAATTCCCCTTCTTCCTCGAGCGATCAAGCGCATCAAGAGGGGAGAGAGTCAGCGTCATCCTGGTGGTTCCGAACTGGCCGCGCAGGGCCTGGTACTCTGATCTACAGTTGCTTCTTGCAGCAAAGCCTTGGTCGCTGCCCCTTCGTCCGGGCCCGTTTCCTTCAGCAGGGCCCGTTTCATTACCTCACCTTACAGCGGCTGCAGTTGACGGGGTGGTGGTTGAGACCATCTGGTGGCATCCCGGTCTCTGCTGGTATCTATTTCATTGCATTCTACGTGTTTGGTTGCTCCCTCCTGGGCGGCTGCTGGGGGGGGGGGGGGTTCGGTTCCCAGCTCTGCCGTGCGGCCACTTAGTCAAATGCGAACACTTTTTTTTTTTTTTTTTTTTTTTTTTTGTTTCTAGAGGTTTGACACCTTTTACGCCTGCTGATTCTCAGGTTGGCCGTTCAGTTTTACAGATGTCGCATCACTCTCACTCCCATGGGAGTGGCTTTGGGACATCCCCACAGTCTTGACTCCAGTGTCTGTAACCCTTTATAACAATAGATCCAAAATGCGCAAACAATTATTTGTCATAAACTGCCCATGTGGCACTGAAGAAAGCCTTCACCAAACCTTAAAATAGTCTTAGAACACACACCTTGTGTCACACAGTGGTGCTTTAGATAATCCACACTTACCATAGACGTTTACTGTGAACAGGCTACAGCAAAAACTTTTTCGGAAGATGTGAAAAAAGGGATTTATTCCTTTCAAACACTTTATAATCTCAAAAAAATAGAGACTGATAGTTCAATACTGTCATAAAACACCAAACATTTATTATAATATATATATATATATATATATATATATATATTGCACTCACATGTTAACATAAAAGAACCAGCATATATCACCATAAGGTGAACACTTTGGCAGTTCACAGCATACAGGGTGCGGCCAGGATATTTATTATTTATTACCAGTTATTTTATATAGCTCGCACATATTCTGCAGCGCTTTACAGAGCATATTTGGCCACTCAATCAGTCCCTGCCCCATTGGACTTACAATCTATATTCCCTACCACATGCACACGCATGCAAACTAGGGTTCATTTTTGGTGGGAGCCAGTTAACCTACTAGTATATGTTTGGAGTGTGGGAGGAAACCAGAGTACCCGGAGGAAACCCACGCAATACACAGGGAGAATATACAAACTCTGCACAGTTAGGGCCGTGGTGGGAATGTAACCCACAACCTCAGTGCTGTGAGGCAGTAATGCTATCCATTACACAATCTGTGCTGCCAATCTGTGGATATCCCTCAGATGTTGGTTAATTGGAGTCATCCACCGCATGTCCCGTAAACCTGCATCGGAGCTCCTGGACAAAGTATCCAGCGTTCCACCACTGTCTGTACTGTCCTTGTATCTGTAATGCAGCTTAATGTGTTTCAAACCATGATTGTTCTTCCTCAGAAGCTTTTAGATACTGCCTCAGTTTTACAGATGTCGCAGCGCTTTCCTCCTGTGGGAGTGGCTTTGTGACATCCCCACAGTCTTGACTCCAGTGTCCCCTGTGGATAAAGAAAACAGGGTTTATTTTTTTTTCCCTGATTGTACAGGGGACACTGGACGCCTACCCTGCGCTGCTTTTTTTTCTGCTTGATATCCGTGTGATTGTTTGTCTTTGTGGACAGTTGTTGGTCTTTTGTTTTTGTTCTGTTCTTTTTCCTCCTCCTAGAGGTCTATTTTCCTCTCAGTCTCCTCTCTGCTCAGTTTCTAGAACTGGGGAGCATAGAGGGGGAGGAGCCAGTCACACTTTTAGATTTCTTAAAGTACTGACTCCACTCAGCACCCGACTCCAGTGTCCCTTGTGGAATCGGAGAAACAGGATTTTGGTACTCAGTTAAATCTGTTTTCTTTTATGGACATGCCATTGTAATCTGTACCAAACTTTCTTTTCTGGCGTAAGGGCATAATGTAGACCCACCTGGTATAGCAAGACACTCGCACACATTTTACTTGCTTGCATAGACCATTGCATTGTCAAAATAATGCCTTTGCATCACTTGTATGCCCATGATGTTACATTTGAATCAGGGTTGAGGGAAAAAAAAAAAAATTTTTCCATCCCTTCTTAGAAAGCATTAACAGTGGTCCCCAACCTTAATTGAGGTGTGAGCTACTTTAGTAAAATTAAACCTCCTGAAGAGCTACTAAAATTGTAGAAAAAAAAAATCTGGCTAATGACCGAACAATTGAAGGTCAAAAATGTTTCATAGAAAATAACAATGCATTTAATTATTCGTGATATTATTGTTATTTGTAAATTTAAATTTAGGCACAGGCACATTTCACTTTTTTTTTTTTTTTTTTTTTACAGCTCCAAGGAGGTGCGTGCAGTAGAGGAGCAAAAGATATAGGCAGGGCTGCTGTGTGATTTTCCGGTAGGGCTGGGTGAGAGTCACTCGCTCTGCTGTAGCGTAGACGCTGTGGATGGAACCACAGGGAAGCACAGCTGCGGCAATCACTTGACATGCTTCCCTGTGGCTCCACCCATGGCGGTGACACCACAGGGGAGCACGCATCAGAGGTCACTTCCTCCTAGTTTACTCAGCAGTGCTGCAGCTAGGTGAGCTACCAAAATTAAGACCGCGAGCTACCGGTAGGAGACCACTGCATTAAAACATGGTTGATCAAGGTTTCTAATACATAGCAATGTCTCAGTATTAATAGTATTATGCAGGATTACATTTTTATTTTTTTTTTCTTCATTAAAACATTTAATTAAAAAAAACTGGTTAAAGGAACAAAAAAAACAGTGTAAACAAAAGCTTGTTTTTGATTTTTCCGTTGATTTGAATGCACATCATTTTGGATATTCTCTTCAAAGTTTTTTAAACTATCTACTTTATTAATGCTGAATTTCATTATAGTTTGAATGTCTGGGAGTAGCTACCACAGAGAGGTGTGCAGTTGGGATGCCGACTGTCTAAATGCCGACTGTCTAATCCCAGCAAGTACTAAGTCGAAATCCTGTCATTAGACCTACGCTTACCGATCGAAGGTAAGCCGGTCGCAGACAGCCCCGGGGGGGGGGGGGGGGTTAGGCACCCCTACGGGGGGGTTAGGGGGCTGGAGGTTAGGTTGGTAAATAGAAAAAATACTCCTGTCGGGATCTTCACTGCCGGGCTTCAACTGTCAGGATTTGAGCCATGCGGCCGGCGCTTAATCATACTGATTCCCACAGAGATGGGGTTGGTGAGATTGAGAAGCATAAAAATATTAATCTAAGGGGGAATTCAATTTGTTTTATTTTGGCATCTTAAGTAATGGGTGTATGTGTGCTATAGTAAATGTATATCTAGGTTTATATGTATTTATTTCTAGCATGCAATTTACTTGGCGTAGTTGTGTGTGGGGTGTTTTTTTTTTTTTTTTTTTTTTTTTATGTTCTAAATAATTATTAGATCATTGAATACTTGCCTGAAATTACAGTACCTGCATAATGCTACCAGGGTTTATGGAATTATTTTAGTTTTATGAGCAGCATTTATTTTGTATTCAGATTATTTAGAATCCAAATTTCTTGATGCAGGTCAAAAGAAATTGGGTTTTTAGCTTCATAAAACAGAAGTTTACAGGAATCTATGATCTGCAAACTGGGTTCTGGGAATTGCCCATAGTAAGCATGCTAAGCTTGCCCCCCTTTTTAAACTCCCTCTGAAATCTGCAGGTGACTTTTGGTAATTTGATGAAACCAAGCATGCATTTCACTTGAGGGAAAATGCACCAAGATCAAGCAGGAACGGAAGACATTTGCAGTAGAGGCCTGGCAGAGCATCACTAGGGATGAAACCCAGCGTCTGGTGATGTCTATGCGTTCCAGACTTCAGGCTGTAATTGCCTGCAAAGGATTTGCAACAAAGTACTACAAAGTGAAAGTTAGATTTAGGATTGTTTAGTTTGTCCCATTACTTTTGGCCCCTTAAAAAGTGGGAGGCACATATAGAAACCGTTGTGATTCCTACACCGTTCACCTGATTTGGATGTAATTACCCTCAAATTAAATCTGAAAGTCTGCAGTTAAAGCACATCTTGTTTGTTTCATTTCAAAGCCATTGTGGTGGCGAATAGAGGCCAAAATATGAAAATTCTGTCAATGTCCCAATATTTATGCACCTGACTGTATATGTGGATTTTCTATATATTCAATTTGCTTGCTTAGGTTTCCACTGGGTGCTCAGCTTGCTTTCATCCTCTATTCCAAATAAACTTTGGTAGATTAATTTGTTTCTATTGAAATTATCCTGTGTGTTGGGAATATAGATTGTAAGCTACATTAGGGCAGAGACTAATGATGGTTTAATATAATCTGTAAAGTGCTATGCAAGGGATGCAGTCAGCATCCTGGCGGTGAACATCCCAACTGGCACAATAGCAACTCCGAAATCCCGATATTCATCACAATACCTGGAATTCCGATGGTCAAATTCCCAACAGTGAATCTTTATGGGTTAGGCTGCGGCAGGGGATGGTTAAGGTAAGGCTGTGGAAGTGGACGGTTAGGGTTGGGCTGCCAAAGGGGATGGTTAGGCTGCGGGAGGGGTGAGTAAGGGTTAGGTGTATAATAAATTTGAAAGTCAGGATTCTTCTGCTGGTATTGTGACTGTCTGGACAGTTACCGTCCAGGCATCATATCTGACCCCTATATAATATGTAAGCACTATGGGGGTGCAATTCATTTCTATTCGCCGACAGTTGACCCCCCCCCCCCCCCTCGTCCTTGCGTTCGACTGATATATTCAATTGTTGCTCCTGCCGGGCGCGATCAGCTGCCAGTGCCGGCATTTCAGCTTGCACCCCCAGTGTGCACTTCAGTTTAGGCATTTTATGCGCATTCGGCGCAATAGTCTAAATCCTTTGAATATCTCCCTGCGATCTCCCGTCACTTTAAACAATTGAATTCCATTTTATTTGACAAATGCAATGAGAAAATGAGGACTAGTATTATTTCTAAAGTCCACTAAATGCATAATAGCCAGTGATTGCAAAATATGCGCTATAGTGTGTTTTTACGCAATCCTAGAGGTGAGGTAAGTTTTTAAAGAACAGGGTCCCACAGGATGCGGTGTGTGTGTGCGCGCGCCGCAGAGAAGCCAATCGCCACTGGCGGTGATTGGTTGGGGAGATGCTGCTTGTGGTGACTGGCTGCCTGTGTGCGCCACAGCAGCCAATCACCACCGGCAGCATCTCCCCAACCAATCACCTGGCATGTGGGACACTTTATGTAGAAGAGGGGTTTTATTAGGTCAGAAGGAATCGTTCAATAGAATCTGGACATTTCTCAGCTACCCTGGTCATGCATATATGGGAGGGTGAGTCTTATGCTACATACATGTAGCATAAGATTAATACAGCAAAAACCGAAAACGCTTACCTCTGACAAATCATGCCTCAATAGGGGGAATTCAATTCAATGCTCTATTGAATAGCGACAGGAGGGACTCCCAAAGCTAATCAATACACCGCGCTGTTTGGGCTCGCTAAGGATTTCTACTCTCACCCCCCCTGGGGATGCGAAGAAAAATCCAACCAAAGTGCTGGGTGCGTGGCTGTTTTTCTACATAGCGTGGCGCTAACAGCCGCGCACCCTGCACTTTGGACAGAGAATGCCGATTACCGCACCTTAACACCCTTGTTAAGGCGCGATAACCGGCATTCTCCGACCACACAGCGCACTGAATTGAATAGCTCCGGCAGCTCGCTTTTGTTATATACAAAATGATAAATGCTTCCATTTGTTGGTTTTATAAAAACTTTACAAGGCAACTGTGTTCCTCGGTGAGCAGTCATTTTATTGCCTAACGATTTTTTTTTTTCATGATATTAAATTGTGAGGTCTCCTCTGTTTTTACTATTTAGAACACTATTTAAAGGTTTGTTTGATAAGTACTAACATCCTGCTCTATATTACTCTTGATAGACCTCTGACCTAGACAAGTTTGTGTCCTCCATCAATTGTGCATGATACAAGGATCATTGTACCATGTACAGAAATTGCTTCTGAACTCTCCATTCACTGTTCAGAGAAAGTTTAGCATGCAGAGAATGTGGGCAAATCATCTAACTTTTGTTGAACCCTCACTTATAGCAAGTAAGTACATGCACAGTTCCATTGTGACTTTATTCCTGCCCCTTTACTTTTCATAATAGAAATGCATTAGTTTACTGATACAGCTTTTCAAATACCTCTGCAAATTGGCAGATTAAATGAAGTTCATGCACTTGTGCTTTCAAATTCTGTTTCTGTGCTTCACTGCATTGGTTACTTCTACTTGCATATACTAATAGTAGTAATAATGTTCTTTATAGAACACCTTTCTCCTAAAGTATTCGGTGCTTTACATTTGCAGCAGAAAACCCAAAGCAATCTAGTGTTCCCGCTAGAATCGGTTGCGGGCCGATGACCGGGTGAACTGGCGTGCGCTCGAAAAGGGGGTGCGGCCCCTCAACGTCACTTTAAGGGGCGTCATTAGTAGGGGCGTGCCCGGCAAGTACGGAGGTGCTGGGCTTCCCCCAAAGCTGTTCCTTAATGTGCATAGATACATTGCATCTATTCACGTGGCGGAAAGACGGCAGTGACCAGGCTGTTTTAGCAGGGCGCCGCTAAAAGGGGCTGGGTGCATTTTGCCCTTTAAAAATTGGGCAGGGTGCGGCACTCTGCTAAAACAGCCTAGCGTGAACACTACAATCTTTACAAGGGATATTAGTGAAATGCTTGGGTGAATAGGCGAGTCTTGAGTCTTTCAATTGATTTCAACCCCTATTGCGCCTGACGGAGGTATTCAATTCTTGCTCCTGTCGGGTGCAATCAGCTGCCAGCGCTACATTTCAGCTCGCAGCCTCAGGAGGATGAGAGCTGAAATGTACGAAAAGTGACCTGTTTGGGCGCCCAAACAGCACTCTTCGCGGTCGCGCCCAGCACTTTGGTCGGGTTTAGCTGCTTTACACGGCTAATCCTGACCTCTATGGGCTCGATCAGGGCGAAAAACGGCCTCAATTGAATAGCGGGCCGCGATCTCCCGTCACTTTAGATGGGAGATCCGGACCGCGTAATCAATTGAATTCCGCCCTATGTTGGAAGGATTCTAGAGTGGAGGACTCTCGAACTGTGCAGGGAAGAGCGTTCCATAGTCAGAACCACAAAGCTGAAAGCTCGAGCTTCAGTTGTTACATACAAAATGATAAATATTCTGAAATGGCTAATCACCCTTTTTACATTCCCTGATTTTATACTGTCCCTGAAATTTTATTTCTACCACAAACATTACCAAGATCCAACACTGTGTCGTCAGTTATGTACAGTATCTTTATTTTGTGTAGTTTATGAAAACATTTGGTACAACTTTAGTAATTCTAGTTTTAGTAACTGTTTCAAAATGCAAAATACAGGATTGTGTATATTTGCTGCCAATTGTTGTTTTCCTTTTTTAAATGTGATTTTATTAATACCATAGCACTGTTACAAAACCCTGTCTATAGCTTCTATTTGAAATTGCTATGAGATACAAGTAAATGAAAATGTAGCAGTGTTTTATAGCCATGATCCTTTTATTATTGGATACAGAGGGGCCCATTTATCAAATATTTGTGGCTTATTCCCTGAAAACACCTGTTTTTTTTGTGGATACCCGCAAATATTTCTTATCCCCTGTATGCATGAAGGAGGAACAGAAGCAGATCTCTGAGTCCGATATCTGCTGCGGTCCCTCCATTTCCGCCAGCAGTTATAGGTCCATAGGAACTCTCCCCCGGCAATAGCCGTGGCACATATGGTCTGTAGACAGGATTCCCGGCACAGGAGTGAAGAGACCATTGAGACGGTTACTTCACTCCCAGCACATTGCAGGGTCGGGCTACTTTCTGAGCCCCTGTGAGTGCAATATGTTACATTAGAGCACTATGGGCCTGATTCAGAGACGCTCGTAAGCGGCCACTCGTTCGCTCCGAGCGATGTTCGCACATCTGCGCATGCGTATGGGTCGTAATGCGCCAACCAGTCATTGCGGTTGGAAATTGTGTGTTCGCAAAATTGCGAGTGCCTGCTAATTTGAGTAACAGGATGAGGCGTTTGTGGGTGGTAACAGGGGAAGGTGCTTGAAAATGGGGAGTGGAGATCCGAACGCAGGTGTGCCAAACTGTGAAAACGGGCGTTTTAAGGGTGTGCATAATTAACAAAGCAGCGTCATCGACCACATCACTTGGTTGTCTCTTAGCCTGAACTGTTCGCATGATTGCGGTAGGAAAATCCAACCACAAGCACTGCGAGCAGTTCAGACGCCTTTCGATGTACTCAATTAATCTAATAAATAGCGGAGATGACATGTAAATAGCGGAGATGACACATGCGAGTGCATATTTCGTTCGCTCGCTCAGACATAGAGGCGTCAACAGACCGCAAAGAACGAGCGCTCTATTTAAATATCCGGCCCCTTTTTCTGAATGAGCCAGCGCAAATAGCGTCCGGCTCTGAATCAGGCCCTATGTTCGCATTCTGCAATGTGGTAATGGGTGCTAATATCGTGCCCAGATCTCATTGCAAATACATTAATTAATAGGCCCCTCAATGGGCACGATTCTATTCAACGCGATGTAAATAGATCCGGGAGTGAGCTCCAGGAGCTATTCAATACACCGCGCTGCCAAGTCCGACTAATGATTTCTTCTCTCATCCCTCCGGTGATGAGAGAAGAAATCTGACAAAAGTCCCGGCGCGAGGCTGTTTTCTGCCCTTCGCGCCTGGAAAACAGCCTCGCGCCGGGAAGTTAGGTCAAGCCCTCCCCGACCTAACATCGCGATGAATTGAATAGCTCTGGGAGCTATCTCCCGGCGCTATTTACATCGCGTTGAATAGAATCGTGCCCAATGAGATTGCTAATAAAGTGACCAACAATATTGAAAGCTGTTAATGTTGGAAAATGATTGCGCTGAAATGTAGTCTTTTTTTTTTACTAGCCGTACAGTTAAAAAAAAAAAAAAAAGAACAAAGTTGATGTATTGAGGATTATAATTCCACCCCAAAATATAGTCTAAGTAAACTGCCTAGATACAAACTCTTGCTAAGGGAGGATACGTGATGCACAAAGTTGCTTACCGTGAGGTAGCATGTAGCCTTTTGGTGATCTTGGTTTTAGTGTCAGCAGGAACGTTACTGGTATCATTCCCACATCTCAAAAGTTTCTGGATATGGTTTTTTTTTTCTTTATTGGATTTCCAACTTGTCCATTCTAAAAACATGGTGTATTTTTTGTTTTTTCTGTCAGTAGCGTTAATGAAGAAACAGCCAACCCTGTAGTATGGACTTTCATGCAGCTGCACTGATTACTACTAACATTCTCCCTCTCCTATTGTTTCTCTGTCCTTGTGGGATATCCCCAGAATTGCCATTATAGACTATATGCTGCATCTGCAATATTAACCTTTTTATTTAACAGTTCAGATATGTTTATGGTAGACCACCTACTTCAAATAGTTAATTTGCAAAACCATTTGTTCCAGCATATCATCAAATGTAATCACTTGCAAATAGTTTTTTCCCTTTACAGCTAAGGTGTATGTTGACTTTTTTTATTTATAGTATTCAAAGAACAGTGAAATGTGTGTAAATAAACCTGCAAAATAAAAAAAATCTTTGAGCTTCACCAGCAGGTCAGTTTCATCTCGAAGACTGATGCAGAAGTACATATTTAAAGTAAATTGGAGCCAAACCCAATTCCTTCTCCAAAGGGGGTAATTCCTTGTCAAAGCTACAAGTGTTCTATACATTTTGCACTAATGTGTGGTACATAGGGGCCCTTACAAACATTTACTGTGGGATGTACGTGTGTGTCTTTCCCTCTCCTGATCAGAGTAGTTTGGTCTATGAAAAGCTATATAGAAACTGACACTCCAGCGGGGGTGAATGTTTGTTTGAATATGTGTGAGGTCTATAAACAGAAACTCCTCAAATAAGTTGAAAAAAAGTGTGAGGAGAGAGCCAAACACCCCAGTTGAGTAAGAGCCTGCTTATGTTCCAGTTCTTACTGTAAGCAACATCAGCCATGGGAAATGCTGTGATCAAACTGGTTGCCCACTGGTGTTAGGAAAATGCCATCGGCACTACATATCATGTGCCATTGTTGCAGCCATTACCAGCACATGTGGTTAGGGATGGGAGTGGTGGCACCATTTTTTCTGTATCTTTTTAACCATTTCACTTTCTCAACAAAAAGCATAAGGTTGGCATTCCACTGCTATATAACTCTTCTTTATTTATAAAGAAAGATGAGTGTTACTATTCTATCATTATAGGTGACCCTTCTTTTTGTTGTCTCTCATTACTCCTTCAGCCTTGAGCACAGGACCTGATTCAGACCCGTTGGCTAGCAAGCGATCGCCCGTTGCTGGCAATGTTTGCTAATGTGTGCATGCGTATACTTCGCAGTGCGTGTGCGCAAACTAGTACTAGCGATCGGGATGCGCTCGCCCTGCAAAGACAGCTCAGTGGAATGAGTGACAGGAGAGGCAGTTTGTGGGTGGTAACAGGGGCAAGCCACTAGAGACGGGGGAGTGGATGTACGAACGCAGGCGTGCCTGTGTTTCAACGCCGTTTCATAGGCGTGCATAATTAACAGGCAGCGTCATTGTACACATCACCTGCTTGTATTTCACACTGAAGGGATCGCAGTGCTTGCGGCCAGGTATAGTCAACCTCAAGTGCTGCAAGCACATCCGATGGTGCTCTATGTACCAATGTTTTCATGCACTTCCTGGAGATGACGTGCGCAAGTGGGCGTCTTATGAATGGCTGGTGGGCGTCTGCATACACAAAGTGATCGCTCGCCAAGACACAGTGGGCGTGCTAATGCCTTGCCGTGCGATCGCCTGCCTTGCTGGGTTTGCATATGCTGGGAGCGAGCGGCCACATCATGCGAGTGGCTTTGGATCAGGTCCACAGTTTCTTGCCTTCCAGTACAGGTTGATTAGGATATTAGTGTAAAGTTTCATGGAATGCCTAATTTTTAGTTCAGAAATAGTAATTCCACCTTTTGTAAAAGAGACTGGTTACCTTTCTACAAATAGCAATGTAAATAAAGCTATTGTAATATTTGTGATGCTACAATGCACTATTTTTGGTTTTGTCACATTATAATATATTTTAAGTATATCCTATATTACTTTGCTACAGCCTATTAATCAAAGCTGGGTACACACGACAGATGTGTCCACTCTACACCTATCCTAGAATCGACCAAGTAGCCCCGTTTGGCACGCCACAAACCTTGCGACTTTTTATTAAACTATGCGTTTTATTGTGCTACTTTTATACCAGTTCCAAATTACTAATACTGAGAACTTAATACAATATGGGGGGGAATACAAATAGCCGCGGGATATACATCGCAGCTAATTGATTGCACTGTGCGGAGAATAAGTTTTCATTTAATTGGCCTTTTCCCTGCATGGTAGACACTGTTAACGCGCGCTAATCCATTGATTCCGTGTAAAACACGGAAACAATGAGCTTTCCCACTCATTAAACCCCATCAGGGTGCCTTTTTTTTTTTTTTTATTGCAGACCTTTCCTCACAGCGCCTGAAGTTTTTAGGAAAAGTCGACCTCTGGATCTTAACGTGTGGGGTGAACCATGCTAATTGAATTGGCCAGCACGTGTAGTTAATTGAATCTGCCCCATTAGGTAGTTAGTACACTATTATTGCATTAAGAAGCAAAATCCAGGAGCGTACTTAATCTGGGTAAAAAGATAGAGGTTCTATACGAGTGACTCACAGCACACATCATTGGGCTTAGTTTTTTGTCACAAAGGATTGGGAAAAAGTAGATTAAGTACAGTGCTTGGTATACTATTAGTGAATTAAGGTGCAAAATTCAGGAAAAAGTACTCAAGCACGGGTATTGATACTTGTGATGGAGCATCTAAGTCATATCATGTGGCGCAAAAGTGATAGGTGTATGAGGACTCATCTGTATGCAGTAATCTGTTTAAGAGGGTGTAGTAAGTATTACCGCCGGCTGCGTGGCCGGCGGTTCAAATCCCGGCAGAAGATCCCGATCTATAATAAGGTAAGTATAGCTAACCCTATTTTCCCCCTAACCCTCCCTTAGGGGTGCCTAACCCCAAGTCTCCTGGGGGGCTGCCTAACCCTAAGTCCCCACGGGGGACCCCTTATATACCACTTACGGATGTATGGGAAATACTTGGTATACTCCCGGCAGGTGGGTGAGTCGAGAAGGCTTGCAGAAGACTTCTACTCAATGGGGTGCGTTTTAAAATACAGACTGAGGGGATTCTGGCTGGCAGAATGCAGACACTATAATTGTAAGTAGTGATGTTAGGGGGAGGATTAGGGGTTGGGGTTAGGCACTATGGGAGTTAGGCTTAGGTTGTGGGTAGGGAGAGGTTAGGTTTAGGGACTGAGGAGGGAGGGTTAGGGAAGGGGGAGGGTTAAGATACCCACCGACAAAGTGTTGGTATTCTGACACTGTTGGAATGCCAGCATTGGGATTCTGACCGCTGGCGTCCTGTACCCATAACCTACTCATTATTAGTGCTGTGGCCCGTAAAGCTGTACTTCAGACATGGATCAATGCCACACCTCCAACATTGCGATTTTTTTTTTTTAATGGAAAAGCTCTTCTTCCATGTATTTAACTTGGACTGGATCGAAACTAGAGAAAAACTTGTTTTAAAAATTTTTTTCAAGCTTAGGAAAGCTATATGGAGACTATGGGCTCGATTCTATTCTGCGAGAAGAGAATAGCGCTGGGAATAAGCTCCCGGAGCTATTCAATACACCGCACTGCTAAGCCCGACTAAGGATTTCTTGCACACCTCCGGGGATGCGAGCAGACATCCAACAAGTCCATGCGCGAGGCTGTTTTCTGCCTTTCGCGACTGGAAAACAGCATCGCGCGGGAAGTTCGGTCGGGGATTGCCCGTTCTCGCACTTTAAACAGGGTGTTTAGTGGCGGGAACTGGCATTCTCAAACTAAACACCGTGCTGAATTGAATAGCTCCGGGAGCTATCTCCCGGCGCTATTTACTTTGCGGGCAATTGAATCGAGCCCTTTTGACCTTAGGTCAGAGGCGTAGAATTTATGAGTCACTGAAACTAACTCACTGGTACTGTCTTCGAATGACATCGGAGGACCGATTTTGTTTGAATGTTTAAGGGGATTTCCCCTTCCTTTCTCCTCCCCTTCCCCTTTGGCTTCTTGGTCCTGTGGCTGCGTTTCCAAATTATTTCTCTTTAGAGTCTCAGCGTTGTAGACTGCAGAGGGGTAGATTTTGCGAGGTTGAGTAATAGAAAGGGTGTTTTTACATATGTCTTTTTTTAGTTCAAGACCAGAGCTTTGTTTCTTTCCCAAGAACTATATTTCTAGGTTATTGTCTATGGTGATTGTATAACTATCGACAGTCGTATTATTAATCCTTTTTATTATTGGAATTGTATATATTTGAATGTATTTACTATGTTTTTATACCTACAAATGAGCTATGTATGGCTTATTTTCTTGTTTCAATAAATATTTCTTTAATAAAAAAAAGTATGGTGTGTGTGTATATGTATATATTTGTGTATGTATGTATGTATATATATATATATATATAATCACACACATATATCACTTGATGCACTTGATGCAACGACAGAGGTTTGTCATTGTAAATACATTTGCAATGCAGTTTATTACAACCTACTCTGTATTTTCTGCAGAATGCCAGCTCAAGGAGGCCGGCAGATGTCATCCAATAGGAAAACTGTTAGAAAGTATGGGAAATTCTCCCTCCCCATGATCACATCTCTATCACAAACATCTTCCCTTTTTGATAAACTCCTGAAACCTTTACAGATATAGGGCCTAAGTTGTATGCTAATGCCATTGCAATAGCGATCCCGTACGCAGCTGATGAGGTGAAAATATGCAAATGTCAGACGCCAAAGAATGTATTGAGACGCCCACTTGCGGCTTTGCAAATTCTAGCATCTGCGTACAATGAAACCTCATCTGTTGCAGAACCTTAGAGTAGATCCGTAATCTGAGTAACCCTGTGGTCGCTCATAGTAGCGATGGGAACTGAGATGCCAGAGAACTTTATCTTGCGCACAGGATCGCAGATACAGGATGTGATACGGCCTCAAAACTGTTGCGACATGCCTGCGTTCTGTGCCGCCACTCCCCATAAACACTCCCTGGCTGTCAATCACACTGCGAGTCCATAGTCTCTGTGACCAACTTCGGTACTGTCCCTTTGCCCATGCACTGTGTGACTCAGACGCATGCGCAGATTTGATGATTATCGCTCAACTGCGTAAACATTGGAATAGCATACATCTAGGTCAGGCCCATAGTTAGTATATATTTTGTAAGTGTCACCTGTTTGCTGCTAAAGTAGAGTTACTATTTTATGTTTATTGGTAATATCATAATTTAAAGTTTTCGGCATGAAGGCAAAAGTGTTTTATGTTTTACTGTAGCTCTTTTGTCAAGTAACTTATAACCTTCCAACTATAAAATAGGCAGTTGATGTCCCATCCACATCTTTAGGGTGGTCTTTAAAACCCCTTTCACACACAAACCCCAGCTATACCTAGCCCGGACCCTAGACCCTGAACACCGGGTTGAAGCCATGGTTTCCGTACTGCGCTTCCCTTCACGCCGGACCTGGGTCTTTCATCTAACAGTGAACGCTTGGAGATGATGTATTCTCCAACCGCTACTGTGCCCTCGAGCAACTCCATTTGAACATGACCCGGGTCAGCAAGACCCAGATCATGCCTTTCACACTACAGGTGACCTGGGTCGGTTTCTGTGATAACCCTGGTACCCAGCAGGGTCAGGGACACGGGCCGTTTCTATTCACACACAAGCCGAGATCCAGGATCGAGCCACAAGCCCCGGCGAAAACCCGGGGTAACAGTGTATGTGTGAAAGGTCTATTACTTGTTTCCAATCGGAAATCAATCCACATATTCCCAAATTACGCAATGCAAGACTGCCAAGTTGTTTGATTCTGTAGATTCTGTGCTATATATTCCTAGTCTTTTCACATGATGAGCAATTTTGGATAACTCCAAAGTCAAACCCAATGAAGGATAAAATTTCTACATGCAATTTCTTCTTCGGGTTCCATAGGGTCCTCAGGAATTACCTCGGGATATATAGTTGGATAGCATCCAATGCACCAAACTGCAAAGCTTTTGAGCTCCCTGCATGCAGTGGTCCCCCTCCCTGTATACCCCAGCCACAGCCATTCAGTAGTTTTGTTTGGTGTGCAGCAAGTGCACCTGTTTGTAACAGTGGGACTGCTCAGGCAGTCTCAAGATTTTTTATTTTATTTAGAGTTTAGCGTTGCTAGGCGCCGTAAGACTCCTGCACTGCTGCTCCTACTACCTCCGCCGACTCGGACGATACCAGCATCCGCCTTGTGCCACTGGGTTTACAGCGGGGCAGGGTAGTGGCCTACGGCTGAGGGACTGCAGTGGGGAACGGAAATGCAAGTAAGTGCACTAAGCGGTCCCTTACCTCTGGTGTTGAGACGCATCGGGGGGCTGTGTGTAGACGAACCTCACTAGGCAACCGGGACCATATTGTCTATTGCCTGGAACGGGTTGTAGGATGCACTAGAGCGCATTAGGTTCCCTCCTGCCATCTTGTAGTGCAGTGTACCCGGCCGTTAAAAATCACAGCCTAGGGGAGATTGGTGCTCCGCTGGCCACTCCTCCGAACACAGACACATCCCGGCAGACTTCCAGTTTGGAACTACGGTGTCTGGTATAAAGTGATCGCCTCAGGGTGAGACACGTGTGCGGTTGAGTGTTTGGCAGCGCTGCGGCGGGGTTCTCAGAGGCTAGCCTGTCTCCTATATCCCTCTCCGTCAGGTTTGGCATATAGTGTGCTCTATATCCTGGGGCTGGCTAGTTGATCAGAGTTCAGATTGCTGTTGTAATCATGCGTATTCATGCATTGTATGTGACTGTATGCTAGTTGCTGCTGCTTATGCACTACCTGTTTTCAAGCTATCACTGTTTCTCCTCATCCATCTGATGGTGTGGGGGGGGTCACTGATACAAAACCATTTTATTGCATGTATACTGTGTACCTTATACCATTGCTATAATATCATGCCTGAAGGTAATGAGCAGGAGGCGAGCTGATCTGTTGGTTTATTGTGTAAATTCTGTTCTACAAGCCTGTCCAATCAGGATGTTGATGGAATATGTAGTAGATGTATTAGACATATCCTGTAATAATCTACAACATCTGTACCAACAATAGAGCCACAAATGATGGCTATCGCACCTCAAGTTTTGTCCTATTTGATAGGTAAGGCTACTGAGGTACGAGCTCTGGCCGTGGTACCCCAGTATGGTACCCACAGCCTATGCACCATCCTATATATATGGCTCCTATGAATCCCTGTTGGGATTACTCTGTGGCTCACTTTAGTCAGAGTGTATTACCATCAGTCTCTCCGCAGGTGGAGAAGCCAATGAGGATAAAGAAGCAGAAGAAAAGGTCTCGTCAGGTGTCGCATATTGACTCAACTACCTAATCAGACTCTTGAGACTCAGAGCGCTGAATCTGTCTATGAAATAGAGGATTATCAAGTTGTGGATGTTCCCTCTCTTGTTAGAGGGGTTAGAACTGGCCTCAACATAGCAGGCGGTAGATGAAGTTGCTCTGACGGATGATGAGCCAGTCTTTAGGCGCCAGTCTGTGTCTAAATATTATTTTCCTCGGTCTTGGCAACTGACAAATCTTATGGTTGAAGCTTGGGAGGCTCCTAATAAGCATTTTAAGCAGGGTTGCATAAAAATCAGATTTTTATTTTTATTTTTTTTGGATTTAAATGGGTTTGTTTTTTTAGTAAACTGTTTGTTTAATTTTAGATGTTTTACACCTTGTTTTAGTAATACATGAACAATTTTTGAAGTGAACAGTAAAAATGAACACAGTAATAGATTAAATCCTGAACCGTTGCATCAAGAAGTACAATTAGGCTCTGAATTTCACCCAATCAGTTGTTTGAGTCTGAGTCAAACGTGTACATGTCTTTGTCTACGTCCTCACATTTGTACTAATCAGAAAAGGCTCTGTAGCATGCAACCAGCTTAGCTGCTTTTTCATTTCCCAATCTGTTGAGCGTTTTGGATTGTACAAAACCGTACGCTGAAAAAAATCCTTTCAATTCCTGCACTTGATGAAGTCTGCCATAGTATTCCAGCCTACGTCACTTGGTAGTATAAGCCTTTTCCCACCTGCTTCTTTAGCTGCTGAAAAATTGACATTTCTGAAGTGCTTAGTAATAGCAATGATATGTTCCTTAACTCCTGGAATGTTGAGGCACTTGTTTAGACTTCAAAAGTGAAAGTGAAGAGCCGTGAGAATCCCAAAAGTGAAAGTGAAGAGCTTTGGCGAATCTCCTATACACCATCCATTATTCTTCCCAGCTGAGCTAAAAAAAAAAAAAAAAAGACTGCCCACACCTACACGTCTTTCTAAGCAAAAGTTGTAGTTTAAGGTTTTTGATTTAAATCATGATTTAATCATTTGATTTAAATCGTGCAACCCTGCTTTTCAGGCCACTAAGAATTTGACCTCTCAATATCCATTTGCTTCAGGGGCTATTAATAAATAAATGGGATATTCCACCAACAATAGATGCGCACGTGGCAAGGCTGATCAAAAGCGCTACGTTGCTCATCCTGGCAGCATCTTCGTTAACAGAGGTTACCAATTGACAATTATTTGAAATCAATGTTTTCGTCATTGGGAGCTATTGTCAGGCCAGCTGCGGCTATAGCCTGGGTAGCTAAGGCTATGGAGGTGTGGATTAAGGCATTAGAGGAGTCTATGGTTGACCCATCTAGAGAACAGCGGTCTCTTCTGGGTCAGTTGCAAGAAGCAGCTATGTATATGGTGGAGGCGGGGATTGACGCAGGTGTCCTAGCATCTAGTATCTCTGCCAACTCTGTGGCAGCTCGTAGGTCCCACAGGCTTAAAACCTGGACGGCGGATGCAGTGTCCAAGAAAGCTCTAGAATCATTGCCCTTCACAGGGAAGGTATTGTTTGGTCCAGGTTTGGATAACATAATGACTTCCTTGGCAACGCCAATGTCAGCGGAATTGCCATCCACATTTACCTCTAAGGGGCAGCCATATCGGTCCTTTTGTCCACAAGGTCAGACAAAGTAGCAGTCATCGGCCAAACAAATTGGCCCATTGGGTTTTTTAATTAAAAACTCAATTGAACAGTAACCACTTCCCTGTTGCGTCACAGGGACTAACACCTGATTCCAGGAAAGCCCCATAGGCTCCCTGTAGGCCGTGGCTCTGACCGGGTCTGTATGAAGGGTTGTGCCCACAAACCTTTGAGGGGGATGCCTGCAGTTTACTCAGGCCTGGCATCAGACCACTACAGATGCCTGGGTACGAGAGCTAGTCTCTCAGGGTTATGCCATCACGTTTTTTAATTAAAAAACCCAATGGGTCACACTGCCCTTTATTGAATCTAAAATCTCTCAAGAGATTTATCAAAGTGCCCAAATTCCGTATGGAAACTACGGTCAATTGTGTTGGCACTTGTGCCTGGGGACTTCATGGTCTCCCTGGACATAAAAGATGCATATCTGCATGTCCTGATTACAAAATCTCACAAAGCCTTTCTCAGGTTGGCAGTAGATCGACAACACTATAAGTTTCAGGCTCTACCCTTCAGGCTTGCCACAGCCTCTCTGGTATTCACCAAGATAATGGTGATCATTACGGCTCATCTCAGACGGCAAGGAGTCCGGATACTGCCATATCTAGACAACCACCTGATATTGGCCCAATCTTAGGAGAGGTTACAATGCCATCTACAGATGACCATTGTCTATTTACAAAAGCACGGCTGGGTAATCAATTGGAATAAGTAGTCATTCTCTTCAACTCAGCAGATGGTACACTTAGGAGCATGGCTGGACTCTCTCGGACAGAGGATTCTTCCAGAGGACAAGATTGTTACACTACAGACTCGTGTGCACAAACTGCTTTGCAAACAAACAGTGTCAGTACACTTGGCGATGCAGGTGCTGGGCTCCATGGTAGCTAGATTTGACATGGTGGCTTATGCCCTGTGGGATGGTCAGTATCGTCAGATATAAACCCAGATGGTACATGTCTCACCGGAGGTTCGCCTCTCCCTAGCCTGGTGGCTGGGGACGACTCATTTTAAACAATGGTCATCTGTTATGGATCCCGAAATGGGCACTTCTCACCACGGACGCAAATCTGCGAGGATGGGGAGCAGTGACTGGTTGTCACACTTTTCGGGGAAAGTGGACAGACCAGGAAAGTCACCTGCCAATAAATATATTGGAGCTTCAGGCAGTGCACAAAGCACTCATATTGGCACAGGACCTTCTACAAGGCAGGCCTGTCCAGGTTCAGTCCGACAATGCGACGGCAGTGGCCTACATAAACCATCAGGGAGGCACACGAAGTCCAGCAGCCATGAAAGAAGTGGTAAGGATTCTGCTATAGGCAGAATGCCATCTTCCACCAATATCGGCAATATTAATTCCAGGGGTTCTAAACAGGACATACACGGCAGAGAATGGGCTCTTCATCCGGGGGTATTTCAAATCCTGTTGGACAGGTGGGGGATACCAGACATGGACCTCATGGCATCACGTCACATCTACAAAGTCCCCCAGGTACGGGTCCAGAACAAGGGACCCCTCCAGCAGCCTTCGTGGACGCTCTGGTGGTGAGATGGAATTTCAGGTCAACACACTTGTTTCTTCCAATCTCCCTCCTCTCAAGGGTCATCAGAAAATTCAAACAGCAATGCGGCAGGATGATACTAATAGCTCCTGCCTGGCCCAGGAGGCATTGGTTTTCGGATCTGACACCTCTATCCATAGACAGCCCGTTTCCACTGCCTCTGCGGCAGGACCTGTTAATACAGGGTCCTTGTCTATACCAGGATTTACCTCGGCTGGCTTTGATGGCTTGGCACTTGAGTCTTCCGTCTTAAAGGCCAAGGGGTTTTCGCCTTCAGTGATACAGACGATGCTGAGAGCAAGGAAGCCTGCTTCTGCTCGCATCTATCACAGGATTTGGCGGTCATTCTTGGTGTTCTAAAAGGAGATATGACCCTAAGATATTTTAAGGCATCAAGAATACTTGGTTTTCTCCAGGCTGGACTAGACTTATTACTTCGCCTGGCTACCTTGAGAGTCAAAGTTCCGGCTTTGACAGTTTGGTTCCAGTGTAAGGTTGCCCCTCTGTAGGATGTTATAACATTCTTTCCGGGGATTCTTAGACTGCAACCTCAATTTCTCCCACTAGTGGAACCATGGGATTTGACTTTGGTTCTCAGGATAAGGTTAACTTAAGATGGCCGACGGCCAAGACTTTGTTTCTTCTCGCCATCTCTTCAGCTCACAGAGTTTCAGACTTGGCAGCGTTGTCATGTCGTTCTCCATATTTGGTGTTTCATCAAAATAGAGCTGTCCTCCGTTCCAAGGTGGGCAACCTCCCGAAGGTTGTGTCCCAGTTTCACATAAAAAGACGGGAACTACAATTTCCTCATTTAAGTCTCCAGACCTGTCCTACAGGTGAAGCTTCCTTTGATGTTCAAGCCCTTCGTATCTACGTGGATCGGACCAAGTCCATCAGGAAATCAGATTCACTTTGTTTGCCGGCCAACCTCTTTTGTGAAAACCATAGAACACAAACCTTGTCTCGCTGGCTTCTTATGACCATTTCTCAGGTTTGTACACAGGCTGATCTCCCTGTTCCTAACAAGGTGATAGCACATTCCACTCGGTCTGTCGGACCATTGTGGGCGGTAAGACAGGGTGCCTCTGCTGAACAACTCTGCAAGGCAGCCATTTGGTCTTCCATGAGTACGTTTATAAAGTTCTATGCTTTTTGATACGTATGCCTCCCAGGAGGTTTCCTTTGGGCGACTGAATCTCCTATCTGTTCAGGAGTGTTCCCACCCTTAAGGGAACTGCTTTAGGACGTCCCAAGGTAATTCCTGTGGACCCTATGCAACCCGAAGAAGAAATATAGAATTATGGTGTAACATACCATTTTTATTTTTTTATTTTTTTTATTCTTTATCTTCGAGGTCTGCAGGGCACTCGCCTTGATGCACCTGACCTCAGATGGATTTGTTCTTAAACTTTTTATATCACAGATTCCCTCTTCACTTGAGTGTTTTTCTTCCTTCTTCACTCCTCGTCTCTTACCACGAGGCTTGACTAACTGAATACCTGGGGGTGGGGTATATAGGGAGGGGGACCAGTGCATGCTTAGTGCTCCAAAGCTTTGCTGTTTGGTGCTTTTCTATGCTATCCAACTATATATCCCAAGGTAATTCCTGTGGACCCTATGTACCTCGAAGAAAAATATTTTTCAAAAGGTATGTTGTACCATAATTCCATATTTTTCACACTTTGGAATTCAATTATTGTTTGGGTGCCCGGAAGTAATTGGCGCCTGACAGCAACTATTTAATTGTATGCCAACTAGGTGCACCTGCATGATTTCTGCTTGCAGCCTCCGGAGATGGCGAGCATAAATCTTCGAAAAGCAGGGTGTTAGGGCGCCCAAACTGCCGTTTATGCGCCATAACCAGGAATTTGCACAGGTTTATCCTAGTTTACATGTCTAAACTCTAAATTTTGCCATGGCAAGCACGATAAATAATGCAGTTGCGCCCAATCTGCAAAACAATTGAATCGTTTGTTTTGGGGTTTTTTTCTTTTCGTTTGTTTTTCAAGAATATTGCACACTATTTTTGTATCCTGAGTCCTGATATTAAACTATCTCTATAGTGCCGCCGTGCATAGTATGTTTACTGATAGTCTAAGTAAATTTCATCGCAGCCCATTGTGCTGTTTCTATAAATACAGACAATGCATTCATGCACATACAAATAGATAGATGTTCCAGATCCACTCCATATAGAGTATTGCTGTTTGTAAATGTACTTTGTATATTAATTTCATATATAATTCTTATACAAACAAAGATAGCAGAAAATTTAACAGGAATCTGGACTTCTTTTGTTATTCTTTAATGGGGCTTATTAAATTTTCCCCTGATTGTCTTGACTGCATCAGCAACTCCCCTGTGATACAGGGTTTTCTACATCTGGCAGTCTGGATGTGTTTTAATGCAGACTGCTTCAGGGTTAAAATCCAGACTTTCATGCATTCAATTTGCATGTTATTAACCTAGATATACTGTAAATGAGTGGCTGCTAAGAATGTACTTATTACCATGCCATGTAAAATGTCTGTGCTGCAGACACGGTTATTTCTACTTAAAAAAAAAAAAAAAAAAAAAAATCACCTTGTTACACTTTTCTACAAAATCCTGGTTTCTTTTGTTTCCCTAGTAGTTATGGCTGTATGCGGATGTGTAACCTTGTCTGCTTGTGTATTGGTGGTTGTATACCACAGGCAGTATATCTAAGTTGAAAGTGGGTATCTTCAAAATACTAACAAAATGATCATAACTAAACTGCAGAGAACAGATGTTGGTGACCATGCACAAGCCTTAGAAATCATTCATCCCGATTTGTAATGCTGACAAAACACAACTAGTTGTCATTGAACTACATTGTGAATCTGGGAACTTTCTTTCCCAACTCACACCCCCTCCAGAATGTGAATCAAATTTTGTCATTTATTATACATTTTGTTTTTCTACTTCTATTGCTGTTACAAATACATATATATACAGTTAAAAATGAAAAATAAACCACTATAAACTAAAGCGTTAAGGGTTGCCCAAGGGCACAAACCATTAAAGACTTGGTAAAGACACTGAGAAGCAACATTGACTAGGGATGACTGTTCATTTTAGTGATTTTTCTGTGTAGATTCTGAATTAAATTGGTGTCTCTGTGACTTATGTACAACAATTGTGCTGGTAGTTTTTTACCGTTAGATCCTTGACCATGGAAAGCTGTAATCCTAGAATTGGCAAAGAAACCAGTTTTTTCTTGTTTTGGTCACGTCATGGAAAAGTAAATGTAAGGCAGACTAGCCCCAAAAAGCTGATTTTATTTTGGCATGAAAGAGGATACTAGATCTCTCTGAATTTTGTGCAAAGCGACTTGCATACCTACATATAACATTTTAGAAAATATTTTTAAAATACTAAAACCTCTTACATCTGTGTCCTGGGACAGCGAGGAGAATCTTTTACGCCCCATCTTTGTTGCTCTTTTATTCATACCAACCATGTACATCTTTCTGGTTCACTCTTGGTGCTCTACACCAACAGGTCACATCTTCAGGATTTCTGTCTGGAAATAAGTGGGATAATTTATTGGTACTGCTAAATCTTTATACCCAAATGTTGCTGTTTAGCGCTACAAGTCGCATAAGAAATAATTGCTTTCCAATCCAATTGTGGTTCCAAAGCACAAAAATTATATTATTCAATGAAAAGTATAACACGCTGTGATCTAGACAATTAGCGCAAAAAGCAAGTAAATACAAAGGTACAAAGCCGATACATACGAGTGCGCACTGGTCCCAGTATACAGTCGTCTTCTCTCCAGAAGCCTGTGGTAATCCAATAAGAATGGCTGTATACTATAATCAGTACTCAGGTTATATACCTTACAGAACAAAGACTAGTTGACAGATTTCTATTGTGTCTTGCTCCTGGACATTCTTGTACGATGCAGGTCATAGGTCAGTTCATACAGCATCACTAGGGGTATGTCCCAGTTCCTCAGACGTTGCTTTGTGTGGTTTTCCCACCAAAGAACTGGTTTAAACTAATCAAAAGACACTACACACAGATGTACATTCTAACCTATAATTCATAAGTCGCAGACGCATGATGTGATCTCCTTGCCGATAGAAACGGAGATCTGCAAATAGTGATTTAGAATGGGATCAAACATGACATGTCTACTAGCTTATGTACCATAAATATCATATACATTACATTTCACAACATTAGTTTTTGCTAATAAAACCTCTAATATTAACCTTAATGCTTGGGAACCTTGTTATAAGTGATTGCATGTGTGAGTGTAAGAATATTGTGTAAATTAGCTAGTATTCGTTGAACGTTTGTTTTGTGCTTATCTGCTTTGATGTTCAGCGCAACTATGCGTTGTGCGCCTTGTATGTTTTATATGTATTATCTAATGTGCATATAGGTTTAGATTGGACTTTCAACATTATGCGGTAGCAAAACAGACGTACGACGCTAATCAAATATAGCATCGTACACAATAGTATCGTACTGAAGACGCAAAATGGCGTCGCCAGATATTCATTTACAAGATCTGGTCTCAGCCAATCATCCGGCTTCGACAAATTACTGACCCAAAGTACATGGTGGGTACACATTAGACGATAGGTCTACTGATCCGGTAGACAATTCGGCAAACGTGTACCTACTATGTCGGACCATGCACGCTTCTGCAAGTCGTCCATCAGGGTTGTTCTGCCAGCCTGCATGTAGGGCCATTGGAGTGACCCAGCTGCCGACACCAAGCAGGTGAACGGAGCCACCAGTGCCCAACATATTGAGCGGTCCGTCACCGGACTGTACCAGCCACCCCGATATGTCAGCTGTCTCATCCCTGGGTACACACATAGGTGTGTACCCAGCTTAACTCCTCTGCATATAATTAAAGAGAACCAGAAACCATGACTTGTGTTGGGGTATTTGAGGACTGGAGTTGTCTGCTGCTCTAAACATTAACCAAATTTGCGTTTCTCTTGCACTGCCCATCAGAGCATCAGCCTGATGTGAATACTGTCTATTCAGTTCAGTGTAATCTTCATCTTGGAAGGAAAGCGGACTCCTACACTTCCCTCATTCTCCTACATGTCTCCTATTCACACACTCCTGTCCATGTCATACACCTGCACAAACTGACTTCCTACATGCCACATATAGCTTGCCATTCTGTGCCCTCAGTAGCAATTAGATATGCTACACTATAGATAAAATGCCAGCAACCAATAACCCATCACTAAGTGTTCACAAATGGTGAATTTACTTGCAGTTTAATGACCTCACTTATATCTGCCCACTTCTCTCCCTTTCCTTCTTAGGGGGGTATTCACTTAGCCACGTATTTTACCGTGGGGAAAGGCTATTCACTTAGGACCTCATTCAGAGCCGGACGCTATTTGCGCTCGCTCGTTCAGAAAAAAGGGGTGGCTATTCAAATGAACCGTTCGCTTTTTGCGGTCTGATCACGCCTCTAGGTCTGAACGAGCGAACAAAACATGCGGTCGTTTATTGGAAAACTACGCCCCCTGGCCGCTCGCATCCTACGTCATGTCCACTATTAGATTAATCGAGTACATCGACCAGCGTATGAACTGCTTGCTATTGTTGTGGTTGGTTTTTTCCTACCGCAATCTTGCGAGCAGTTCTGACTATAAAATAACCCAGTGACGTGGTCAATGACGCTGCTGTATTATGCACACCCTTAAAACGCCTGTTTTGACCTTTAAGCACGCCTGCGTTCGGATCTCCACCCCCCATTTTCAAGCACCTTCCCCTGTTACCACCCACATACGCCTCCTCCTGTCATTCAAAATAGCAGGCATTCGCTATTTAGCGAACAAACGATTTTCGGCCACACTGACTGGTTTGCGCATGCGTATTACGATCCGTACGCATGCGCAGTTGTGCAAACATCGCTCGGAACGAACGAGCGGCCGCTTACGAGCGGCTCTGAATCAGACCCTTAGCCTTTTTCCTGCACTGAAAAATCTTGCCTCTCACGCGGAAACATCCCACATAAACTGCGGAGTCGATGGGGTTTTTTTTTTTTTTATCCCCGCACACGAGCCCAATTTAGTGTTCTTTTCTGCAGACTTTACCTTGCAACTCCATGAGCTGCGAGGTTCTTCAGTCTAACTGCTGGGACTTGCGCAATGGGTAATCCCCGCTAATTGAATAGCTCTGGTGCGGCAATTAGCCATACCCCCCCCCCTTAGCGGTGGGTATAGTAGTTTTTGTTACCACTGCCTTGTATAAGGTAAGAATTATAGTATACAGAGTTGCTTAAATAGTAATAACATTGCACCATAAGGACAATATTTGAAATTAAAATTACATGATATACAATTGTAATATGATGGATATAAGTCGATGAAGATTATGCATATCATCATGTGGTGTATTTATTTTTTAATATGGAGTCTCATTCGTTTTTTTTTTTTTTCTTTTTTAATTTTCAGTGTTTAGTGTTGTGATGAGCGATGGGGTATGATGTAACACGATTCCAGGGTGATGTCGACGAAGATCTTATCTGCCCCATCTGCAGTGGGGTTTTGGAGGAGCCAGTTCAAGTAAGTGTTTTTGGTTTAGTTTTCTTTGTTTTTGTTTTTTTTTCTTTACAGTTGCATAATTGATAAAGCACTATGCATTTCCTCAGAGGTGACAGGCTACTCCATGTGGCTACATGCCATTATATATACATGGCCATCTATGGCGCCCCAACATGAGCAAGATGAGAGAGTAATGTCATTCACCTCTGCAGAATTTTATTTCATGTGACAATGCCAAAAAGAAATAGTTTACATTTCCATATTGCAGCACCAGCTATCAGGTACTTATAGATTTTTGCTTAAGATGTCTAACAGTTTAATTATATTGATTTACTTGTCAGTAAGAAAATATTTTCTGGGAAAGATCAGGAAAATATGAAAGGATCAATTTTTAAAGTTTATAATCTACAGGGATTTATATATTACTGGGCCGACTCCCAGCACGAATTTGCTCATTTTTGCTCGCAGCCCTGTGGGGTTGCGAGCAGTTTTGAGCGAATTCAGGCTGCCGTAAAGTACAGCTGCTGGCTCGCAGCTAATTGATTGACCCCCTTGTGTGAAATTGTTTATGGATCTGTTGGGAGCATGTGCCATCTTTTGCTGTGGATGCCGATTCACCTTGGTCACGCACTCTTCATATTGACAGCATGTAGTTGAATGGAATATGGTACTAATTAAGGCGAGAGGGAATGCAAATGTGGCATTAAATAGATGGGTGGTTGGATGTTGAGCACTAATGCTGTGTCTGTGCACTTTTTTTTTTTTTTTGTTTGTTTTTCTTCAAATTTTAAAATGCACAACTGTCATAATATACTTTTTAAGCAAAATTCCTGTGAGGTGTATTTTATATGTCTGCTTTCCCCTATTTGGTAGCCGCAATATGCTTCCATGACCGGTGTCTGTGTTCTCATGGACACAGTTGATGTGATTTTTCTGTAAAACACAGCAACAAATTTAGAATATTGAACAGAAAATTGCCTATTAAAAATTCAATGTTCTTTTTTTTTTTTTTTCTTGCTAAGGATCACACCTCTACAATGGACTAAGGTCATTCAAATCTGCACAACACTATGGGGGGGGAGATTCAAAAGCCTCATCAGAACAGCACATCGCACCCGCCGGTATTGTGTGTCTTCCTTTGCACCCCCATAGAGGTGCGAGGGAAAACTTGTGATGCCGGCACTACTATAAGTGGTAGATAAGTGCGCAGCCAGGCACTTATTGAATTTCCCCCCCCTATGTTTGCTTGGTGATAATGGACACCTATTTCGTGATCGGTTTTGTTAGACATTCATTATGTTGACATGGTTGTAATGTCGCTATTGCCCTTCTTGGTCTTTAGCATGTAGACACTGATGTCAACATTGTCACTAGCCCTGACGCTTCTGATGTCTACATATTAAACAACCACATTGTGGCTGCATACCTTATTTCATGAGTGGGATATAAAAGGGGGGATTTCATTATTCTATCTTCTAGCCTGTGAGTAGGATAGAACATTCCTACTGTTACATTAGGACTGTGATTGTGGTCCAACTGCAGTGTCTTCCCCAGAAAATTTTATCATCCCGGTGGCATAAAGAAGTAGCTAGGTGGGGGCCTTCGCAATTATGAAATGTTGGAATCCTGACCTTTTTATATTGATTTAAACTCTATTTTATAATTTTATATATTCTTCACTTTATAGAGACCCAGTTGTCTGAGGCTTTTTCATAATCAAAGCCTGTAGGATCTGGTCCTCCTACTGAAATCAGTATCAGATTAGTTAATGTGCTCTGGTCCATACGTTTCCTTAAACCGGTTTCAATTTGTTTTAGTGTAGAAAATCTTTCACATTCAGCTTGTACTTACAGGTATAGTCAGTCCAATAGCAGATTAGTTTTTTGCTAAACTTGAAAAAGATGCTTTGAGCTCAGTTGTTAAAATGTTTTGCATTACTTGATTTGAATCTAGATTTTAGTTCAAACAATTTTGATGCAACTGCCCATTCTGGTTTATAATTTTCATAGAGTAAGTTTGCAGAACTTCCATTTTTAGAATAATCCCCAAAAAGAATGTCACAAGCCTCATTTTTGATCATGGCTCTCACTATTGAAAAATCTTGAAAAACAGGATATGATTAGCATATCTGGAAATCTTGCTTCAACGTGGTTTATAACTGTGTATGTATTTACCATAGAAATTTGTCTTTAAAACAGTAGCATTCGCATTTGAGCGATTTATTCAAAGATCTGACCTTTCACCAGCAAGATGGAGATTTTTAAAATGAATAGCAGGTGTGTGTCTACACTCCATGATGCATAGTTTTGTGTCTTCTAAGATGGAGTCTATTTATGTTTCATTTAAACATCTTGCCTGTACCAAATTTTAGACATCTGAAAGCATCAAAAAATTAGTTGTATTTTCTCATATATTTGCTTAAACCAGCTTCAGCTGTGATGTCAATTAATTCGGGATGTAGTTTATAGACCGGCAGACTAAATGCCGCCGGTCTGTATCCCGACAGCAGCAGCTCGACAAGGGACTTAAGATAGGCGTCGAAATAGGAATGCCGAAGGACGCCGGACCAACAGAGTCCGGCTGTCCTTAGCACTTAGCCGAAGGGAGGGGGGGGTTAGGCACTCCTGGGAGGATTTAGGGTTAGGATTAGGCGTTGCTGAGGGGAGGTTAGGAGTAGGCACCCCTCTGGGAGGGTTAGGTTTAGGGTGGGGGGGGGGGAGTTTTAGGGGTAGGCATAGGGTACTTACATGCTCCGTTGGAATTCTCCTTTGTCGGCATTTCATCCCGACGGCTATTTTGTCGCCAGGATTTCATACCCAACCCTTTAATTCAGTGACCTCTTTATCCAATGCAGCAATTACACTAACCAAGGATTCTCTTAAATGGGGCGATTAACCGAGTAAAGCAGCAAAACATCTTAAGTCCTGGTTAACGCGCCCAAACCACAGACTTGTTGCACATTTTTGCTCGCCACCAAGCAGGTATGTGTGCTCCCGCCACTGTTCGAGCTCGACGGAGAAACCATTCAACTGCACCATAAGGCACCCATTACAACAGAGCTGTGCTAAAAACAATTGAAGTGCCCACAAATACTGTACAGCAAAGTCAACAGACAGCCACCTAGTGTCACTAGCCATCTTAAGTTTAATCTGAGGACTGGTCAGTATATTTGGGATTTCAGGTAAACCAGCCATTCTAACTGGGGAATTTTGAAAAAAACAGTTGTCTTAAGATATTAAGTTTCAACTAAATAAGGCACCTCAGCAGCTGCTTGGGCACTAGAGCCAGACAGTGGCTGACCATGACTCCGTCTGTTTCATCTTTTAATACTTCTGCTACTCCTTTTGTGCTTGAAGTATATTTGAACACGTATCAGTTTGTAACTTTGCTCATGATCAATCAAACTTTCTTTTCGAAGTCCTTTGCACAGTATAGTCAGCCAAGTCCCTTCCTTGATATGGCCGATCTCTTTCCATATTTTATACAAGTGGAACACATCATTCCATTATCTTTTACCAACAACCACTGAAATGTTTTAAACCAGTCTCTATTTACTCCTGATATGCGATGCTTAGTGAAACCTCTTTCATGCAAAACAGACTGATTCACAAGATGGACCAGCATTGTCTGCAATGTCCTTGTTGGAAATCTCTGTCTCTCTTGTATTTTTATTTTTTCTTATACTTGAGTTTTTGTTTTGTGATTTACAATCTTACTCATGGGTAACAGCTGGCTGAACCCATATATTTGCCCAATTGCTTTTTGGAGACAAATACATTTTGAACAGTTCCCAGATGCTGTCCAATTGCTTTTAGGACACACAATTTTTATAACAGTGCCCAGATACTGCACCATTGCTTTTTGAATACAAATATTTTTTGCAGCCCCGGATACCATCTGTATGGCCGCCTAACAAACGTGGCCATTGAAATGCAGGAGATCCACTCTATCCACTGTTCCCCAGCGACTCTTCCTGCAGACAACTGCACCCTTCCTGTTACCTTGGGGCAGGGACCTTTTCTGCCCTCCAGTCTGACTGCGCTTGGCACTGTGACGCGACCAATAAGTCGCGCTGCACTGATGTTTCTATATGAAGTGTCAGTGCAGCGCCAGTGTTGGGCAACTGGAATTTTGCCACAAGAAATAAAGCTTTGGGAGAACACTGAACAACAAAGATGTTTATTGTAGCATTAGAATAGCTTGTAATGTTATCGGGTGGAAAGCTTTCTCTAATAAAATATTGTTAGGTTTGTGTTACATTTATCCTCCACATACTGCTTCATTCAATGCATTATAAACTGTGCTTGGTATAAATTCAGCTTCATATAATTGCTAAACTGTTCTGCCAAATGGGCACTTTAATAATGCTCCCGTGAGATATGTAAGTGCCGGTCACATGAGCTAGCCCTTCGTCTTGATACTTCCGTCCTGTCTGAACTGTTCCAGGTGATGCACTCAAGTTCAATCCTCTAACATTTTGGACCTTTTTTCCTGCTGCATTCCACGGTAATACAGTAAAAGCAATGCAGATCTATCTTAAATGATTTGTTTTTGTCTTTTTTTTTTTTATTCAGTTTCAGAGGTAAGCACTTGTGTAGTTAGTTGACCTACAGTATATGTCAATTCTGCAGAACTGAATGCTGTTACTATTCTGTCTGGTGCAGTTGGCCTTGAAAGCGTGTCTGGGACGGGAAGATGCATAGAAGCCTATGTGGGTCTTTGTGAAGGTTATAGTAGATGTCAGTAAATGGGAAATAATATTCCTGGTGGATCTGAATCAGTGTGCTTACTGCACAAGCAATTTTTTGTTAAGAATGGTGTTGTCAGACATGAGCGTTTTGATCATTTAATCAGACTGCTAATGAATGTTTCTATTTAACTATTTGGGCCTAAGAATGTTGGCTGAAAAATGTGAATACTTCAGGTCATGTAACAACAATGCACCAAATGAGAGAATTAAAAGTGTATGTACAAGCATGGGTTAAAATTGATTTTCAATTGCACATCTAAACCGCTTTAGTGGTATCTGACTTTAGCTGAGTTCTAACATTTTGGACTTTTCTCAATGCTTTCAGATCCCAGATTCAGTCACTAATTTTACCTGTGCACAGCATAAAATAAATATTGTATAGCAATTAGGTTCTCTTTAACTTGCCAAATCTGTCAAACAAGGGCTTCTGTGAATTGGCCTATTTATAGAGCATTCGCTATTATGTTTAGAAATTTTGTGCAAGGAAAATTTGGTGGAAGTTGAAGAATTTATACTTCCAGCTCCGACTGGCAGGAAATAGCAACCATATATTGAGACTTTTTCGTGAGTGTCAACCCCCTCCCCTGCTTTCTTGCTTTTGTCAGTGGTCTACATATGAAAGTTGTCTATGTTGGGATATGTCATTTTGTTCCCCGTGTTTTTAGAAACCACCACTGGCTGGCAAGCCTGGGGCTGGTTTGGCTATTGGGGGGGGGGGGGACACCTTTGTCATTTTTTTTTTTTTTTTCAAAATCTTTACAAATTTTTTTTTTTTTACAGGTTAACTAAAACGGGAATTTTCTGGAAATATTCTAGGGACCCCCCTCATGATGTATAGACATGGGGGATCACTATGGGTACCCCCATTTTTAACTCCTGAAGGAAGTCAGGGTTTCTAATAGCCGCAGCAAGTGCATAGATGCGACTTTGAAGAAAGTGGTGCAGAAGAGCATTTAGATTTTTTTTGGGGAAAAATAACTATGCCCAGCAAATTTGGGGTACTTGAAAATGGGGGTCAGCATATTTTAAAGTTGCTAAAGAGACTTGGAAAAATCATGAAAACCCACTTGCGCAAGGAGCTGCGATGGAAAAAACACCTGGGGCATACTTGGGGACCCCCCAGAGTCAAGTTTGCTATTTTTTAACTTTGTTCCCCAACTTTTTTTTTTTTTTGGCCCCCAAATTCTAAGTGCTTTTTTGGGGTGTCCCGATTTTTTTTTTGACACAAATCGTTTCATGGGGTCATTCTGAAGGGTGCAGGCTATTTTTTTTAAGCCTGCACCCCTAAACTCCAATTTTGCACTTTTTTTTCGCCACCTATTCAGTGGTGAAAAGTTATCCCCGTTTTTTGCCAAAGACTTTTCGAACCTGCAAAAAGTCTTTGAAATTGAATACGGTGTAAAACTAAAACCTGCGATAATGACGTCATAGGTGCGATATTAACGCAAAAACGGACTTATCGCTCCCATATTGAATACCCCTGATAATATTTTTAGGATGCCTTCACACAGGTGATGAATGGCAAATCGATCCACTTTTGTTTTTAATATAAATAAGTTAGAGGCTGGAACTTTTCAATTAAAGGACTGGACTAGTTAAATGTATTTCATGCTCTTTTTCTGTGGAATGGTTTTCGGGTCTCTGCAATGGAGTGGGGAGGTAATACTTCGCTTACAATAGCGCTGCAGTGCAATGACCTAATATTTCAGATTTACAATTGAATGAAACACACATAGTGAATGTTCATTTTTAAGGTCTAGTACATTGCTAAACAGCGGTCATATAATGGATTGGAAACAGAACCGAGTGGTTGCAGCTTGCATTACCTTAGTATGTATAAGGACCTGTCTGAAAAGGCATACACATTGTATGGAATGCGCTAAGTTGGCCATAGTTTCCTAAATGCTGCCAGTATCATAGAACAACAAATATATGCTGTTCACCTCATTCTCCAGTATTAGGACGGGTTGGTATTTCAATCAGTGCCTATGCCAGTGTGGGGACCATTCACTATGGCACCTGCGATGACTGTTGTGTGTTGGACTAATAGCATTGGCTTTCTAGGATATGCAGTTGAAGACTGCAATCTGTATGTAAAGTTTTAATTTTGTGTTTCTTTTCTCTGAATGCACAGGCTCCTCATTGTGAACACGCCTTTTGCAATGCTTGCATAACACAGTGGTTCTCCCAGCAGCAGACCTGTCCAGTGGACCGCAGTGTTGTAACTGTAGCCCACTTACGCCCCGTACCCCGCATCATGCGGAATATGCTGTCCAAGCTGCAAATTACATGCGACAACGCTGTTTTTGGCTGTACCACCATTGTCCGACTTGACAACCTCATGTCTCACCTTAACGACTGTGAACATAATCCAAAGCGACCAGTGACATGTGAGCAGGGATGCGGGTAAGTAACTGCTTTGTCTGTGCTTTTTTTAAATGATTTTCCATGGATTCTGGATTGCATAAGCTTAAACCCAACTAGTTTTGCAGTAGATCAGAGGCTTTCTTCTTCGGGGTCCACAGGGATACCATGGGGGGGGGGGGGGGGTGTGGTTGGAGTGATCCAGGCACCAAGCAGTTAAACTTTCAGCTCCCAGGATGCCTCGGGTCCTCCTCCTCCACATTTACCCCGCCCCTGGCCACAGGCATTCAGTTTTTTGTTTGGTGCAACAGGATCAGTTGCGCCTTCTAAGAGGGGGACTGCTTGGCAGTCCCAAGCTTTTATTCTTTTTTTTTTCAGAGCAAGCAGCATTAGGTGTCCTAATTGACGCCGATGCTTCTGCTCCATCTACCTCGCCGGCGACGCAGCACCAGTAATCGGACTGGTGATTTTGGCGGGCACCAGTAGCGCTTGGCTAGCAGTGATGCTGGGACCCAGGACTGCGGCGCAGGTACACGGAGATGCAGGTAAGGCACTTGCTTGAAACCATGTGTGGCAGTTCATACCTCTGACGTTGGAGACCTGCTGGAGGTTGCTGTAGTGGGAAGACCTGTATGTCCGCTCCCCCATTAAGACCACTGGGGCATAATTGTCTGGCGCCGGGGAAGGTAGCGGTGCTACGAAATACCAGCGCACCCTGGGGTAAATACAGCATAGGGGAGGTAGGTTCTCCTCTGCAGCCCCTCCCCCAGCTCAAACGGCGATCAGTCTAAGGTTTTACCATGATTTGATTGCTCATCCTACCCTCCTCTGTATATGAGATGCCAAGTGACCACTTGTGAGTGCTCTGCTGAAGCTGCTGCTCTCAGGTTTTGGGTCTAGTCTCCCTGTATACCTCTCCCCAGAGCCAGGTTATACAGTGCTCAAATCCTACCAAACCTTGTGTTTTAAGTAGTTGATTCAGAGGCCATTTCAAGTAAATTGTATGTGACTTATGCTAGCTCTGCTGTGTTGTTACTGCCTTTATTTTCTGTACTGTCAGTTGTAACTCACTGCTATTTTACTACCTTCTGGTGTTTAAACACTGGAGCCTTAGGTCTAGGAGCTGGCATGTCATCCTCTAGATTTAAAATTGATTTGACCACCCTCGCCAAAGAAGGGACATCCCACTGTAGAAGGATGGTCCTTCTTTCCTGAGATAGATCCTGGAGAAGAACCCGGCACATCATCTGATTCCTCCAATGATGCGTCTGAATATACAAGCTGGACGGACTGACAAGATGATACCCTGCGCTTGGGTGCTTTAATGGCTACCGGTCTGTTTGCCTGCAACATTTGCTGAAATGCAGCAGCTGACTGAGCCGTACTCTGACTTGAATGTGCATAAACATCCATCCAGGAAGGACGTATAGGGGGGCAAACATAGGCTGGAACTGCTGTGGATATCCCATTATGGGAAGCAGAGTGGGAGCAGCCAAACTGTCCACTAGCTGCGTCATATACTGAGACCAGGAGGACACCCAAGATGGCTCATGTACAGGGGCTGGTAGACTGGACTGGTGAGGTTTTTCTTTATATCAAATAGCACACAAATCATCCTGTATAAAATCCTGAGGGGACAAGCTCGCCACACAGCTTCACATGAAACCAGCAACGGGGCCTCAGCCTTCTGTTTACCCTTACTTTTAGATCCAATAAATAAGTGTAAATGTGACGTACTTCACATTTTATTGATACTTGTGAAGGCAAATAGAGACCACAACAAACACAAAAAAATTCCACACATGTAGCAAAGGGTAGAGGAAAAACCGGAGTTTCCGAAGTCTAATCAGCTCACTGAACTCATGGGAGAAGCATGGAGTACTCCTGATAAACTGTTCCATGTTACAAAAGATTAGCATCTTTGTATCCTCTCCCACCTACCAATTGTACTAAGTGGGAAGTCCCTCCTACTGTGGATGCTCATGTGACTCATTCAGTCAGGAGCGCTACGTTACCTATACCGTCTGCATCTTCCCTTAAGGATCCCACATATAGAAGACTTGAAACCTGTCTTAAATCAGTGTTGTCATTGTCTGGAGCTGTTACCCAGCTGCTATGGCTGCGGCCTGGGTATCCAAGGCTGTTGAAGAATGGACGAGGGTATTGGAAGACACTCTACCAGATGCTACCAGAGAACAGCTGACCTATATCTCCAACATACGGGAAGCGGCCTCTTATTTGGGAGAAGCTGCAATAGATGCTGGGCTCCTGGCTTGTAAAGCATCGGCAGCTTCAGTTATTGCTCGTAGAGCCCTTTGGTTAAGGCCCTGGAAAGCAGATCCAAAAAGGCTCTGGAATCCCTGCCTTTTTATGGAAACCGCATACTATTTGGAGCAGAATTGGATAAGATAGTGACTACTCTGGCAGCCTCAATCTGCAGGTCTGCCGTCAATAGCTACATCAAAGCCTAGGCAGTCCTCATTTCGGTCCTTTCGTCCTCATGGAAGAGCACAAGGACAGGTTTTCTCCAGACAGTCTCGTTCTCGCAGGACCACCAAGCCGCAAACTAAGAGTTCTTGGGTGGTCAGACGTTCAGCTTCCAAGCCGGACGACAAACACTCCGCCTGATGGGGCGGGCATCCTCCCCAGAAGTTATTTTTGTACAGCTCCCCATCAGACTCCATCAAGGCCTTGGCCCTCCAGGAGGCCATTTACTCCCTGTTGCAGATAGGGTGATAACCCCTTCCTTGTTGAACCACAGGAAACGGGATTTTTATTCCATTATTTGATTCAGATACCAAATGTGTCTCATCGCACTATTCTAAATATGAAAACCCTCAAGTTTATCCGTGTACCCAATTTCCGTATGGAGACTCTTCAATCAATTGTTCTGGCAATGGAACCTGGGGATTTGATGGTTTCCTTGGACATTTAAGGATGTGTATCTGCTTGTGCCTAGTATGCATCCCACCAACAATTTCTACGGTTTGCTGTCCTGCAACAAAATTACCAATTTTAGGCACTGCCCTTTGATCTATCAATGGCCACTCGGGTCTTCACCAAAATAATGGCAGTTATGATGGCCCACCTCCGGCGAACGAACGCAGCCAAAATGTGCTGGGTATGCAAATGCCACAATCGCACTGCCTGGTGGAAGGACGCTCTCTATGCCTTAGAGAGCGACGGCAGAGCGAACGCACGACAGTATAAAGACATCTACTTTTTCTCTAAGCACAGGTCATCTCCTGGAAGTGTGTGATTAATCGGTGACATTGAGAGCCATCTGAGCTGCATGCAGCGCTTGAGGTAGCTCCTACCCCACCACAAGCACTGTGATCAGTGCTGTCTAAAATACAACCAAGTATACGTCATTGTACATCCAAGCAGCGTACAATGACACACCTTTGCTAATTATGCACACTGTTTAAACGCCCAGACACGCCTGCGTTCGCACATCCACTCCCCTGTTCACAAGCACCTTCCCCTGTTAAAACCCACAAACGGCACTATCTGTCACTCAAAGTAGCGCTCAGTCTTTGTGCTACGAGCGCACGATTCCCGATCGCAGTGGCTGGTTTGCGCACGCGCACTGCGATGCATGCGCAGACGGGCGATAATCGCCCATAGTGTGCGGCCGCAGCTTAGCGTCCGGGTCTGAATCAGGCCCTCAGTGCCAAGTGGGGTCTAAACCTCTCTGTATGTATGAGACAGCAGGCGTGAGTGCAGTGGATTAGGTTCGTGGTCATCCAATCGTGAGTCACAATGTTCTAGAGCAGGGGTGGGCAATAAGCGGCCCCCTAGCTTTTGTTGAACTACAAATCCCAGAATGCCTTGCAACAGTTTTATCAAAACTGTGGCAGAAAATGCCTGGATATGTTGTTCTACAACAGCTGGTGGGCCACTTATTGCCCACCCCTATTCTTGATGTTGAGGCACATAAAAGGATGTAGCTCCTATTCCATAGAATCCTGCAGCTCTTAAGAGTCATATAGTTAATATACATGTCCACAGAGCCGGCGCTTCCATTAGGCAGCTTTAGGCTTCTGCCTATGGGCGCCGGCCACTAGAGGACGCTGTATAGTTAGTGACAGTGACAGCTTATTATGAACGGCACCGGCACTAGTAAAGCCAGCCGACCACCACACTATGGGCCCGATTCAGACCCGCTCGCAGGCCTGATGGGCGTGTTTTTTTTTTTTTTTTTTTGTGCTCCAGGCCACTCGCAAAGCTGTGTGTGAACACCCACAACTTGTGCGAGCGGCCAGGAGTCCATCGCGATTATCATGACCATTGGGCCTGCGATGAGACCCTGTGGTAGGGTCTCTGCTCCCGAAAGCCTGAGTGGACTTCCTGCTCTAATAGAGCAGGAAGTCCACTACTGACATCACCACTACTGACATCACAGTGGCGGCGCATGCGCAGAGGGGGACCATCGACACGCTTGCGAGTGGGTCTGATTCACGCCCTATGGCCATGCCAGCAGGCGCCCCTGTAGGATAGGAGCAATCATTCATGTCAACTCGACGGCCGGCCTGCCGCACTTGTGAAGCCAGCCGCCGCGCTGCACTGTTATACTCCAGGCCACTCGGGCGGCAGCCAGCAGGCAGTCACATGACTGTCTGTAGCAGGTGTCCGCCCGGCGACCGCAACCACTGCTTATCCTCCAGTCCACTCGGGCGGCAGCCAACAGGCAGTCACATGAGACTGTAGATGACCGCCCGGCGGTGTCCGCCCGGCGGCAGCGGCCAACGCACTAGTGAGGGATTCGGGACAGAGTCTGACAGACAGTGTGTAACTGCCTGCAGCGTCAGAGTGCTGCACACACACTGTCTGACAGTGTCTCCGAGTCCTCACTCCCCGGCCAGCCCCTTCAGGCTCCAGCAGCAGCGTCAGCCGTCGGGGTTCAAAGGAGTCAGTGCTGCAGGATTAAGGTAAGTGTTTTTTTTTGTTGTTTTGTTTTTTCATGTCTGTCTGTCTGGACTTGCTGGGGGGGGGGGCTACTACTACTGGGGGCACTATATAAAGGGCACTGCATCGGAGGGACCACTGCTGGAAGCACTGCATGGGGGGGGGGGGGACTACTACTGGGGGCACTATGTATGGGGAACTGTAATGGGAGGACCACTACTGGGGGGCACTGCATAGGGGGGATTACTACTGAGTGCACTATAAAGGGGGTCTACTACTGGGGGCATTATGTAAGGGGCACGGTTTGGGAGGGACCACTACTGGGGGCACTGCATAGAGGGGACCACGACTGGGGGCACTGTATGACTTGTGTAGCTATCCGTGTGTGTGTGTGTGTGTGTGTGTGGGGGGGGGGGGGGGGGCGCAAGGCTGAAGAAATGCCTAGGGTGCCAAGAAACCTTGCACCGTTCCTGCATATCCACCCTCTACACTGGAAAGCTGTGTCCTCCCTGAGCTCACCGTAGGCACCTGTTAGTTCTGGGCAGTGCTGTGAAGAGAAAAATAACAGCAAAGTTTTTAATTGTTGTGCACTAAAGGACCTAATGGGATTAAATTAATTTTTTTGAATGTGATTGTAATAAAGACTTTTTTAATAAAATGTTTTATATTTTTATTTTATTTTGTACTTCAGTGCACCACATTAGGAAACACCCTTGTTCTGTTTCCAGATGTTTGTATAGTTTTAGTGGTGGCGCCTTCTAATAGAACTGGTGATTGGACTACTGTCCCAATATATACTTTTAAAGGAGGGGTGGTATTTTTGCAGTTGTAGAAGGGTTTAGCACCGAATGGAGAACTTTGCTACATGGTTCATAATTTTACTAACATTTTTGGTAAAAATTATTTCTATAAACTGATCGAAGACCTACCCCAGCTGTTAAGCGACGTTATATTGTGTACCCCACTGGGACATACAGAGCTGTAACAGGTGTGTATGGATGTTCTCTATGTACATTACATGTGTGGAGATTATCTATATTTGGGATTCTACAGTCATACAATCATATATGAGCAATTGCTTGACCTATTAAAGTCTGCTTTGTTACACATAATTTACATCTCTTGTTTCGCCCACTAGCCTGGAAATGCCCAAAGATGAACTGCCAAACCACAACTGCATAAAGCATCTTCGCTCTGTTGTGCAGCAACAGCAAACTCGTATTGGGGAGCTAGAGAAAGCTGCAGCGGAGA